>JAVSCE010018741.1:0-176930 GCA_032199065.1 Smutsia gigantea | reverse complement strand
GGGCTGGTGGACTAGGTGGACATTTCTGAAAGTGACTCTGTGGATCTTGTCAGTGGGGGGTTGTTGAAATAATAGTAAGGATGCTAATATATTCTAGTTGCCACCTCATAGGGGTGTTGTAAGCATGGCACAGCTCATGGTGAGGCCACAGGTGCTGGATTCTAGAATGACTAGTTTTATAACTTGCCTTAGTGTCTGCATTGCAGGCAGATTCCTGGACTCCACCATGGACCCCCTGAATCGGCCTTCCTGGGTGTGGGGGGTGAGGCTCCTGGCCCCAGAGGCCTGAGCCAGAAGATGGCTGAGGTTTCTTCTTGTACACTCTTGCGGGCTTTGTTGCCTTGTCCTGCCTTTCCTCCTTCCCAGGAAGAAAAGTCTTCATTCTTTCATGTACCACGTAATCGTGGCTAAATCCAAGTACAGCCACTGGCCTGCCAAATGGTCCCGCCGCCCGATGGTGGCCTCTGAGCCGGGGTTGTGTTTGTACCCAGGTTGACAAGGCAGAGCAGCTGGAAAGCAGACCCTCCCACCTGGACATTTAGACTGGGATGTAGACTCAGTTTCATTGGGATGGAGAATGGCTATAGGTGCATAAATGGGCAGGTTGAAAATGGTACCCTATAGAATATTTCCCTTGCCTCTTTCATGGGAAGGCCTGCAGAGAGCATTATTTCAGGTTCCCATGAGTCACAACACACTTCTACTTACTTTATTAAGTATAGATTTGGCCAAAGGAGAATGTAGCCTTGAAAACTGGGTCACCACAAGCCACAGGCATGCAAGATGTTTATGATGCAGGAGGATGGGGTGTGGGACCCCCAGGAGTCTCCATCCTGGCAGGTGGGGTGGACTTGTGTGTGTGTGTGTGTCTCAGTGTGTAGGTGCATAAGCGTGGTTTCTGGTTCTGTTTTATAGCTCCTCTTCGGTGGGTCTGCCTTCTTCCCACCTCACCCCCAACCTTCCAAGGGGAAACCTCCTTTTCCTAGCAACCCAAGCCAGATTGCATCCTGCAGTGGGTCCGGCTCTGCCAGTCCTGGTGGCCACATCCTGGGCTTGGAGCCAAACAGGGTTCCCTCCTGTCCTGTTGCTGTGTGACTTAGGGCAGGTTGTTTGACCTCTCTGAGCCTCAGGTTCCTCATCTGTAAAGTTTAGGTAGTAAACTCCACCTTCTTGGTGTTTAAATAAGGCATGGCACTCAGGGCACAGAGCTGAGTTACTGGCTGGAGACCATGCAGGGAAGAAACAGGAGAACTGTTTCTGGGGCCTTCTGGCCCTGGAGCCTGCTCAAGCCCACTCCACTCTATTTTTGTACACCATTAGCTCATGTGCCTAAGGAGAAGGAGGGGCACAGAAAGGCCTCTGCTTTCAAGGAGACTGGCGCTGTCACGTCTGTGCCTCTACTCTTAGACTTGAGGGAGCTTTTAAAAAGCACACATCCCCTCACAAAGGCCTCAGGGTGGGCACTTCCTCTGTGATGAAGAGGGGCCGCCTCTGAGGGGAGCGTGTGTGTGACGCTCTGGGTTGGGGCAGAAAGGGCTGGGGTGCTTCCTGCCAGGGGAGGGGGCCCTCTGGGCAGTGGTGGTCAGGCACCAGCCAGGAGCGGGCCCCTGTCAGGTTCAGGGGCAGGTTGCACCTTCTGCCTCCAGTCTGCCTAGGAGGCCCTGCATCTGTTGCTCATGAGCGGCTGGGAGCTCTCTAGCAAAGCCTGGGCCCTCTGCACCCAGGTGTTCGGGCTGAGCATGGTGGGCCCCCATTCCTGGTGGTTGGACATCTGCCCTCACTGTGTGATAACATGCTGATGAATTTAATATGGTGGCACAAGTCAGAGTGATAGGCAAGACTCTAAAGTAGTTTTTGGACCACTCATTCTTTCAGCAATTTTTCTTGAGCACCTACTAGGCACTGGGGATGCAGCAGTGAACAGAACAGATGAAAATCTCTATGTCCTGGAGCTGATATTCTAGTGGAAAAAACAGAAGAAAGAGTATGTAACATACGAATTTAAACTAAGACTGGGAGGCTCTCAGCTGCTCCACTGCTCCCATGACACCTCACGCCCCCCTGACAGCACTGAGCACCCTGGTGCCGGGACACTGTGATCTTCCACATCACAGAACCATGGGGTCTGTTCTGTAGGTGACAGTCAAGTGATGAAAGAATAAATTTTCAGGTGAGCTTGGTTGTTTGCTGCAGAGAGACCCTCGCCTTCAGCATGGCCAGCAGTGGCGGGCAAGGCCGCCTTCCTGTTCTTGCCTCTCCAAGGCGGTGTAGTGGTCAAGCCCACACAGGGTAAAACTAGCTGAGTGGAGATGGAGATGCCTCCAGGCCTCTGCCTCACAGTGGACCGTCAGCTGGCTTCTTCCTGCTCTCTGCTCTGCAGAGCATCTCAACACCTCATGCAAGCTGCCCTGGACTCCTCTGCACCTCTGGGATCATTAGTGTCAGGCCTGGCTTCTGCTGGGGTCTGCAAGAAAGATCTATAACTTCTGTCCATTTTTATGCCGGTCTGATAAGAAATCACTATTCTGTAGGATCTGCACAAATGGGTTTTTGTTTGATTGTTTTTTGAAACATTGGATATCTAGCTGAAAACAGCATTTAACCCTTTGAACATAACCACTAAGATGCAGCTTGCAAACACACAGGATTTCCTTTTCCTACAGACTCCCACACCATGTGGGTCACCAGAGAGAGTAGATGTTACCATGTTATCTCACCTTTGCAAAGGCCAGACCTGCTAAATGACATTGATGCTGTGCATTCCTTTGATAAAACAGTGCAGGCCAGAAAGGCCCAGTGGGACAAGATCAGCTGCTTGGACAGTGAAGAGAGGATGGAAAGGATGCCAGTGTGTGTGTTACCCACAGGGGACAATGGTTTTGTTCTTGTGCACTGTGTCTTCCTGGGGAGAATGCTGCACCCCACATTGTGCAGAGATGAGTTTCTGAGCATGTGTTGCATGCCCTCAATCTGAAGGGGCGGATGCCCCAAGCACTTCCCCAGGTGATAAGAGGTTGGGTATGGGAAATCAGGGAGCTAGCCAGGCAGGAGTTCTTTTTGTTTCTTGAAGTTTTAAGCCAAAGCTCATTCTGAATGTGATTAATCCCATGTCAGAAGTTAAAACAATTCTGCCTTCTGAAAATCATGAGCTGAGTTTCTGCTTTAAACAAACAATAAAGGACTTAGATTTTACAAACCTAGATTGGATTTTCAAAAATTTTACCAATACTGTCTTTGTGATGATCTTTCATGGCTAAGAGAGAGAAGAGCAGCAGAAAGGGTAGACATGCCCATTTCACAGACTGGGAAAATAAATATACAACAGTGAAAATGTTTCCTTTCCAGATATTTTCTAGTTCAGGGGTTGGTAAACTTTTTCTGGAAATGGCCAGATAGTAGATATTTTAGACTTTGAAGGCCATGTGAATACTGTTATAACTACTCAGCCGTGCTGTTATAGATCGAGAGTTAACATAGACAATACATCAATAAATGAGCATAGCTGGCTTCAGTGAAACAATATTTATATTAACAGGCAACTGGCTTGCCAGCTACACCCTGGTTGATAGCCAAATGGGGGCTCACACTCAACCCCCCACACCTATGAACACCCACACCTAAATGCTCTCTTTATAGGTTGTGTGTCCTCTGAAAACAAATTCCATTTGAGTGAATAGCAGACAAGATACTCCAAGTAGCCTTCCATAAAGTAGTGGTCAACTAAAGATGCTGAACAAAATGTAAAAAGCATCTTTTTTTTTAATGCTTTACTAAGCTGACAGATAACGTGAGGTGAAGTGGTAGGGAAACACCACTCCAGGGAAGTGGCTGCAGCATGGAGCTGATGGTGCCCTGAGTGTATCTGCCACTCGCAGTTCTACCAGGCCATGTGCTGGGGGAATGTGATACAAAACCAAAGGCCAGCCCAAGATCAGGAGTTGGGTTGAGAATTATATATAAAGCCTGGCCCCAGGAGGTGATGTTGTCAATGAAAAGTAGAATGAAAGAACAAAACATAGGAATGCTGAGGAAATTTTCTGTCTTGAGGTTGGGTTTGATGGAGGGGCCGGAAAACCCAAAGGGAGTCTGGAGTTAGATATATTTTTTCCTGATTTAATTTAAGGTGATCCTGGTTTGAGAATGCCCCCAGGCTCTGGAAAGCAACCTAAGAATCCTCTCTGGAGAAAACACATTAAATCTAAATTTCCAGAGATGACGTTCAAAGCAACATGGGCTCACAGTTTAAGCTCATGTAGCACATGAGGAAATAAGCCATAAGAAACAGGTCAGCAGAAATAATAAACAGTATCACTTGCAAAGGTTGCAGATATTACCAGTGCAGAAAATGAAGTATGTATAATATATGTAAATAAAAGAAGGCATCAAAACAATGACTAAGGAAAAAGAGGCTATCAGAAATGCCCAAGGGGATTAAAAATAAACAAATAGAGCTTTTAGAAGAGAAAAATGTAGTAATTGGAAATGGAAACTCAAAATATTGATTAGCTTAGATACAACCATAGAGAAAATTAGTAAATGAGAAGTTCTATCTGAAGAAATTATGCATAATAGATTACAAAGAGACAAAGAAATGGAAACTATATAAGAAGAATTAGGAAACAGGAAAGAGTGAAAATTTTTCACACGTGTAACTTCTATTCTGGAAACAGTTAATAAGAGAAATAGTAAAAAAAAAAATGTTGGAAATTAAGAGTGTTCCAGAATTGCTGAAACCCACATTGAGTCAGAAACCCATTCAAACCCAGAGACAAGGAATAAAAAGAAATCTACATCCAGTCCCATTGCATTGAACAGAAAAGCAGGCTACCAGAGAGGTGGTAGATTTGCCAAATGGATGGAACTAGACTTCTTAGCCGTGACAATTCAAACCAGAATACCTGCAGACCCTCATTCCTTATTTGTTTGTTTCCGTGCATACTGTTTTCCTCCTATAGAAGCTTCTTAGGGCAGAGACCTTGGTTGCTCACCACTGTATCATCAGCTCCAGGTAGTACCTGGCACATAGAAGGTTGCCAGTAAAAACTTATTGATTGAGTAAATGGGTAAATCGTAAATCTCCTTTCTTTCTCCAATGAGACAAAGGATAGGAAGACATACATAAAAGTTTTGTGTTTCGATACAGACCAGAGTTAGAAAGTTTCTCTGCTAATGGACCTCTGCATTTTTGTTTTTTTGAAAGTGCATGTCCCACCTCTACTTGTGTCCCTCACCTTGTTAGGTGGAGCTTGGCACTGGACTGTCAGTTAGAGGAGTGAGGTCACACATCAATTCTGGCCTCCCTTATCAGCATATTGATGTAGTCATGAAAAGGTCAAGATTCCCATGAGCCTCTTGCTATAAAAACTTTCAATTTCAATCATATTCCCTTAGTGTTCAAACTCTCAGATCCCTCCCAGGCCATGGAAGCCTTCTGTCTGGTCCTCTCCTGATTACAAGAAAGGGTGGAGGATTGCCCAGTGCTGGTTTTTCTGAGGAGACGATGTAGATCATTCAGTCTGGAATTACCTTTAAGCAGGTTGAAATCTCTGCCTGCACCTGCCAGAAATGCAAGGCCTTGTTCAAGGCAGCCCCTTGGAGTCAATATAGGATTGAGGCAAAAGTGACTTTAGTTACTATCCAACCTGGCATTTCCAAAAGGTGTGCCCCAGAATACTAAAAATGTACTCTGCAAAAGTGGGTTAGATGCCTAAGTACCTTAGGCCAGGTACTTCTGTAACCTCTGGGGTAAGCAGCTTTTGTTACTGCAGTACTTCTCAGAGCCACTGATGCACTATTAAGTGTTCTTTAGGGCTCTCTTGGGGAGGTGGGGAGGTGAACATTGTGGGCAGTGTTTCCCAAGCTCGTTTGACAGTGGACCCTATATTTGCTGAGGGCCAGGGCTGGTGTTCTTTTAGGACACTTAGGGCTACAGGGAATTGAATATAGAAGATTGTCATGAAAAAATGATTCAGAATAACTTATCTTAAGATTTCTTTCAAGAAGTAATTATATTGTGGAGCCAATTGTTTCTTAAGGCCACCATGCTTGCAATGGTAAAAATATCTCATGAGCATATAGCCCGTATCCATCTTCCAATTCTCTAGACCAATTCTGGCTCACTGTCTGGTTCCCTAGGCCAATTCTGGCTCACTGCCCAGTTTAGTAGATGGAGTTTTGCTGGAATACACACATGCCCATTTGTTCAGCTGCATTCTGACTATGGCAAGGTTGAGTTGGTGCAACAGAAACCACATGGCTCTCAAGCCAAAAATATTTAGTAACTGGTTCTTTACAAAAGTGTTTGCTGAGTCCTGTTCCAGCCATGAGAGGTAGATCTAGATTGAACACCTTGGTTGTCTGATGCCACCCACAGCTCCTTAGATGTAGCCATCATGCCAGAAGAGATTGCAGGGGCTTTCTGAGAAGAGCTGAGGCTCCATCATTAGCAAGTTTAGCAAGTTTAGATGGGGCCCATGCTGGACCCAATGAGATGATGCACTCATGAGGAAGCGACTGGCAAACAGTGGTTCTGGGGACTGTGAGTGAAATGCACACTTTCCTGCTTCCCATATTGTCCTGAAACACTATTTTGTGTTTAGGGCTGAATAATAATACTTTCTGTGTGTTATTTATTTATTATTTATTTTGGTATCATTAATGTACAATCACTTGAATATTATGGTTACTAGATCCCCTATTATCAAGTCCCCCCCACCAACCCCATTACAGTCACTGTCCATCAGCGTAGTAAGATGCTATGGAATCATTGATTGTCTTCTCTGTAAATACTGCCTTTCCCGTGTCCCCCACCCCCACCCGCTACATTATGTGTGCTAATCATAATACTCCTTTTCCCCCCTTATCCCCTCCCTTCCCACCCATCCTCCCCAGTCCCTTTCCCTTTGGTAACTGTTAGTCCATTCTTGGGTTCTGTGAGTCTGCTGCTGTTTTGTTCCTTCAGTTTTTTCGTTGTTCTTATACTCCACAGATGAGTGAAATCATTTGATACTTGTCTTTCTCTGCCTGCCTTATTTCACTGAGCATAATACCCTCTAGCTCCATCCATGTTGTTGCAAATGTCTGGATTTGTTTTCTTATGGCTGAATAATATTCCATTGTGTATATGTACCACATCTTTATCCATTCATCTACTGATGGACACTTAGGTTGCTTCCATTTCTTGGCTATTGTAAATAGAGCTGCGATAAACATAGGGTGCATATGTCTTTTTCAAACTGGGCTGCTACAGTCTTAGGGTAAATTCCTAGGAGTGGGATTCCTGGGTCAAATGGTATTTCTATTTTGAGTTTTTTGAGGAACTTCCATACTGCTTTCCACAACAGTTGACTAATTTACATTCCCACCAGCAGTGTAGGAGGGTTCCCCTTTCTCCACATCCTCGCCAACATTTGTTGTTGTTTGTCTTTTGGCTGGTGGCCATCCTCACTGGTGTGAGGTGATATCTCACTATGGTTTTAATTTGCATTTGTCTGATGATTAGTGATGTGGAGCATCTTTTCATGTGCCTGTTGGCCATCTGAATTTCCTCTTTGGAGAAGTGTCTGTTCAGTTCCTCCGCCCATTTTTTAATTGGCTTATTTGTTTTTTGTTTGTTGAGGTGCGTGAGCTCTTTATATATTTTGGATGTCAACCTCTTATCGGCTATGTCATTTATGAATATATTCTCCCATACTGTAGGATGTCTTTTTGTTCTACTGATGGTGTCCTTTGCTGTACAGAAGCTTTTTAGTTTGATATAGTCCCACTTGTTCATTTTTGCTTTTGTTTCTCTTACCCGGGGAGATATGTTCATGATTTCTGGGTGATTTTAATAGCCTTCACCATTATTATTTTGATAACCTCTTGATTCTCAATATTTATCAAAATTGTTAGTGCCTGCTCCCTATTTAGCAGAAATTTCTAGAATATACAAGAGCAAAAATGTGTATTGGATAGCCTTGCTTATCATAGAAACAAATGCAAACACTTGAATATCTATTAGGGGAGATTGTTTAATAAAAAGTAGTTAATCCATATAATGAAATACTATGTGATTGTTACAAAGAATGAAGAATAAGTTAGGTTGGAAACATGCACTGATATAAAAGGAGCTCAAAGATATTTATTAAGTTAAAAAGCAAGTGTAGTAGGTACTTCGTGATCCTATTTATGTAAAGAAAGGATGGATGGACACACACACACACACACGAGTCTGATAGACTATACCAGAAACTGTTACCAGTCGTTATTTATAGGGTGGGCAGGAGTGGAGAAGGAGTAGTTTTCTTTTTATGCCATGTACTTTTATTATTTTAATATTAAACTCTAGTTTAGCATTTTTAACAACTGATTGGCAGTGTTGGAGAGGTGTTTTTCTATGACAGCGCTTACCCATGTATCACAGTGTTTTTCCTCACCAGCCTAAGATTTCTCCTAAGATCCTTCTGCATGCTGGGTTTCAGCATTCAGCTGGATTTAACCTCACAGAAAAACTGAATACGTTGCCACCTCAGATTTCTGTCTTCTTTTCTGGGCCCAGAGTCATCTCCCAGAATGGCTGTTCGGTTTCCCCTGCTATTTATTGATCCTTTACTGCAAGCCACACCCATTTCCTGAACACAGGTTTTTCGCTGACTTTTCCCATACTTGCTCATGAGACTGGCCAGTCACTGTGCTGGCTTTCCCCAAGTCATATTCATATGCCACTGCATTCCCCCAAAACTTTGTTCAGTGTTCCCTGGCCATGATCCTGAGAATTTTGTTTGGTGAGAAGTCTGCAGGATACAGTTCAGTAAATGCTGGCCTGGGGTGAACGGGTCCCACTGTTAATATTTCTCCAGGCATATGGGCTGCCTCCACATATTGAAGATAACCTAGGATGGGTGAACTTTGATCTGAGCGTGAAATTGTTGAATATTAGCATGTTCTGAATTTTCAGAACTTGTGGGGAGTGGAAATTTGGCATCTTTTATAAAATACATCAAAATACTTTTGTACAGGACCAGAGAGCTTATATAAAGGGCAGGACACCAACTCTGGGTTCCTCTGCATCCTTCGATCATGTTCCTACCTTTCCATGAGAATGGAGAGCGAATACTCCAGCCCTGGGCCTCAGCCTTGCATCTGCCTCCAGCAGCCCTTCCGAGTTGGCACACGGCTGCATGGTTAGCCAAATTATCAGAGGTCGTTTCTGGTATTACAACTTGGGGAGTTAACTTAATGCTACTCTAAAGGTATGCGTTGCCTTTCTAGTTTGGCCAAAGTCCAGCATTCTCTTTTTGGACAATGTCCAGGTTTGTTCTTTCTTTTTCATAATGGGAAGCTTCGCTTGCTTGCTGACAATGGAGGGCATCTATTTGCAGCACTCCCCTCATAGGCACAACATTCATTTGAAGAGAAAGACAATTATTTAAATAATTTGAATAAATAAATATTTTAAATGGTCCCCCAAAGACTTGACCTGCTAATAAATTAATGATGAGGCTGCATCTGCTTTCTCTCTTTTGTAGCCAGGGCTTGCAGAGTCAATAAAGGCTCAGACATTTGCTTCCCCTCAGAGATGGTGGCCTCATGGATAACCCAACTCTACCACTGTCACCCTGGTCAATGGCCATCAGGCTCCATGCCTCCAGAATTGCCCCAGCAGAGGGCTAGAAAGGATGCGATGAGGTAAGGATTGAGTTCCAACATAGCCTTGGCTTGCCCTGAGACCTCAAGCAAATGATTTAGCTTTGCTGGGGCTTGGTTCTTCTAGAAATCCGGGTTTCCTAATATGTACCTCCCTTGAAGACTACGTGGTGGCTTAACTGCTGTAACCCTTGTGAATGTACTGAGCATGGTGCCTACGTGTGTGACAGAGCACTCACTCTATTAAATTCTTCATTCCTTTTTTTCCCCAAATACATGTACATGTAACCCAGAAATAACCAGAATCTTTACTGCCTCCTCCTTCTTAGCCCTCAAGAGAAAGTCAGTGGACTGCAGGCTAACAGGGCCACCATTTCTACTCTTGACAGCAACGCCAGAAGTTGTTCGTGTGGACTCTGATGTGTACCTGCCCCAAATCCTTCTGCTTCCCCATTGCCTGGGCTGGTGATTATCTAAAGACCCTGATATATTTGCAGGACAGGGAGAAAGAGGAATGATCTCAGTGGGACTTAAGTTACTTCAGTGTTTGCTTATGAGAAGGAAATGGCAGATTCAAATTATAATAGAACTTGAAGGAAGTTTTCAGTGTCTGGGGAAAACTGTGACAGAAGGTGCCATTTAAAACTTATGAATAATGTACGAGCTAAAGGAAATTTATAGTTACCAGACCAAACCTGTCTGTCTAATGAGAATTGCAGGGAAAGCCAAAGATGCCAGCCCAGTAGCTTTTGTTTGACAAATTAGCTTAATACTGCAGCTAAATTTAGAATACCGTCTGCATGGAGAGCTCCTGAAGACGGGTTTGTCATACATTTCAGAAGTCTTCTGTTGTATCATCAAACTGAACACCTGGGGACATTTTAATTGCTATTTTGCACTCAACTCTTATCGAATCTCCAAGCACTCTGCATGTACCACACCGCTGCACAACCTGCCTCACAGATGTCTATACATATATGATGAGATGCAGACAGTGCCTGCAAGTTTCTGATTGCGTAGGGTTGGAAATTAAGAGCTCATGATGAAATAAAATTAACTGACCTGTTTTTTTTAAACAGCTTTATTGAGATATAATCAACATACTATAAAATTTGCACATTTAAAGTATACAGTTCAGTGGTTTTTCGTATATTTACAGAGTTGTGCATCCGTCACCACAGTCTAATTTCACAGAATTTTTGTCATCCTGCAGATGAAACTCTGTACCCATCAGCAGTCACTGCCAGTTACTCCTACCCACAGCTTTAGGCAAGAACTAATTTATTTTCTGTCTCTTACAAGTTTGCCTGTTCTGGCAATTTCCTGTTAGTGAAATCATGCAATATGTGGTCTTCTGTGACTGACATCATTTACTTAGCATAAAGTTTTTTTTAGATTTATGCGTGTTGTAGTATGTTGCAGAACTTCATTTCTTTTTCTATTCCAAATAATATTCCGTGGTCTGGATATTCTACATTGTATTAATTCCTTCATCAATTGGTAGACATTGCATTGCATCCACTTTTCAGCTATTATGAATGATGCTCCCATCAACAATTGTACACAAGTTTTTGTATGGATGTGTGTTTTCATTTCTCTGCCTAAGAGTGGAATTGCTTGGTCATATGGTGACCATATGTTTAACAATTTTGAGGAACTGCCAAACTGTTTTCCACAGTGGATATAACATTATACATACCCACGAGCAGTATGTAAGAGTTCCAATATCTTCGTATCCTCGCTAACACTTGTTATTGTCTTTTTTTATTATAGTCATTTAATGGGTGTGAAGTGGTATCTGAGCAGGGTTAATTTGTATTTCTCTAATGACTAATGATATTGAACATCTTTTTGTGCTTATTGTGTATGAGTCGCTTGTATATCTTGTTGGGAGAAATGTCTATTCAGATTTTTTACCCATTTCAAAAATTGGGTTATTGATATTTTTACTAGTGAGTTCCAGGGGTTCTTTGTATATTTGGGATACAATTCCCTCATCAGATATCTGATTTGAAAATATTTTCTCCCATTCTTTGGGTTGTATTTTCACTTGCATGTGATGAGATATTTTTCTCCGGCTGTGTTAAGATTTTCTCTTTATCTTTGGCTTCAACATGTTTACTGTGTGTCTAGGTGTAGATCTCTCTGAGCTATCCTGCTTAAGTTCATTAAGCTTCTTGGATGTATAGGGTTTTTTTAAATTAGATTTGGTTTCTGCTATTATTTCATCAAAAATTTTTCTTCTTAGCCTTTCTCTTTCTTTTCCTTTTGGTACTCCTATTATGTGTGTGTTGGTATGCTTAATGATGTCTCAGATAGATTTCTCCATGGCTTTGTTCACTTTTCTTCATTTTTTTCTCTTTCCGTTTTTCAGATTGCGTAATCTCTATTGATTTATCTTCAAACTCACTGGTTCTTTTTTCCACCAGCTCCTATCTACTACTGAGCGTCTGTGAAAATTCTCATTGGGGTTATTTATTTTTCAAGTCCGAAATTTCTGTTTATTTCTTTTTTTACTGATATTCTTTGTTTGATTAAACATAGCATTATACCTCCCTTTAATTCTTTAAACATAATTTCCTTTAAGTTACTTCAATGTACTTATAAAAATTGCTTTGAATTCTTTGTTTCCTAAGTCCAATATCTGGATTGCCTCAAAGATAATTTTCATTGCCTGTTTTTTTACTGTGTATGGGTCACAGTTGCCTGTTTCTTTGCATGTTTTGTATTTTTTTAAAAACTGGACATTTTAGATAAATATTGTAGCAACTCTGAATATTGATCTACTCCTGGGGTTTGTTATTTGCTTATTTATTTGTTCAGTGACTTGGCTGGACTCTTTCAGTGAAATCTTGTTTCTCCTGCAGTGTGCAGTCTCTGGTGTCACTCCTGAAGGGGTGCAGCCATGGGCATGGGTACAGGTCTGCCTGAGCACGTGGGTTGACTGTGGCTTTAGCTGGGCTTTTTGAAACTGTCTCCTTCCTTTGTATCCCCCATAAGCTTTTGGGTTCTCATCTCTGTTGGTATCACATTAATTGTTAGTTCTCTCTTAGTAATTGTTAATCCCTAGCTTGTTGCTGCACTGTTTTCAGTAATGTCCTGGGGCATGTATGATGCCCCAGTGTGCTCCAGTTAAAGTTGGGTCCCTTTGCAGGCGCCGGGTGTTGCCAGTCTTTGAGGCTGCTCCAACGACAGAGAGTTCCTCTTAGCTGTACCTTTCCCTGATTCTTTTTGTTAAACTTCTAGTTGATTTACCATCTTTTCTGAGCTTATCGTCTTTTGGCTTGTTGCCAAAAGCATTATAAAGCTACCAGCAACTCTTCATTGCTCACCACCAAGATCTCCATTGTTTGCAATAGTAATCACAGGCATGGTCTTTTCCATACTCGTTCCACATAAAGTTAGTCTCCTTAGGCAAAGCTGCAGAACTCTCTATTCTTATGGCTTGCCTCTCTTCCTGCTCAGAAGCTCTGTACCACGGCATCCAGGGCTAGGGATGGGGCAGTGAGTTGCTTTCCCCAAGGTGACATCCCTTAAGTAGGACTCTCGACAGTGGTGGTAGCTCCTGGTCTTCTCAGCTTATTCTTCTTGGTGTGAGACTTCCACCCTAGAAGCAAACTGGGGCAGAGATCTTCAGAATCCAGTATTCTTGATCTTCTGTATCCCGAGTAGAGCTCCTGCCCATGAGTGGGGGCTGAAGAGGGTCAGGGAACCCCAGCCTTGTAGCTGTACTTTCCTGAAATAGGATTTTTGTAATATGAATCCAAGGACGAAGAGGTAGTGGGTTTAAGAGACGTCAGTGGCCTGTATAAAACCATAGCCCTAGACTGAGAGCTAGGGGAAGAGGGAAACCCATCTCCCTGGCTATACCTGCCCTGAGTACAGCTCCATCACAGTGAGCTACTTAGTGGGGGGCAGGGAAGTGGATGTGAGTGGGGGTCATGACTCAGAGATTTAGGTTTAGATTTTCTTGTATAGGCATTTCTCCTTTTGATTAATGCCCTTGGAGTAGTTTCCAGAGACTTGAGATGTTGTTTTAGAAATAGTTTTCAGTGATTAAAAGAAAAGCATTTGGGTATCAGTGCCATTGTATGTTAGAAAAAGTAGTGGAGTCCAGCCAGAGATGAAAATTGGATTTCTTTTTTGAACAAAGTTCAGAAGTGTGCTTTTATCTTCATTCAGTCCTAAAAGAAGTAGTACAAGGACCCTGGCCTCCTGACTCCTGTCAGGTTCTCTGTGGTCTAGACTCTGCTGGCCTCCCTGAATCTCTTTGAAATGCATTCACCCAAGCTGTCACCTTGTGTTGCATTCCTTGGTATCTCATGGTTTGGATTATTTCCATTATCCTAAGATTGTACATAAAAACTCAAATGACCTTGTGGAAGTTTATTTCCAGACAGTATCCCTGCAAAGCAGATGGATTATTTTTGTCACAGGCATAATGAATTGTTAATTTTGGAAGTATATTTTATAAAGAAAACAACCATCATGTTATTTTCTTTTTAATTTCAATTATGTGCAAGGATCCATTAGTACAAAGAAATGAGATGGGCTTGTCATAACCTGGATGACGGTATTGCCTTTGGGAATGCCCAGGAGAGGCTCGGAGCCAGGTAGCAGAGCAGGCAGACATTTCGGGGCAAAGCGTGGCAGTGAAATCTGGGTAGTGAAGGAAGAATGTCCTGAGATGAAGTGCTGAGGAGCCTGCAGATGTGCTAGGCACCGTGCAGGTCCATCTGTGGCTGAAGGCAGCAAACTAAAGGTGGGTTCTTTGGACAACTCTAGCTCTGGGGACTTTTTATTGCTGTGTTCTAGGCCTTGATGACAGGTGTGTTCATCCAACACCTGAAATCCAGATGCTGGACATAAATGAGGCTGGGTAGACAGAAATGGTTAGATGGATGATGAAGTACTTAATTTTCACTGGAAGGATAGTTGTTAGAATACAGACCCACTAAAAGAGGGGTTTTCCCCCCTTAAATAAATGTTCCTTGGAGGCACACATTCTGTTGCCAACAGAATAGCAGTGTTTGCTTTTACTTATTATTTCAATTTTAGAATCAAAGATAAAAAAAAGGATGCTTGGAAAAAGCTGTGGGAGGCTCAGGACTTGCATTAATTTCCTGGCAGATTAGAGAATAAAGTGGGAGAGGGGTCAAAGCAAGGACTTGTCTGCCAAGTTGATTGGCAGGAGGAAGATCAAGGGAATTGTTTGGGACCAGGGAATGCCTATTTTAAGCAGATATGAACAAGAGTCTGTTCACCTTCATAGATCCTTCTTGGGTCAGCCTGGTGGCACTTGGTACTGTTAACTATGTTGGTAGATTTATTCCTGTGTCCCACTAGGGTACACCTACATCTCTGACCTCTGCTTCTCTCTAAAATTGAAACAAACCACAAAATAACATAGATGAAGGAAAAAGGTGAACTTATCCTTTACTACAGTTTAAAAGATATTCCTAATAGGAAAAATCCCAAAGCAAAGTGTTAGATTAAATTAATAAAAAAATTTTAAGTGTATGTATTTCATAAGCAAAGCTAAAAGCATGACAAATAGAGAAATATCTAAGTATGACTGACAGTGGTTTAATTTCATTAATATATAAAAAGCCTCTATAAATAAATAAGAAAAGATATCAGCACTATAGACTATAACTGGGCACATGATAGAACAGACAATTTGAAGAAGGCCTCCATAGCTAATAAATTTGTAAACAGACATTTAATTATTATCAATAAAAAAAAGGCAAGTTAAAGTGAGATACATTTTTACTTTGTTAAATTAGCAAAGATTTTTTGAAAGGACAGTACTCAGAAATGTATTTAGATGGGTAAGTTTATACGCTGGGAGAAGGAATAAAAATCAACACAATCTTTCTGGAAGGTGAGTTGTTGATAATGTGTTAAGAGCTTTAAAAAAAACTTACATTTTTTTTGTTTCAGTACTATTTTTTTCTAGAAATTTACTCTAAGGAAATAATCATTAAAACTGTGACTTCAAGAATACTTAATGATGTAGGGAATTGTATACAATGAAATATTAGATAAACAAAAAAGCAAGATATAGAAATCTTGATGATATATTACTAATTGAGCATTTTAATTTAAGTTGGAGATATTCATTATTCCTTGATTATAACACACATTTGTTCATTTGTTTTACACAGAGGTGTCTGCAATTTTGCATAAATATGTATAATTTAACATTTCCTTATTCATGATATATTATTATTAAATTAGTGGTACATCTTTAAGAGATATCTTTAAATGGAGGAAATATGACATATTAACATCTATCCCTGATCTTTTTTTCTCTCTTTCTCTTTATCTATAAGGAAGCTAAGGAAATTTAATGTTATCAGTCAATTATCACACTACTGATAGATAAACATACTAAAACTTAAATATATCATGTTTAGAAACTTATAGTAGGACTTAAGACTTTTGGGAAGATGGGGTAGAGGTACTTTTCCTTATTCTTCATACTAAAGACAACTGAAAAGCCTGGACATTACATATAAAACAAACATAAGATTCTGAAAGGCAGAGACAAGAAAGCAAACCAGCTAGGACCTTGAGACATAAGGATGACATGGTGGGCAGTTCCATTGTTTCTTTTTGCCTCACATATCCCAGACTTGGTACTGATGAAGCTGACAACCCAGAAACACCAAGAAGAATGCCCCCACCCAAAAAAAGAAATCCCCAAAGAGTCTGCTTTCTCTGTCCAAAGGACCAGGATAGGACACTTAGCAAGACAGAAAACTTTTAGACAATATTGTTCTACTTTAGTCAAAGACCACTGAAAGAAACTGTAGCTTCACCCCCCCAATCCATAACAGCAAAGGTTGAATGGGGGAGTCTTGATTTCTATTCTGCCCATGCTATAATGAGTTGCATCAATTCTGTCTCCATGGTGGTGTCAGAGAGGGTTAAGTAGGAGAGAAACTGGCTCTACCCACTGTTGTATCAGTAGAGACCATGTGAGGACCCTGCACACCTACCTCTACCCAGCACCTCTTTTTACCTCCTGGTGCAGTGATATCAAAGGAGGCCATGTGGAAGGTTAGAACTTTCACTACTAGTCAGCCGTGACAGTCCACCCACTGCCATGCCAGTGGAGACTACATGGAGAACCAAAACTCCCATCCCTACCCAGAAAAAATGAGGAGCTCATTTCCATCACATGAATGTCAGTGGAGGTCAAGTAGGGAACTTGGACTTCTACTTCCACCTGTCAGTAATGACTCCTTTCCCTGCCACAGTAGTGTCAGAGAAATCTAGAGGGTTTACATAACATCTAGAGTCTCACAACATAACATGAAAATGTATCTCGTCAAAAATCATTTGTCATACTAGGAATCAAGAAGATCTCAAACTGAATGATAAAAGATCATCAGTGTGAGATTCCACGAAGATAGCGGCATCAGCAGGGCGGTGGAAATCTCCTCCCAAAACCATATGTATTTATGAAAATACAACAAATACAACTATTCCTAAAAGAGAGAACAGAAGATACAGTACAACAGCCAGGCTACAGCTACATCTGTGAGAACTCAGCGTTTCATGAAGCGGGTAAGATACAAAGCCGCGGCCCAGCGGGACCCGAGCACTCCCCCACCCCAGCGCACCGGCAGGAGGAAAAGAATCAGAGCTGGGAGGGAGCGGAAGCACAGGCCTGCCAAATAACCAGCCCTGGTGATCTGCACCGGGAGCACAGACACACACCGCATGGTGTATTGGAGATTAGAGAAATGGAAGGGCAGGATGCGAGTTGGAGACTGAGCGAGTTCCCACAGCCGGCTCCCCTGGGACAAAAGAAAAGCGGCGCTTTTTTAAAAGTCTTAAAGAGACAAGGGCCCAACAGCGGAACAAAATCGTCCCAGTGCACTCAGCCCAGCAGGCTGGGAATCCTGAGGAATTTCGGGCCCCCTAACCAGCTGCCAGGTAAAGCAGCCCCACTGAAGCCCCTCATAGAGATAAGCAGCCTGCCATTCGTTCCCCCCAGCCGAAGCTGGAAACGGTCCGGTGGATCCGCCACAGCTGCAGAACAGCAGAAGAGCAGCCCCGCCCACAGCAACCACACAGAATCTCCTCCCGGCAGGCGCACAGCTAACCGGGAAGGGCCCCGAAAGCCAGAGAAAGGCCCGGAAGGCACCAAGGGGTGCAGAAAGCACCCGGCGTGGCTGCAAATCCCCGCAGTGCTCTAGGCTAGCCTGAGGGTGGCCCCACACACGGCAGCTCAGGGGATTACCCCAGAGACTGCCTTCTGGTGTGCGGGTACCCAGCTCAGGCTCTGGAGAAGGGCAAGGAGAACAACAAGCAGGAAGGGACTTTGTTCTCCCAGCTAACACACGTAGCACCTGCCTGCGACCACTTCTATCACCATGAAAAAACAGAAGAGTATGGTCCAGTCAAAGATCACCCAGACAACCCAAGAGAGAGGGCCTGAGGGGATAGATTTAAACAATCTTCCTGAAAAAGAATTCAGAATAAAAGTCATAACCATGTTAATGGACCTACAGAGAAATATGCAAGAGCTAAGGGAGGAAGTCAGGAGAGACAATGCAGAAATGAAACAATCAATTGACGGGCTGAAGAACAGACTGGACGAGGTGCAAGAGACTGTTAATGGAATAGAAATCAGAGAACAGGAAATACAGAGAAGCTGAGGCAGAGAGAGATAAAAGGATCTCTAGGAATGAAAGAATATTAAGAGAACTGTGTGACCAATCCAAACGGAACAATATTTGCATTATAGGAGTACCAGAAAAGAAGATAGAGAAAAAAGGATAGAAAGTGTCTTTGAAGACATAATTGAGGAAAACTTCCCCAAGCTGGAAAAGGAAATAGTTTCTCAGACCATGGAAGGCCCCAGAACTCCCAACACAAGGGACCCAAGGAAGACAACACCAAGACATATAATAATTAAAATGGCAAAGATCAAAGACAAGGACAGAGTATTAAAGGCATCCAGAGAGAGAAAAAAGATCACCTGCAAAGGAAAACCCATCAGACTAATCAGACTTCTCAACAGAAACCTTACAGGCCAGAAGAGAATGGCATGATATATTTAACGCAATGAAACAGAAGGGCCTTGAACCAAGAATACTGTATCCAGCACATTATCATTTAAATTTGAGGGAGAGATTAAGGAATTCCCAGACAAGTGAAAGCTGAGGGAATTTGCCTCCAATAAACCACCTCTACAGGATATCTGAAAGGGACTGCTCTAGATGGAAGCACTCCTAAGGCTAAAAAGATGTCACCAGAGAAAATAAAATCATAGAAAAGAAAGCAGACCATCCAAATACTAACTAAAGGCAAAAAATAAAATCAACTATCCACAAAAACAATCAAAGGAAACATAAAAGAGTACAGAATAAAACACCTAGTATATAAAGAATGGAGGAGGAAAACAAGAAGGGAGAGAAATAATCATCAGACTGTGTTTATATTAGCTTAACAAGACAGTTAAGTCAGACTGTTACATAGTAAAGAAGCAACCCTTGAACCTTTGGTAACCACGAATCTAAAGTCATCAATGGCAGTAAGTACATATCTATCGATAATCACCCTAAATGTTAATGAACTGAATGCACCAATCAAAAGACAGAGTAATACAATGGATAAAAAAGGAAGACACATCTATATGCTGCTTACAAGAGACTCACCTCAAACCCTCCGATATACAAAGACTAAAAGTGAAGGGATGGAAAAAGATATTTCACGCAAACAACAGGGAGAAGAAAGCAGGTGTTGCAGTACTTATATCAGACAAAATAGACTTCAAAACAAAGAAAGTAGCAAGAGATAAAGAAGGACATTACATTAATGATAAAGGGGTCAGTCCAACAAGAGGATATAACTATAATAAATATCTATTCATCCAACACAGGATCACCAACATATGTGAAACAAATACTAACAGAAAGGGGGAAATAGACAGCAATGCATTCATTTTAAGAGACTTCAACACACCACTCGCTCCAAAGGACAGATCAACCAGACAGAAAATAAGTAAGTAGACAGAGGCACTGAACAACACACTAGAACAGATGGACCTAACAGACATCTACAGAACTCTGCACCCAAAAGCAGCAGGATACACATTCTTCTCAAGTGCACATGGAACATTTTCCAGAATAGACCACATACTAGGCCACAAAAAGAACCTCAGTAAATTAAAAAAGATTGATATTCTACCAAACAATGTCTCAGATCACAAAGGTATAAAACTAGAAATAAATTGTACAAAGAAAACAAAAAGACTCACAAACACATGGAGGCTTAACAACATGCTCATTAATAATCAATGGATCATTGACCAAATTAAAACAGAGATCAAACAATATATGGAGACAAATGGCAATAACAGCACAAAGACCCAACTTCGGTGTAATGCAGCAAAGGCAGTTCTAAGGGGAAAGTATATTGCAGTCCAGGCCTATTTAAAGAAAGAACAATCCCAAATGAATAGTCTAAAGGCACAATTATTGAAATTGGAAAAAGAAGAACAATTGAGGCCCAAAGTCACCAGAAGGAGGGACATAATAAAGACTAGAGAAGAATAAAACAATAGAAAAAAATCAATGAAACCAAGAGCTGGTTGCTTGAAAAACTAAACAAAATAGATAAACCCCCAGCCAGACTTATTAAGAGAAAAAGAGAATCTACACACATAAACAGAATCAGAAATGAGAAAGGAAAAATCACTACAGACCCCACAGAAATACAAAGAATTATTAGAGAATACTATGAAAATCTATATGCTAACAAGCTGGAAAACCTAGAAGAAATGGACAACTTCTTCGAAAAATACAACCTTCCAAGACTGACCAAAGAAGAAACAGAAAACCTAAACAGACCAATTACCAGCAATGAACTTGAATCAGTCATCAGAAAACTACCCAAGAACAAAACCCCCAGGCCAGATGGATTCACTGGTGAATTTTATCAGACATATAGAGAAGAAATAATACCCATTCTCTTTAAACTTTTCCAATAAATAGAAGAGGAGGGAATACTTCCAAACTCATTCTATGAAGCCAGCATCACTGTAATACCAAAACCAGGCAAACACACCACCAAAAAAGAAAATTACAGACGAATATCCCTGATGAATGTAGATGCAAAAATACTCAACAAAATATTAGCAAAGCGAATTCAAAAATACATCAAGAGGATCATACACCAAGATCAAGTGGGATTCATCTCAGGGATGCAAGGATGGTACAACATTAGAAAATCCATCAACATCATCCACCACATCAACAAAAAGAAGAACAAAAACAACATGATCATCTCCATAGATGCTGAAAAAGCACTTGACAAAATTCAACATCCATTCATGATAAAAACTCTCAACAAAATGGGTATAGAGGGCAAGTACCTCAACATCATAAAGGCTATATATGACAAACCCACAGCCAAAATCATACTTAACAGCTAGAAGCTGAAAGCTCTTCATCTAAGATTGGGAACAAGACAAGGATGACCACTCTCCCCACTTTTATTCAACATAGTACTGGAGGTCCTAGCCATGGCAATGAGACAAAACAAAGACATACAAGGCATCCAGATTGGTAAAGAAGAAGTGAAATTGTCACTATTTGCAGATGACATGATATTGTTTATAAAAAACCCTAACGACTCCCCTCCAAAACTACTAGAACTAATATCTGAATTCAGCAAAGTTGCAGTATACAAAATTATTACATAGAAATCTGTTGCTTTTCTATACACTAACAATGAGCTAACAGAAAGAGAAATCAGGAAAACAATTCCATTCACAATTGCATCAAAAAGAATAAAATACCTAGAAATAAACCTAACGATGGAAGTAAAAGACCTGTACCCTGAAAACTACAAGACACTCCTAAGAGAAATTAAAGAGGACACTAAAAATGGAAATGCATCCCATGCCCTTGGCTAGGAAGAATAAATATTGTCAATATGGCTATACTACCTAAAGCAATCTACAGATTCAATGCAATCCCTATCAAACTACCAACAGCTTTCTTCAATGAACTGGACCAAATAGTTCTAAAATTCATATGGAACCACAAAAGACCCCGAATAGCCAAATCAATCCTGAGAAGGAAGAATAAAACAGAGGGAATTACGCTCCCAGACTTCAAGCTCTACTACAAAGCCACAGTAATCAATACAATTTGGTACTGGCACAAGAAAAGACCCACAGACTAGTGGAACAGAAAAGAGAGTCCAGACATTAACCCAAAAATATACAGTCAATTAATGTAGAATAAAGGGGCCATGAATATACAATGGGGAAATGACAGCCTCTTCAACAGCTGGTGTTGGAAAAACTGGACAGCTACATGAAAGAGAATGAAACTGGATTACTGTCTAACCCCATACACAAAAGTAAACTCAAAATGGATCAAAGACCTGAATGTAAGTCATGAAACCATAAAACTCTTAGAAAAAAACATAGGCAAAAATCTCTTGGACATAAACATGAGCAACTTCTTTATGAACATATCTCCCCGGGCAAGGGAAACAGAAGCAAAAATAAACAAGTTGGACTATATCAAGCTGAAAAGCTTCTGTACAGCAAAGGACACCATCAGTAGAACAAAAAGACATTCTTCAGTATGGGAGAATATATTCATAAATGCCATATCTGATAAGGGGCTGACATCCAAATATATACAGAACTCACGCACTGCAACAAACAAAAAGCAAATAATGCAATTAAAAAATGGGCAGAGCATCTGTATAGACACTTCTCCAAAGAAGAAATTCAGATGGCCAACTGGCACATGAAAAGATGCTCCACATCGTTAAGCATCAGAGAAATGCCAATTAAAACCACAATGAGATATCACCTCACACCAGTAAGGATGGCCAACATCCAAAAGTCAAACAACAATAAATGTTGGGGAGGATGTGGAGAAAGGGGAACCCTCCTACACTGCTGGTGGGAATGCAAATTAGTTCAGCCATTGTGGAAAGCAGTATGGAGGTTCCTCAAAAAACTCAAAATTGAAATATCATTTGACCCAGGAATTGCACTCCTAGGAATTTACCCTAAGAGGGTATCAGCCCATCCTCAAGCAAGGGAAACAAAAGCAAAGATGAACTCATGGGACTACATCAAACTAAAAAGTTTCTGTATGGCAAAGGACACCATCAACAGAACAAAAAGGCATCCTACAGTATGGGAGAATATATTTGTAAATGACATATCTGACAAGGGGTTAACATCCAAAATATATAAAGAACTTACACGCCTCTACACCCAAAAAACAAATAACCTGATTAAAAAGTGGGCAGAGGATATGAAGAGACAGTTCTCCAAAGAAGAAATTCAGATGGCCAACAGACACATGAAAAGATGCTCCACATCACTAATCATCAGGGAAATGCAAATTAAAACCACAATGAGATATCACCTCACACCAGTAAGGATGGCCACCATCCAAAAGACTAAGAGCAACAAATGTTGGCGAGGATGCAGAGAAAGGGAAACCCTCCTACACTGCTGGTGGGAATGTAAGCTAGTTCAACCATTATGGAAAGCAATATGGAGGTTCCTCAAAAAACTAAAAATACAAATACCTTTGACCCTCGAATCCCACTCCTTGGAATTTACCCAAAGAATACAACTTCTCAGATTCAAAAAGACATATGCACCCCTATGTTTATTGCAGCACTCTGTACAATAGCCAATATATGGAAGCAACCTAAGTGTCCATCAGTAGATGAATGGATAAAGAAGATGTGGTAAGTATACACAATGGAATACTATTCAGCCATAAGAAGAAACAAATCCTGCCATTTGCAACAACATGGAAGGATCTGGGGTATATTATGCTCAGTGAAATAAGCCGGGCGGAGAAAGACAAGTGCCAAATGATTTCCCTCATTTGTGGAGTATAACAACAAAGCAAAACTGAAGAAACAAAATAGTAGCAGACTCAGAGACTCGAAGAAGCAACTTGTGGTTACTAAAGGGGAGCATGGGTTGGGAGGGTGGGAGAACGGGATTGTGGGGTATTATGTTTAGTACACATGGTGTGGGGAATCATGGGGAAAACAGTGTAGCACAGAGAAGGCAAACAGTGAATCTGTGTCATCTTACTGCACTGATGGATAGTGACTGAATTGGGGTATGAGTGGGGACTTGATAATATGGGTAAATGTAGTAACCACATTGTTTTTTCATGTGAAACTTTCATAAGAGTGAATATCAATAATACCTTAATAAAAAGAAATCAAAAAAAGAAAAAGAATGCAGCGGACCAGTTTGAAAAAGACATATGCACCCCTATGCTTATTGCAGCACTATTTACAGTATCCAGGAAATGGAAGCAACCTAAGTGTCCATCAGTAGATGAATGGATAAAGAAGATGTGTTACATATACACAATGGAATATTATTCAGCCATAAGAGGAAAACAAATCCAGACATTTGCAACAACATGGATGGAGCTAGAGGGTATTATGCTCAGTGAAATAAGCCAGGCAGAGAAAGACAAGTATCAAATGATTTCACTCATATGTGGAGTATCAGAACAAAGAAAAAAACAGAAGGAAGAAAACAGCAGCAGACTCACAGAACCCAAGAATGGACTAACAGTTACCAAAGAGAAAGGGACTGGGGAGGATGGGTGGGAAGGGAGGGACAAGGGGGAAAAGGGGGCATTATGATTAGCAGACATAATGTAGGGGCGGGCACGGGGAGGGCTGTAGAACTCAGAGAAGAGAAGTAGTGATTCTATAACATCTCACTACGCTGATGAACAGTGACTAATGGGGTATGTGGGGGGGACTTGATGAAGTGGGGAGTTTAGTAACCACAATGTTGCACATGTAATTGTAGATTAACGATACCAAAAAAATAAAGAAAGAAATGAAGATAAAACATCAATTACTAAAAATAAAGTTACGTACAGAGGTAGGAGGGAACATCAGACAGGTGGCAATATGGAAGGAAGACATCTCTGAATTTAACTTGTTATGTAATTTTGTCTTTGGAAATAGAAATGTTTCACACATTCAAACATAGGAAAAAAAACAGTTCCTAAAAATTGGCGGAGGGGTGTACTGAAACAAATTAATTCAACTGTATGTTAGAGTGGTGACTTTTTAAACAAGTTTATTGTGTCAGATTGGCATACAATCAACTGTATATATTCAAAATGTACAGTGTGATGAATTTTGACATATGCATACACTCTTGACACCATTACTACAATAAAGACAGTGAAGCTCTCCATCATCCCCCCCTAAAAGAAAATGATAATCAGTGTATTCCAACACTGAGATGATGGAAATGTTAAAGTAATCTTAAAAATATTTTTAAGCACCCATTATAAAAATGCTTTAATGAGCAATTACAAATACACTTGAAATATGAAAGAAATAAAAAGTCTTGGCAAAGAAATGGAAGGTATATAAGAGACCTAATTGCAAATTTTAGAATAGAAAAATACAATAACCCAAATAAAAATCTCAGTAGATGGTCTCAACAAAAGAGTGGAGAGGACAGAGGAACGAATAAGTGAACTAGAATATAAAACAATGGAAATTACCCAGTCTGTACAACATGGAGAAAATAAACTGCTATGACCAAAGATCTAACATTTGTGTCCTTGATGTCCCAGGGAAATAAGAAAGAGAGCAGGGATGAAAAACCACCCAAAGGTATAATGGCTGAAAACTTTCCCAATTTGGCAAAAGATACAGCCTATAGATTCCAGAAGCTGAGCAAACTCCAAACAGGATAAACCCGTAGGATGTCAGTCCAATACACATAATAGTGAAAATTCTGAAAATAAGATAAAGAAAAAATCTTGAAAGCAACGGAGAGAGACAATTTGAGTCATAGCATACTTCTTATTAGGAACCACAGAGGCCAGAAGGAAGTGGCATGACATTTTCAAGCACTGAAAGAAAAGAACTGTCAAACCACAATCCTATACCAACAAAAATGTCATCCAGGGGAAATCAAGGCATTTGCAGTGAAGGAAATCTTCACAAAAAGAATTTGTTACCAACAGATTTATCCTAAAAGAAAAATTATAGAAATTTCTCTAAACAGGAAGGAAATGATAAAAGAAGGAACCTGGAGCATCAGCAAGGAAGATAGAACATGGTAAGCAAAAATATAAATACACTAGACATCCCTTCTCATCTGGAATTAACTAAATTATGTTTGACAATTGAAGCAAAAAGTTGCAACCCTGATATGATTCTAAATGAAAGTAGGGGAAATATTTAAGACAATTATATTACACCAAAAGAAGAGTAAAGGAATGCAGGAGAGGGAAGGTTTCTATGCTTCACTTGAACTGGTAAAATGATAACACAATTTGTGGCTGTGAAGAGTTATGCATATATAGTATAATAACTAGAACAACCACTTAAAAAGCTATACAGAAATACCCTCATGAGACCTATAGATACATCAGCATAGAATTTTTTAGATGTTCAAGTAACCTAAAGAAAGGCCAGAAAAATGAAACAGAGAAATGAAAAACAGAGGGAACAACAAAAAAAGTTAAACTTAAGCCCTAACATATTGATAATTACATTACATATAAATGGTCTAAATAATTCAGTTAAAAAAACAGAGCTTGGTGAAGTGGATTAAAAAAACATGACCAAATTCTATGCTGTCTATAAGAAACTCACTTCAAGCATAAGAATATAGACAAGTTAAGTGTAAAAGGATGGGAAAAGATATGTAATGAAAGAATTAACCAAAGAAAGGCAGGAGTGGTCATATTGATTTCATATAAAGTAGACTTTGGAGGAAAGAAAATCATCAGAGATAAGGAAGGACATTTAGTAATGATAAAAAAGTCAATGCATCAAAAATATACAGCAGTCCTAAATGTGCATGTAAAACACAACAGGCTGATGAATACATGAATTAAAAACTGAGAGAACTGAGAGGAGAAATAGACCAATCCATAATTATAGTGGGAGACTTCAACATACCTCTTTCTGCAATTGTATGACAGCTAGAAAAAATTAGTAAGGATACAGGAAAACTCCCTATCAACCAAAAGGATCAATCAACAAATGTTGATTGTATAGTAAAAGGAAACTATAGAGCTGTATCCCTCATGAATATAGACACAAAAATCCTTAACAAAATACTGAGAAATAGAATTTAACAATATATAAAAAGAATTATATATCATGACCAACTGGGGTTTATTCCAGGGATACAATGCTAGTTTAATATTCAGGAATCAATGTATTCTACCACATTAACAGGCTAAGGTAGAAAAATCACATAATCACTATCAATTGGTGTAGAAAAAAACATTTGAAAAATTCAACATATATTCTTGATTAAAACTCTCATTCAAATAGAAAAAGCAAGAAATATGCTCAGCTTTATAAAGAGCACCTACAAAACATACAATCTGCATTATAATTAATGATTAAAGACTGAATGCTGAGTGCTTTCTCCCTAAGTTTGGGAGTAAGACAATGATATCTGTTCTTAACCACTGTTGTTCAATATTGTGATGGAAGCCAATGCAATAAGGCAAGAAAAGGAAATAAGAACCAAATAGATTGGAATGGAAGTAATCAGTTGTTTCCATATTCAGATGAAAGCATTGTTTATGTAGAAAATCTCAAAGTATTTACAAACAAGTCCTAGTACTAAGAAGTGAGTTCAACAAGGTCAGGTCAGAGGATACAAAATAAACATACAAATGTCAATTGTATTTTCATATATTAGCGACAAACACAAAAGTACAAGAATTTAAAATGTAATACTATTTACAATTGTTCATAAAAAACTGAAATATTTAGGTGCAAATTTAACAAAACATGTAGGACTTATATGCTGAAAACCACAAAACACTGATGAAAGAAATCAAAGATCTAAATAAATGGAAATACATACCATGTTTATAGATTGAAAGACTGCCCTTTTAAGACTGTGGATTGAAAGGGAACGTGGAGGCAGCAGCTAGCTGTTAAAGTACTCAGGTACGTCCCATTGCCAAGAACAGTCTAATTCCAGCTCAAAACATTATGAAATGGATGTCAGCCCTTAAGGAGTACTCCATTACTTTGCTTTTACCTCCTGATGCTCAACCTCCATGTAGGGGAAACATGGAGAGTGCTGGAGCCTCAGCGTTTGTCTCCTTTTTTTCACTGCACGTACATGGTGGCCAGGTTTGCTGTGTCTAGGATGACAGTTGTCTCTGGTTGGCTGCTGAGGCAGGCAGGATGCACAGAGACACTGCACCTGCCTGGAATGGACAAGAAAGAGGAGAGAAAGGCTGGCTCTCAAAGGGGTTGTCCCTCTTACTTCCACACTCTGATGGCAGAAGTGCTGGGGGCTTCTGCAATATCTCTTCAGTGGTATTGATGATGGAAGACTTCTCTTTCTATATATCATTTTTTAAAATATGAGAATAATTCAACAGTGAAATCATTAGCCCACCCCAGGCAGTCTCAGCTATAATTTATGGCTCCACATCTCCCACCATTGTAATTATGTTTTGCATTCATTAGGATATGATTTTTTTTAAAAAGAAGACTCTCAAGGAATCACAGTTCTGACAACTAACATTAACTACCATGTCACTCATAGCTAATGCTAAGGTTGTAATTCTGAAAAGTGAATTAATTTCCCTTGGTGGGAACCATCTGAATAACATTTGCATTCCTCTCTAGGGTAGGCTGATTGACTTTGGAGAGAACCTGCTGCTTCTATGGCAACATGATTGCTGGAAAGCTCTGGCCACATGCCTTCTCTAACTTTATTTTGTCCACCCTTTTTTTTCCTGGAATTTGGGAAAAAGAAAATCGGCTGGTCTTCTTGGGTACATAAACAGGACAGCTGCTTTTAGAAGGCTTCATATGCTTTCCAACACACACACACACACATGCATGCATGCACACACGTGCGTACCCATACACACACACAATTTTTCCAACATATCAGAGGATAGCTTTTCTTTTTTGTCAGCAATTTTATTATCTTTAATTTAAAGCTGGGTGGAAGAAACTTTTCTGAAACTCTTTTTATAAAAGTTTTAGTGATGCAGAATACATCAGTGCTTTGTTTCATTAAGAAAAAAAGAGTGCTTCTTTTGGAAAATTTTTAAATGACTTTTCTAGATCAAGGCTGAGTAGAATAGAGGATAATCCTAGGGACTCAGGATAATGGTAATGACTGTGATGGTGATACCTGCCATGCCTTGAACACCTAGTGTGTGTCAGGCGTGGCGCTAAACACTTATGGGCAATAATATCTCACTTAATCCTCACTGTCATTGTCAGCCCTTTTATGGTTGAGTACTCAAGGCTTGGGAAGTTTATGTAACTTGCCTAGGATAACATGGCAGATGTCAGAGTATGTCTGCAAACCAGGTTTATCTGATTCAAAGCCTGGGTTTTAACCACTAGTTCCTGCCTTCCCTCTGCCTGGGGTGATAGGATGCTGACTTGGTCCCAGGATGGCCTCCTCTGGGTAGCATGAGGCATCAGAAGACGATAAGAGCAAACAGCAGAGTGGCAGCCAGGTTTGCTGGTGTGTACTGCAAAGGGCTTTGAGCCATATTGTATTGGGTCAGGCCCACTCTGTTTATATAGTTGAGCCCTCAGACAACCTAGCATTGGCTAGCCTTTAGATTCAAGGTGACCCAGGCCTGGCTTTCTGCTGCTCCTTCATGGTTAGGGTTACGATGGTCCTAACTCAGGATGATAACGTTGGCCAGAAGCCCCCTCAATGGAAATATGGGGCAGTTACTCACGTTTACTTTGCTTTGTGTTGTCCCCTATCTGAAGGGTTTCTGGGGTCCACTGGGGTCACCCATCCACAGTGGGGGGCGGAAGTAGCCTGCTTCTCCTGTCGTGTGGCTCGGCAGCCTGCTCCTTCAGCATTGCTATTCCAGAGCTAGTGGACTGGGAGACAGTCTGCAGCTTGGACAGCAGAATGTCAGTCCCCAGCAGACACTGGCCATGACTTTAGACCCATGCGTTTCCTGGTGGGAAGGGCCTTTATGTTCCAGGGGTTTTGATCTGGTGTGACCTTTGCAGAGGCTCTTTCTCTCTGCACTCTCTGGCTGAGAAAACATGGTCCCTAGTGTCTGTTTGTGGGTTTAGGGTAGCTGTCCCTGCTCTCAACATAGACTTTTTGAACCTGAAAACAAAGCAGGCTCATTACGCTTGTTACACTCTGTATCTAAAATATGCTCATGTTTAAAAACTGCCTTTGCCATGGTCCCTGTCACAACCGTTGAGGACCATCTATTCTACTTGGTGGTGGTTGGACTGATAGATAGTTGGGGGTTGGGAGAAAGAAGGGTGTTTGGAAGGTGCAAAAGTTATTTGTTGGGTTTTCTGCAGGATCTGAAAGGCACTTTGAAGTGCTTCCTTGGGGTTATTTTGCACATTCAATCTAACCAAGGCTAATGTTAAAGATGCATTTACCTGTATCTCTCTCTCTCTCTCTCTCTCTCTCTCTCTCTCTCTCTCTCTCTCACACACACACACACACACACACACACACACACACACACACACACACACACACACTCCTGCTTTCCATTTCTTCTACTGATGAATTTAAAGTTGCCCATTTGAAGAATGACAGCTAAAATATGGTGAGGCAACATGCAGGACCTGATATTTTCCATGTGGTATTGCTTTGTCAGAGCTCGAAGGCAAACTATTGTATGTTCAGCTTAAAAAGAAAGTAACAAGAGTTGTATGCAGCCTCACCCCTTCCATGATCCCAAGCTTGACCCCAAAGTGGGCTTGGTTGGGGTCGGGTGTGGTGAGGCTTGGGGCTGGGGATCAGGGTGTCTGTCGCACACTTTACTTGATAATAATAAGCCAGGTTTTTATGTCCTGACTGGCCAGCTGAACCAAATCTGCCAGGTCCAACCAATGATATGAAAATATCTGGCTTTGTAACATATTTTCCCTTTGGGTTTCTGTGTCCAGGAGCATCCCAGAGAAAGGGAGAAACAGGAACAGATGGGCTGTGGGCTCTCGGAGATGTTGGAGGGTCTCTACTGGGGGCCAGTGGGAATGGGGTGCAGTGCAGGTCCTTGAATCCTGTCTGTGGCCGAGTTATTAATGAGGGTATGTGGCCTGGACCCAGGAGTTTGCTCAGCTTTTGTCTGCAGAGATCGGCATCCTGACAGTGAAGGAGGAGGATTTTGTCTGCCCTCTGTCTAGCACACAGATGCCTGGGAACCAGCTTGTACCCCAAGAAATCTCAGGGTCAAGGGCGAGGCCCAGCCACCAAGCTCCTTTCCTTCTTCTGATGTGCCTGGATGTCATTCAGAGTAGACTGATGCAATGATACTGCAGAGCAGGGAACATGCGAAGCAATTATCTTTTTAGTAGGTCACTGGCCTCCTTTGGGAGAAGAGACCAGAGGGAGGCTGGGAAGGCGGGCAGCACGGCCTCCCAAGGGGCAGCATGTGCAGTAGCTGCGTTAGTGATTAATAGCCGTGTCACTTGCCATGAATGTTGCTTTAAGCAGCCGTGTTCAAAATTTAGTGGGAATGAAGTAAAACAACCCGAAATAAATGTTTCCTCTCTTCCTCATGAGTTGCTGGAATCCAGAAATAGCATTTCAAATCTATAATTTTAAATGGCATCATTCACAGCACCCTCCGAGCCGTGGCTTTATTTTCACGTGGATATGATTGTGTGCACATGCATCCCCTTTTGTTTTTAAAGACCATGAGAAACTGGAGCTCAGTGACTTTGAGGGCTTTTTCAGCACTGACATGAAAATTCTGTTTACAGAGAAAAATATAGTCCTTGCATGTGTTTTTAGAGAAAAATAGTAACCCAGTGGAGAAAAAAGACAGAAAGTATATTATGTCCATATAGATCATAAAATGGAATAGCAAAAACATCTGGCAGGCAGGAATTGCTGGCCAGCTGCAGGGATTACAGCCTTATGAGCCGTGCTCAGGGCAGCCTGCCCGGATGCTGGCAACCAGTGGGTAGGCCTGGACCGTCACAACCCTCCGTGCAGCTACTGAGGCCCAAGAGCATAAGTAAGAGGGTGGCAGGTTCTGCCCCAGCCAAAGGCCTGAGCCCCCTCTCTCTGCTGCCTCTGTTGGAGCCCGTTTACCAGTTGGGGGCTGATGGTGGCAGTCACAGGGACAACCTCTGGTTGCCTCTCTGGACAGAAGGGTCACTGGCCTTTAGTGTCACTTTTCCCCTGGAGAAGCCAAGGAACATGTCTGACAGGTAAGAAGCCAGTGGGAACCCCGGGCTCAGTGTTTTGGGGACTGTCCATGTGTTGGACCAGAGAGAGGGAAGGAAAGAGGGTGGGTGCTGCCTGCTTCCTGCGTACTCATCTGTTTCCTTCTGGTCCTGAACAAAAACACAAAAGACCAAACCAAACCAATAGTAAACCAGTGTGGGCGGGCTGCTGGGCACAGGGCAGGGTGGGTTCCTCTCCGTTTTTGCATCCTGCTAAGTGCCCTGCAGCTTCCACCCAGCACTCTGGGCTCTACCAGCCGGGCTTTTGTCGGTGCATCTAGTAAACAAGCAGACGTTCCAAGGAGACGTGGAGGGGTGGGTGTGGAGCTGCTGAGGGACAGCAGGACATGTGTCTGTCACCTGCCTTCACTCCTTCCCAAACACTCACACCCAGGAAGGTGGGGCTCATCGAGACGGAGTAGGCCTGCCCTCAGGGAGCCGTGAGTCTGGCCACTGGTGCTGTTTTAAAACATAGGTTTTATTACTGTTCAGTATGGTGAGGCCTGCAGACCAGCAGATGACCGCCATTGAAAAGATGCTTTGTCACAGTTCCAAGAGGAAGGAGCACATATGCCACGCAGGACCACATGGGGAAGGACCAGGGTCGGCCAGGAGGCAGAGGGAGCAAGGGGAAGCATGGACAAGAGCCTTCATTGTGGTTTCTGTGGACAGGAACCGGTGAGGCTGGGTAAGCAGCTTTAGGATTGGCTAGTTTAAATAAATTCTGAAGGTTCTGGGGCATTGGGCTGCTGCTGGTCCTGTAGAGATCAGGGCTGGGGAATAGTGGCCCAGAGAAAAAGAAGTGGATAAACAAGGCGGCTGGTGGTGTGGGCTCTGCGTCTGTTGGCTTGCACAGGCTTGCATGGGTCAGCTCTGCCTGTGCTCACAGAGCGGTAGTGTTTTGCAGCCTCCAGGAATAGGCCGGCACTAGGAGGGGCAGGGCCCTCCTAGGGTCAGCAGAGCCCCAGAGTGAACACAGCAGAGCATGTGGTTAATACAGGTGCACGGGCACCAGCTGGAAAGGGAGATGACCTCCCGTGTGGATGAAATGCTCCGAGAAGCAGCCGCTCTCTGCTTTGTTCAGCTTGGTTAGGTTTTTGAAGGAGCATGTTGAGGAGGGGAGGAAGTCTCAAGGGCCGGAGAGGGCATTTGGCTGGCCACCAAAAGAGTGGCATGTGGCAGCTAGGGGTGAGGTTGGCCGCAGGCAGAAAGCTTTGCCTGGACAGAGGCCCAGGATGCGGCTTAGCAGGCCAAATGGTTGGGCACCCAAGTAGGGCCAAAGTAGGCTGTTGGATGGCAGGCGAGGCCATTGGATTTCATGCTGTATGAGCTACCAGCACTGTCTGTCCTCTAGGAGTCCTCATGCATTCTAGGCTCCTTCCAAATGCCTACGCTTGGCTGTATATCATAATCCCAGAGCTTAATTAACAGTTAGCATACTGATGACGATTTATTCTGGATGAAGGAAATAAATCCACTGTGGCAGGGGTTGAAACCTCAGGGCCTCCTGGGGCCTGGGGTAATGTCTCCGAGAAAGGGCTCTGGGGCGCTCAGGAGACTGTTGTGCCCTAACTGGAGGAGCTCCAGCGGGTCACCTCGTAAGAGTGGGGTCCAGAGTTGCCAGACCTGTCTAGTTTTCAAGAAAGGCTGGAAATTCAGATTCTTATGAAGTCCCCTGAGTTTTATGATATTCCCCTGGTGAGTCATCAGTGCATTACACTTGTCCCCTTACCAAGCACAAGGAAATGCACTCTGAGGCCTGCCACATGACCCATGGTGGCCTCTTTCTGCTATGCAGTCGTCACTGCAGTTGAACTGTGAAGATCAAAGAGGAAACGGGACCGATTATAAGGTGTGCCTAAATTGGGAAACCGAGGTACACCAGGGCAGAGGTCAGCTCTGGCAACCAAAGACCTCCCTGAGGTCCTAAGTGAGGCACTCTGCCAGGCGTCATCAGCATTTCCTCACTGGAAAAGTTCATTCATTCTTTCTTTCAGTCAGCAAAGCTTGAGTGTCTGCTATGTGTGGGGCCAAGAGAAAGACTTCACATAAAAAAAAAAAACAGAAGCTTTGATGGGGTGCTGTTAAAAATTGTATCTCATTGTAATTACTTTTCAGCAAAACAAAAACTAAAAGGTGCTGTGGTCAGTGGCTTCTTTTGCTGTCGCTGTCGGGGTGAAGCTTCCTGCAGTGCACAAGGAAATACCGGTGGTTGACAGGGAGGGGTGGGCAGGGGTCATGCCTGGGGCTCTCCCACCCTCGTCACATGGTATGACTCTCTCTGTGTCCCAGGCTGTGAGCTCAGAGGCTGGGCTTGAGCCTTCCTGACCCTGGCGGATGCCTAGTGTGGTACGGGCACAGAGCCAGTGTGCAGATGTGCCCCAGAGGAGTGAGCCGTGTGTGGCCATATCTGGTTTCAGCAGACCAAGATTTTAGCCACGGTGACCAAAGAGAAAATTACAGTATAATCACTGCATTTAGAAATGAAAGGCAAGAGGGTGGGGACACATGGAGTTGGTAAAATGACCTGACATCATGATGACGCCGTTATTGGATCTGCAATTTTTTTATTGGTTTCAAAAGGATGCAGCAGAAGCTGAGAGGTGGGTTTCCTCACAGACTGTCAGGCCTTGTTTGGCGCTGTGCCCTGCTGCAGTTGGACCTATGCTGGGTCGGACAGAGGGCATGGACAGAGGGTAGGTAGGGGAGCGCTCCTCGGACAACCGTCTGTGCAGTAGTTAGCCTAGGGAAGTCTGTGCTCACAGAAGACAAGCCTGCATTCACAGAGCTCGAAAGCAGCTGCCCCATGCGTGCTCTCTGTGAAGTATGTCCTCACCACCTCTCACCCATATGACAGGGCCAGGTTGTAAATTCTAGACACCTTATGCACTAAAAATCATGGTACCCTTCTTTTAATTACAAATAAGGGGATATTAAGGCATCAGATTATGCTTAAGAAAGTCTATCAAATATAAAATTTTAAAAAATTGCTGTTTCCTTTCTCTTGAGTGATTTATAGATAGATGTCCTCACTTCACCGGTATCTGAAGCGTGGTTTGCCTTGCCTGTCTGATGGCACGGTGCCGTCTGTACCCGCGTGTGCATGCTTGTATAGGTGTGCTTGTGTGTGTATGTGTGTGTGCGCATGCCTGTGTGTGTGAAATGTTCTCTCAGAGGCCAACATGAAGGTCAGAGATGTGCAGACAGGAGGCTGCCAAGTGCAGGGTTGGTGATCGTCATGCGGCAGAGTGGTAACCTCTGACAGGCCAGGTTCTGTGCCATCTGCAGCCATGGGGCTCTGTAAAATTAGTCCAGAGGTGGTGGTTGCCTCTGGGGACAGTCCCACGCCAGTTTATTAACTGCCCTGAAAGGCCTCCATTCACCCTGACACAGCCGCCTCGGAGCAAGCACAGAGCAGTAGCTGTCCACAGGGCATCCGGTATAAGGCAGGAGGTGGAGAACGGCGGGGGGATTTAGGTGGGCTGAAAGTAATGGCCCACCTGTGATCTGACAGGAGCTCACACCAGGGGTAGCCTGCCTCCTTGTTGAGAATGTCCTCTTGAAATATGTTCTAGGATATTTCTCCCTTCCTATTAATTATGTCCTAAACCTAGTAAGGCTGACTAATTGATGATCGTGGGGCACTTGGAACTATAAAATGCCATGTAAATGTTAAGAAGTAACAATTACCCTGCTTGTTAAATAGACAAGCTGCTGAAAAAATATTCCATGGTGGGAAGGGTAATTTCCAGAAGAGCTGAAAAGCTTTCTGTCAGACTATGTTCAAAAACTGTTGATATCATCTTAACCACATTCTAGGAGACTCAGGCATTCTGTACTCCAGAGTATTTGAAAGGCAAACAGCTGCATGGCACTTTTAGCCCTGGAAATGAAGTTGCCTGCTGAATTTCAGTACAAATTGTGTCTCCCCAGTTCTGTCTAGCTGGAGGCAGTTTGGGCCCAAAGCCAAGGAAGAGGTCGAGATCGTTGAACACCAAACACAGACCCTGCAGCTGATGCCTCGCCTGGCCACAGCCTTGGCCCTGACCTTTGCCAGCAGGTGGGATGGCTCTCAGGGTGAGTGTGAGGTCCTGGCATTAATGAGGAGCGAGAAGAGAGGCAGGGAGGGGCTTCATTTTCTACCTGCAAGCAGGAAAGAGTCTGTGGTTAGAATCTGATGCTCAGGTGGAAAGTTATGTCCTAATCTCGATTGTCTGTATATCCAGATGGATGGGATCCACAGAGAATTTGAGAAGACTGGAACCAACATTTCTCTAGAGTTTCTAAAACAAAGAGACATGAATGGTTAAAATTTCTCTACCTGTGATAAAGATTCTAATTTATAGTAAAGCTTTAAAAAATAGGTCAAGGTGTTTACATATGTGGGGCAGAGGTAAGAGTCAGGCGACTCAATAAACTAGCTCCACTGCTAGTTCACATGGAGCTTCACGTTTTACCGCAGGCTTGCATCCATACCTCTCAGCTCTTCCTCCTCAAGGCCTGGAGCCTGGGCGGTGTTTCATCACTGCATTCTGAAGAGCAGAGAATCGGGGATTTGCCCAAGTCACGGGGGGAGTAGATGGACTGGGAATATGACTCCAGACTTTGGACCCTTACTGTCTTGCCAGTGGGTTTCAGCCCCGGGTAAGTTCACTATGGATTCAATGTGGTCAAAGAAATGACAGTGCAACGTTCTTGGGGTGAAAAGGTTTATACCCAACTTCATTCCCACGGTGGCAGGTCAATCACTAGAATCCCGTCCACTCAGAGCGAGTCTGCATGCAGCAAGCCGGTCTCTGCCTCTGGGCTTCTCTGTCCCCACAGCCATCTCAGTCTCTGTCCTCCGTGCTGCCATACTTCTGTCTCGTCTCTGTTCTCCTGCAGCTGTGCAGCCCAGAGCACTGGGTGGAGCTCTTTATATAGAGTCAGTAACAATGTATTGCCCACACATGTGTAGTGAGCAAGCCGACCAGGACCAAGTGAGAATCCTGGCCACAGGAACCTTCACTTTATCCACACTTACCCTGTGTTCTTTCCTCCCTATGCAATCCTGCTTCTCAGTGTTAATGATAAGAATTTGTCTTGCCAGTGGGTTTCAGCCCCGGGCAAGTTCACTCTGGATTCAATGCGACCATAGAAATTAACAGCAGAACGTTCTTTGGGGTGAAAGGGTTTATTACCCAGCTTGTTCTCCCGGCGGTAGGTCGAGCAGTAGTGTCTCTGCCTCCGCCCAGAGCACTGGGCCGAGCTCTCTATATAGCACAATAATAGCTTATTGCCCAAAGATGTGGAATCAGTAGCCTAGCAACAGGCCAGTTACATCATCAGGTGGTTTAAGTTCAGTGAGGATCCTGGCCATAGGAACCCCAACTTCCTCACAGAATTAATTGCTGCATAATTTAGAATTGGTGTGTGTTTGAAATTTACTGCACCAATGGGTATGCTGGTGTCAGGGTTTATAACAAGAAGGTACTTGGAGACACTCTGCCAATCTAGTGTGCTGCTGGCTTGTGGAGCTGCCAGGCTGCTACAGGCCTGGCTGGGAGGGGCCGGGGGGTGGGGGTGCACCTCTGCTGCACCCAAGGCTGGGATTCCTGGGCGTGTGAACAGCCATTCGTATAGAATGAGCTTCAGGTAGCAACACTAACCTCAACCCAAGCCTCCTGGAAGAAAACATAAATCACTCCCACCCAACATCTTATTCAATATATTTTTGAAGCTTAATTTGCATACAATTACATGCACAGATTTTACCGTGTCGTTCGGTGAGTTTTGACATGCATATACCCTTGTGTAATGAACAATCAAACCGATTATAAACCATTTCCATCAGCCCCTTTGCAGTTGGCCCCCACCTCATGAACACAGCAGAGACAGGCACCTTTCTGATTTCTATCCCCACAGCTTAGTTTTTGCTTGTCCATTTAATGGAAACATACAGTATGAATTTTTTTTGTGTCCAGTTTATTTCATTCAATATAGTGTCTTAATGTTCCTCAATGTTGTTCATAGTTTGTTAATTTTTATTGCTGAGTAGTAATATTAAATGAATAAACTGCAATTTTTTTTAAATCCATTCTCGCAGAGATGAACATTTGGATTATTGCTAGTCTTTTAGCTATACTGAATAAGCCACAGTGCACATTCCTGCACAAGGCTCTCATTTTTGTTAGGGTAAATACCTAGAGAGGACTTGCTGGGTAATTGGGTATGTGTACATCTAACTTTATAAGAAATTGCCAGTTTTTCAGGGAAGTGGTACCATTTTGAACTCTTGTATAATGTATGAGAATTCCAGTTACACTGTGTCCTGACCTACATTGTTTCATCTCTTTCCTAATTCTATATAGACTAGTAGGTATGAAAGGGTACCTTTAAATTCATCTTTAGATATAATGGCATATTTAAATTCATACTTACCTGGTGGCTAACGAGGTGGAGAACTTTGTGTGCTCCTGGACTGTTGATTATCTTCTTTGTGGTCAGTCTAAGTCTCTTTCATGTTTTTCTAAATTGGGTTGTCTTTTTATTATTGACTTGTAAGAGTTGTTTATATATCTAAAAACAAGTTCTTTGTCAGATGTACTTATCGCAAATATTTTCATCCAGTATTGGCCTTGCCGTTTCATTTTCTTAATGGTGTATTTTTGGTGAGTAGAAAATTTTAGTGTGATTGCATCTAATTTATTCATTTTTTTTTCTCTTTTATGGTGAGTGCTTTCTGTGTCCGAAGACATCTTCATAACTATAGTTTTATAGTAAGTCTTGAAGTCAGGTAGTGGGTCTGACCTTACAAAAATAAAAAGAAATGTAAAAGATACTATGGATAATAGTATGCTAACAAATTAGATAACCTAGGTAAAATGGAAAAATCCTAGGTTGAGATAATAGAATATATGTATTGGTCTCTGCTTCCAATTCCTGGCACAGAGCTCCTGAATCCCATGTAATTTCCTGGATAATAGGAGTGTCTTTTATTCTAATGAGGTGACTCCTCGTGGGCTTCTAGATGGGGGCTGGTCACTGGAAAGACCAAGCCATCATTAGAAGCTTGGAATTTCCAGCTCCACCTCCCATTCTCCAGAGAGAATCCAGATCCAAAATGCATCTTACGTGCCTATGTGATGAAGCTTCCATAAAATCCCCAAAGTACAGGGTTCTGAGAGCTTCCAGGTTGGTGAACATGTGGAAGTGCCGGCAGAGTGGCATGCCCAGAGAAGGCATGGAAGCTCTGTGCCCCTTCCCACCCACCCAGCCCTGTGCCTCTCTTCCATCTGGATATTCACCTGCAGCCTTGATCATATCCTTTTATACTAAATTGATGAACTTAACTGTCTCCTGAGTTCTGTGAACTGCTCTAACAAATTAATTAAATCTGAGGGGTGGGTTGTGGGAGCCTCTGATTTGTAGCCAAATTGGACAGAATATGTGGGTCACCTGGGGACCTACTACCAGTGGCTGGCCTCTGAAGTGGGGTGGGAGCCGTCTTGTGAGACTGAGCCTTTAACCTGTGGGATCTGACAGTAACTCCAGGTAGATAGTGTTAGAATTGAGTTGAATTGTAGGACACCCAGCTGGTGTTAGTTGGTGGACATTTGGATAATTTCCACATTTTGGTTATTATGAATAATGCTGCTGCTATGAATATTCATGTACTATATTCATGTAAATCCCAGAGGGATTTAGCCTGCTACACTTAATTACATTCTTCTTTTCATTTCTGGTAATTTTTCTTTTCTTGAAGTTTACTTTTTTTTGCTTTTGATATAACCATACCAGTTTTATTATGCCTAGTATTTCCATGGTCTATCTTTTCCCACCCTTTTCTTTTTAAATTATCTGTCATTGTATCAAACTGTGTGTGTCATTGCAAAATTTTTATGAACAGGATATGGAGAAGTCTTGTTTTTTATCCAGTTTGATAATTTTTAAGTTTGCAATGTGTAACTCATTTTTATTTAGTGTAAGTCCTAATATGGTTAAATCTACATTTTGCTCCTTGCTTTGCATTTGTTCTGTCTTTTCTTCATTCCCCCTTTCTTTGCTGTTTTAGAGGTTATTGAGTATTTTTTTAGTATTCCATTTTATACCCTCTCTTGTTTATTTACCCTTACTTTTTCCCCCCTTTTTCAGTAAATACTCTAAGTATTGTAATATGCATCCTTATCTTGTAGCATTGGCTTGAATTGCTATTAAACAACTTTATATATAATATATATTTAGAAGATTATCATTCCATTTATCCCTTTCTATCCTTTGTGCTACTGTTGTCATATATTTTAGCTCTCTCTGTATTAAAAACTCCACAGCACATTGTTGTTATTTTTGTTTTAAGCAATCAATTGCCTTTTTCATTTTAACATTCTATTTGAAATAACTTTAGCCTTATAGAATAAATGCAAATACAGAGGGTCCCATATATCCTTCACTCAGCAGCTCTGATGTTACCATCCTACACAATCATGGTATAATGATCAAAACTAAGAAATTAATGTTGATACAGTATTATCAGCCAAACTATAGACTTGGTTTGGATTTCTCCATTTTTCCCACTAATGTCCTTTTTTATTCCAGGATTCAATCTGGGATACAACCTTGCATGTAGTTGTCAGGGCCCCTTAGTCTCCTCCAGTCTGTAAAAGTTTCTTGGCCTTTTCCTGTTTTTTATTTCCTTACCATTTTTGAAGAGTACTGACCAGGTATTTTGTTTAGGCCCATATGACGTTTTTTTCTTTTCTTTTCTTTTTATAATTTATTTTGGTATCATTATTCTACAATTACATGTGCAATATTATGGTGATTAAACTAGCCCCTTCATCAGGTCCCCCCCCCACCAACCCCATTACAGTCACTGTCCATCAGCATAGTGAGATGCTATAGAGTCACCACTTGTCTTTTCTGAGTTGTACAGCCCTCCACGCGCCTGCCCCAACATTACGTCTGCTAATCGTAATGCCACTTTTTCCCCCTTGTCCCTCCCTTCCCGCCCATCCTCCCCAGTCCCTTTCCCTTTGGTAACTGTTAATCCATTCTTGGGTTCTGTGAGTCTGCTGCTGTTTTTTCCTTCCGTTTTTTTTCTTTGCTCTTATGCTCCACATATGAGTGAAATCATTTGATACTTGTCTTTTTCGGCTTGGCTTATTTCACTGAGCATAATACCCTCTAGTTCCATCCATGTTGTTGCAAACGGTAGGATTTGTTTTCTTCTTATGGCTGAATAATATTCCATTGTGTATATGTACCACATCTTCTTTATCCATTCATCTACTGATAGACACTTAGGTTGCTTCCATTTCTTGGCTATTATAAATAGTGCTGCGATAAACATAGGGGTGCATCTCTCTTTTTCAATTTGGGCTGCTGCATTATTAGGGTAAATTCCTAGGAGTGGGATTCCTGGATCAATAATATTTCTATTTTGAGTTTTTTAAGGAACCTCCATACTGCTTTCCACAATGGTTGAACTAATTTGCATTCCCACCAGCAGTGTAGGAAGGATCCCTTTTCTCTACATCCTCGCCAACATTTGTTGTTGTTTGTGTTTTGGATGTTGACCATCCTTACTGGTGTGAGGTGATATCTCATTGTGGTTTTAATCTGCATTTCTCTGCTGCTTAGCGATGTGGAGCATCTTTTCATGTGCCTGTTGGCCATCTGAATTTCTTCTTTGGAGAAGTGTCTATTCATGTCCTCTGCCCATTTCTTAATTGGATTATTTGCTTTTTGTTTGTTGAGGTGCATGAGTTCTTCGTATATTTTGGATGTCAGCCCCTTATTGGATATGTCATTTATAAATATATTCTCCCATACTGTAGGATGTTTTTTGTTCTACTGATGGTGTCATTTGCTGTATACAGAAGCTTTTCAGCTTGATATAGTCCCACTTGTTCATTTTTGCTTTTGTTTCCCTTGCCCGGGGAGATATGTTCATGAAGAAGTCACTCATGTTTATGTCCAAGAGATTTTTGCCTATGTTTTTTTCTAAGAGTTTTATGGTTTCATGACTTACATTCAGGTCTTTGATCCACCTTGAGTTTACTTTTGTGTATGGGGTTAGACAGTAGTCCAGTTTCATTCTCTTTCATGTAGCTGTCCAGTTTTTCCAACACCAGCTGCTGAAGAGGCTGTCATCTCCCCATTGTATATCCAAGGCTCCTTTATCAAATATTAATTGACTGTATATATTTGGGTTAATGTTTGGATTTTCTATTCTGTTCCACTGGTCTGTGGGTCTGTTTTTGTGCCAATACCAAATTGTCTTGATTACTGTGGCTTTGTAGTAGAGCTTGAAGTCAGGGAGCATAATTTCCCCTGTTTTATTCCTCCTTCTCAGGATTGCTTTGGCTATTCGGGGTCTTTTGTGGTTCCATATGAATTTTAGAATTATTTGTTCCAGTTCATTGAAGAAAGCTGTTGGTATTTTGAGAGGGATTGCATTGAATCTGTACATTGCTTTAGGTAGTATAGCCATTTTGACAATATTGATTCTTCCTAGCCAAGAGCATGAGATGAATTCCCATTTGTTAGTGTCCTCTTTAATTTCTCTTAGGAGTGTCTTGTAGTTTTCAGAGGACAGGTCTTTCACTTCCTTCATTAAGTTTATTCCTAGGTATTTTATTCCTTTTGATGCAGTTGTGAATGGAACTGTTTTTCTGATTTCTCTTTCTGTTAGCTCATCATTAGTGTTTAGGAAAGCAACAGATTTGTGTGTGTTAATTTTGTATCCTGCAACTTTGCTGAATTCAGATATTAGCTCTAATAGTTTTGGAGTGGAGTCTTTAGGCTTTTTTATGTACAATATCATGTCATCTGCAAATAGTGACAATTTGACTTCTTCATTACCAATTTGGATGCCTTGTATTTCTTTGTTTTGTCTCATTGCCGTGGCTAGGACCTCCAGTTACTATGTTGAATAACAGTGGAGACAGTGGGCATCCCTGTCTTGTTCCCGATCTTAGATGAAAAGCTTTCAGCTTCTTGCTGTTAAGTATGCTGCTAGCTGTGGGTTTGTCATATATGGCCTTTATGATGTTGAGGTACTTGCCGTCTATACCCATTTTGTTGAGAGTTTTTATCATGAGTGGATGTTGAATTTTGTCAAATGCTTTTTCAGCATCTATGGAGATGATCATCTGGTTTTTGTTCTTCTTTTTGTTGATGTGGTGGATGATGTTGATGGATTTTTGAATGTTGCACCATCCTTGCATCCCTGAGATGAATCCCACTTGATCATGGTCTATGATGTTCTTGAGGTATTTTTGAATTCAGTTTGCTAATATTTTGTTGAGTATTTTTGCATCTACGTTTATCAGGGATATTGGCCTGTAATTTTCTTTTTTGGTGAGGTCTTTGCCCGGTTTTGGTATTAGAGTGATGCTGGCTTCATAGAATGAGTTTGGAAGTATTCCCTCCTCTTCTATTTTTTGGAAAACTTTAAGGAGAATCGGTGTTATTTCTTCTCTATATGTCTGGTAGAATTCAGCGATGAATCTATCTGGCCTGGGGGTTTTGTTCTTGGGTAGTTTTTTGATTACCAATTCAATTTCATTGCTGGTGATTGGTCTGTTTAGTTTTTCTGTTTCTTGCTTGGTCATTCTTGGAAGGTTGTATTTGTCTAAGAAATTGTCCATTTCTTCTATGTTTTCCAGCTTGTTAGCATATAGATTCTCATAATATTCTCTTATAATTCTTTGTATTTCTGTGGGGTCTGTCATGATTTTTCCTTTCTCATTTCTGATTCTGTTTATGTGTGTAGATTCTCTTTTTCTCTTAATGAGTCTGGCTAGGGGTTTATCTATTTTGTTTATTTTTTCAAAGAACCAGCTCTTGGTTTCATTGATTTTTTTCTATTGTTTTATTCTTCTCAATTTTATTTATTTCTTCTCTGATCTTTATTATGTCCCTCCTTCTGGTGACTTTGGGCCTCATTTGTTCTTCTTTTTCCAATTTCAGTAATTGTGTCTTTAGACTATTCATTTGGGAATGTTCTTCCTTCTTTAAATAGGCCTGGATTGCAATATACTTTCCTCTTAGAACTGCCTTTGCTGCGTCCCACAGAAGTTGTGGCTTTGTGTTGTTATTGTCATTAGTCTCCATATATTCTTTGATTTCTGTTTTGATTTGGTCATTGACCCTTTGATTATTTAGGAGAATGTTGTTAAGTCTCCATGTATTTGTGAGCCATTTTGTTTTCTTTCTAAAGTTTAATTCTAGTTTAATACCTTTATGATCCGGGAAGTTGGTTGGTAGAATTTCAATATTTTTTAATTTACTGAGGTTCTTTTTGTGGCCTAGTATGTGGTGTATTCTGGAAAATGTTCCATGTGCACTTGAGAAGAATGTGTATCCTGTTCCTTTTGGGTGTAGAGTTCTGTAGATGTCTATTAAGTCCATCTGTTCTAGTGTGTTGTTCAGTGCCTCTGTGTCTTTACTTATTTTCTGTCTGGTGGATCTGTCCTTTGGAGTGAGTGGTATGTTGAAGTCTCTTAAAATGAATGCATTGCTTTCTATTCCGTCTTTTAATTCTGTTAGTATTTGTTTCACATATATCGGTGCTCCTGTGTTGGGTACATATATATTTAAAATGGTTATATCTTCTTGTTGGACTGACCCCTTAATCATTATGTAATGTCCTTCTTTATCTCTTGCTACTTTCTTCATTTTGAAGTCTATTTTGTCTGATACAAGTACTGCAACACCTGCTTCTTCCTCCTTGTTGTTTGCATGAAATATCTTTTTCCATCCCTTCACCATTATTCTGTGTATATTTTTGGGTTTGAGGTGAGTTTCTTGTAAGCAGCATATAGATGGGTGTTGCTTTTTTTATCCATTCTATTGCTCTGTGTCTTTTGATTGGTGCATTCATTCTGTTTACATTTAGGGTGATTATCGATAGATATGTACTTATTGCCATTGCTGGCTTTAGATTCGTGGTTACCAAAGGTTCAAGGGTAGCTTCTTTAATATCTAACAACCTAACTTAAGTTTCTTGGTAAGTTATTGTAAACACAGTCTGATGATTCTTTATTTCTCTCCTTTCTTATTCTTTCTCCTCCATTCTTTATATACTAGGTGTTTTATTCTTTGCCTTAAGTTAGTATTTGCATGATCTTCTTTCTTTGCTATGGTTTTATTTTCTCTGGTCACATCTTTTTAGCCTTAGGAGTGCTTCCATCTAGAGCAGTCCCTTTAAGATATCCTGTAGAGATGGTTTATTGGAGGCAAACTCTCTCAGCTTTGGTTGTCTGGGAATTGTTTAATCCCTCTCTCAAATTTAAATGATAATTGTGCTGGATATTTTCTTGGTTCAAGGCCCTTCTGTTTCATTATGTTAAATATATGCCATTCTCTTCTGGCCTGTAAGGTTTGTGTTGAGAAGTCTGATGATAGTCTGATGTGTTTTCCTTTGTAGGTGATCTTTTTTCTCTGTCTAGCTGCCTTTAATACTCTGTCCTTATCTTTGATCTTTGCCATCTTAATTATCATGTGTCTTGGTGTTGTCTTCCTTGGGTCCCTTGTGTTGGGAGATCTGTGTACTTCCGTGGACTGTGAGACTATTTCCTTCCCCAGCTTGGGGAAGTTTTCAGCAATATTTCTTCAAAGACACTTTGTATCCCTTTTTCTCTCTCTTCTTCTTCTGGTACTCCTATAATGCGTATATTATTCTGTTTGGATTGGTCACACAGTTCTCTTAATACTCTTTTATTCCTAGAGATCCTTTTATGTCTCTCTGCCTCAGCTTCTCTGTATTCCTGTTCTCTGATTTCTATTCCATTTAACAGTCTCTTGCATCTCGTCCAGGCCGCTGCTAAGCCCGTCGATCGCTTGTCTCATTTCTGCATTGTTTTTCTTGACTTCCCTCACTTCCTCCCTCAGCTCTTGCATATTTCTCTGTAGATCCATCCGCATGGTTATGACTTTTATTCTGAATTCTTTTTCAGGAAGATTGTGTATGACCATCCCATCAGGCTCCCTCTCTGGGGTTGTCTGGTTAAGCTTTCTTTGTACCATATTCATCTGTCTTTTCATGGCGGTAGAAGTGTTTGCTGGTAGGCGCCACGTGTGTCAGCAGAGCTCTTTAAGACTTTTAAAAAGAAAAACAACAAAAAAACGCCCGCCGGGAGTAGATTCTGTGAGGATGTTGTAGGTGGCAATGCTGCTGCATTCTTCCGTTCCGCCGGACCCTTTTTGGCCCTGGCCGGTGGGGGATCGAATGGGAGGGTGCTGATCTCTGTTGGAAGCCTCTGTTCAGCTCCCTTGCCCGGCCGCTGGCCAAGGGGTCCGAAATTCCCCAGGACTCCCAGCCTGCTGGACTGAGTGCGCTGGGACGATTTTTTTCCGCTCTTGGGCCCTCGTCTCTTTAAGACTTTTAAAAAAGCGCGCACTTTTCTTTTGTCCTGGGGAGCCAGGTGAGAGGACTCGGTTGCGTTGTCCTCAGATCCTGCCTTTCTGTTTCTCTAATCTCTGATAAACCGCGTGATGTGTGTCAGTGCTCCCAGCGCAGATCACCGGGGCTGGTTGTTTGGCGAGCCTTTCCTTCTACTCCCTCACTGCTCTGAATCTTTTCCTCCCGCCAGTGTGCTGGGGTGGGGGAGTGCTCGGGTCCCGCTGGGTCACGGCTTTGTATCTTACCCGCTTCATGAGGCATTGAGTCCTCGCAGGTGTAGCTCTAGCCTGGCTGTTGTACTGTATCTTCTGGTCTTTTAGGAATAGTTGTATTTTTTATATTTTCATAAATATATATGGTTTTGTGAGGAGATTTTCGCCACCCTGCTCACGCCACTGTCTTCCCAGAAGTCCCAGAGTGTCTGTATAGATCCAGATTTTTAACTGATACCTATGTGCTCAGTCTGAAGAACTTTTACTATGTCTTGTAGAATAGAACTGCTAGCAATGAATTATCCCCTCCTTTTTTTGAGGAAGTCTTCATTTCTATTTTTTTTGAAAGACATTGCCAATAGATACAGAATTCTGGGTTAATAGTTTATTTTTCTTTGAACACTTTAAAGATGTAACTATTGCTTTCTTGATTCCTTGGTTCTCTGAAGAAAATAGCCATTCTTTTTCTAGATGTTTCCTATATTCCCTATATAGTCACACTCAAGCCGCTTTAAAGATTTTCTCTCTTTGGTTTTCAAGGTTTTGGGCCTACATATGGCTTTGTGGTTTTGTGTATCTTGCTGTTTGAAATTTCTTGAGCCTTTGGGATCTGTGGGTTGAAATTTTTCATCAAATTTGGAAATATTTTGGCCATTATTAATTTGCTTTCTTCTGTCCCATTCTTTCTTTCCCTCCTTCTCTAATTAATACAGATATTAAACTTCTTTGTATCATCCTTCATGTCACTGAAGTTATGTTCTTTCTCTTTTCTGTCTTTTATCTCTGTGCTTCCATTTAGATAATTTCCATGAATCTATCTTCGAGTTCTTGGTTCATTTCTTATGCAATGTCCAGTTTGCTGAAAAGTGCTTATCCCTCTCTGGAATTCAGTTTATCAAGGCTTTGCTCTTTGATAGCTCTTTGGGAAACTAATTTTCACCTGATCCATTTTTTTTTCCTTGCTGTTACAAAGGGAGCAAAAGTCTCTGGTATCCTTTTGCGTCCTAATTCTGTGACATTTCTTTTAACCTTATCAATTCCATCTGAAGTTGTCACTAACTCTCTGCCAAGCATCCTTCTTCCCGCCTTTTGGATGTACCCTTCTAGCCCTGCTTCCACCAAGCCAGATAGTCTTGGCACATAGGTTAGTTTTCAGTAGTTCTGTCCCTGCATGCACATTAAAGTAATCTGAGGTGCTTTTCAAAAACTGCAGATTCTCTGCACTCCTGGGTGTATCCAGAGTGGGTGTGTTTAAGCTCCCAAGTGACTGTAGTGAGCAGTGAGCGTTGAGAAGCACAGGAGCTTTTTAGGGAGCTTCCTAGCATGCCCTGGAAATGAATTTCACAAACAGCTAAGAAGCAGCAGTATTAAACTGTCACGAAAATTTAAATTGGGTCACAATAACCTGATGATGAAGACTAAGATGAAATCACATGCATGGCAAAGGAAAATAAAATTCTCCTTAGAATTTTTTGCCCAGCAGGACTTGTAACTATTACACAGAGGCAAGGCTGTCTATCCAGTCACTTTTTTGTCACTGTTTATAAATCCATGACACAAGTTCCTAGACTGTATAACAAAGAGTCACTCTATAGCTCACATTTTTAAGTTTATATATGCATATGTATATACATGCATATTTACGTATAATAAAAGTGTCATATGTATCAACAGGTTTCCTTTCTCTTTGGCTCCATTTTAAAAGAAGTATTGATTTAAGCTTGATTTACCATGATTTTATGAGAGCTGTACTGCCACCATTAATGAAATTTGAACCTTTTCTTGATTTGCTAACATTAGAGACATAAAGAGAGATCACAGTTCTAGTTTTTGATTTCCAGGGTAGAAAATGAAAGGTGATTAATGGAAATTAATTGATTAATTAAAAAAAGACAGAGTTCTTACCACATGCCATGCATGTGTGACTCAATGTGGAACAGGGCAGGTCAGATCCACACCCCCACCCAGCTGCCAGACTGACCGCAGGTCCGTCCTGACTTTCACGACTGTCACCTCCACATGCCCCCTGTGCTTTCTGGTCTAGCTCTGTGTCCCTGTCATGGCTGCGTGGCTCCTTCCCCTTTTTTCTTTCCCTCTGCCCACCCAGTTGCAGCAAGTAGCTGGAAGCACTGAAAATCTGGTTGTAGGAATGCCGAGGAAGAAGCCCGCCAGCTGGGGGGAAGAGGCTATGTGTTAAGACAACTGCAGGAAAAAAGTTGGTGTTTTCTGTGATGTAGTCTTTCTAGTTTCTCTTGACAGCCCTGTCATCCTTCCCCCAAACTGTGAGGAATAGTTCAATGAAACTGGTTGTAACATGACAAAATTTTGTGCCAAATACCTACCCCCCACCCTACTTGCTGTGTGTTTAACTGAGGTTATCAGACCCTGGCTAGAGGCCATCTCCTAACTGATAGAATGCTGCCAATCAACTGGCTTCCAGTTCCAGGGTCCGGACGGCCTGAGGTTTGATAAGGCAGGTGTTTATTCTGTGCAATGGGTCCTCCTCAAGGAGCAGTCCAGATCTTTAGGTGGATGTGCTGAAGGTAGGCGAGCAGGGAAAACAGACCTCCGGCCCGGGAGCAGCTGGCCCTGCCTCTCCTCCCACCTAGTGTGACAAAAACAAGTCGTCAGAGCTTCACGTCACAGTAAAAAGACAAGTAATGGAGGTGAGGTGGGATGGTTTCCTCCAGGTGTTCATGTGTTCAGCAACGCCACGGTGCCTTGCCAGTAGGTTACCAGGTCAAATACAGTCGCCCAGTTAAATCTGAATTTTAGATATCGAATGCATAAATTTTCAGTCTCAGTTTATGCACTGGGTATCTGAAATTCAAATCTAGACAGGCATCTTCTGTGTGTTAAATCTGGAAGTCCTGCTTGCTAGGCCCTGAACATACATGGGTGCTTGAGTCAGCCATGGAGCTGGTGATGCCTTGTCTGGGATTTGACAGTAACAGGTCAGCAAACCACTTATCCCCTCCCTTTTCTTCCTTCCCCAGTGCCTCCACAGGCCTGTAGTGAGTCCACCTTCCCCACCCCCCATCACTCACATTCTCTTGCCCTCAGCAAGGAGAGGATGAACCTGGTGTCCTTTGGAGCCTGTTTGTCCAGGAAGAGGTGGGACCTTCTCCCCACCGGCAGCCCAGCTTCCAGGCAGGGCAACTGTGTCCCGAGGAGACGGCTGGCTCGGTGGGGTGGGGTCTCCTTGAGAGGCGGCTCTTCTCCCTGCCCCTGCCCCTGCCCCCAGAGCTGGCAGAGTTGTCCCTTCCTCCCCTTGTCACACTGCCTGAGGACTTGGCAGCCAGCAGAACTGTCACCCAGGCCTCGGTGCCCATGTGGCCAGTAGGATTCCTGTTTTCTGTCTTTAGCCGCAGGTGCCTATCCTTGGGTCCCTTGTCAGCCTGCTCCCTTGGGGCCTGGCACCCAAGGTCCCCTGCCCACTGCTGAGTGCCAAGGGTGCCTTGCGTGCTTCCTGGCTCAGCCCCACACCCATGAGTGCCTGGTGTCCAGGCCCTAGTGGATGTGGGTTCTGCGCTGCCCTGCCAATGCCCTCTATGTTCTTACACACCGACTGAGAGCAGTTTCCCTCTTTGTGGCGGTAGTAAGTGCTCGACAATGTAAGTTGTTGTGGTCGTCACCACCCAGGACTCCTCAGGCTTTCTAACCCCCATCCTGCCAACTACCACATTCTGGTGATTTTGCCTCCCACACTGAAATCACCCGAAGCCCGCCCTCTCCATCATCTTGCCTGGGCCTCCCCAGCTTCCTTTCATGCCTCTTTGCCCCCATGTCCGTCCTGGCCCTTATGAAATCAGTTCTCCACAGGCAACCCTCCCCAAAATAGAATCTGAATTCTCACTTGCCTGCTGGGACCCTCCGGGGGCTTTCCAGGGCCTTCTGTACCAGATAAAATTTAAGTTCCCTCCCGGCTCTCGAGCACCTTCCTCCACCTGCCTCTCATCACCTTTGTTCCTCCACCAAGGGGCTCTGTGCTCAGCGTCTTCTCAGTTGTGGCCTTTCTAAGGGTACCACCCCAGTCCACCCTCATCATTCACCCCTCACATCCTTGCCTTTTAACTTATTAAGAAACTGCCACACAATTTTCTAAACTGGTTGTGCAACTTTACATTCCCACCAGCAGTGTGTGAGATTCTTAGGAATGGAACCCCAGTTAATCCTTAGTTTCCCCATCTGTAAAGTAGGGATATGATTTCCCATTTCATAGGGCTGCTGCAGGGACTAAGTTAGATGACAAATTTAGAAGGCCTTTGCTGGTAGTTATTGCTCAATACAATTAGGTTTCTTTTCATGTCAGTGCTGATTAAACAAATGCTGGTTTCCAGTTTTGTCAGTTTTCTCAGTGGTTTCAGTTATGTGGTTGGATGGCAGTCCTTCCTGTTTGCTGTAGGACGAGGCCCAGTGGAGCATCTTTTGCATGTGCAGGTTTCATTGAGGAAACAAGGATCTTCAGATATCACAAGATGATTCAGTGAATGGAAGACAGTAAATACTTGGAGCCAAATTTATTTTCGCCACTAAGGAAATGAAAAAGCAAGCACAGAATGGGAGGAAGTGTGTGCAATACATACATCTGACAATGGGATGTTATCCAGGATGTGCAAAGAACACTAAATATACAATTCAACTAAAAATAAGATGAGCAAGCCAATAGAATATGGGCAAAAGATGTGAATAGATACTCATTGGAAGAAGATACATGAATAGCCAGCAAACAGACACACGAAAAGATGCTTGTGATCATTAGTTATCAGAGAAATGCCAATTCAGAGCATGTAGCTATACCAGTACAAATCCACTAGAATGATCTGTACTAAAATGAAAAAGACTGCAAAGACCAGCTGTTTGCAGGCATGTGGCACAACCAGAATTCTCACACACGGCTGGCGGGAATGTAAAGTTGCAGAACCACTGCGGAAAACTGTTTGGCAATTTCTTAAAAAGTTAAAAATATACCTACCATATGACCCAGTCATTTTGCTCCTACACGTTTACTGAAGTAAGATTAAGACTTGTGTCCTCTAAGAATTTTACATGAGTCTTCATAGCAGTTTTATTTGTAATAGCCCTAAACTGGAAACCACCAAAGTGTTCATCGACACTGAATGCAAAATGAAATGTGAAGATGCATTGCACAGAGTGGAAGTCTAGTCAGCAATAAAAAGGAGCAACCAAAACATGGTGTGCTGAGGATGAATCTCAAGACAGTATACTGATTGAAAGAAGACCAACACATACTGTGTAATCTCATTTACATGAAAGGCAAACTAATTGCTAGTAACAAACAGCAGGTGACTGGTTGCCTGGAGATGGGGGTGGAGGACAGGTGGTCTACAGGAAGGCATGAGGCATTTTTTGGAAGGTGTTGGAAGTGTTCTGTAGTTTGATTGTGGTGTCATTCTCATGGGTATGTACAGTTGTCAAAACTCTTTAAATGGTGTGCTTTGGATGAGTGCAAAAATTTTCCTCAATAATGTTGATAAAGAAAAAAGATAAATTGTTGGTTGAGAGCAAAAATAGCAATGAAGTTTATAACATATATAGAAGATACACACACACATATATAAATACATATATATATGTAAATACAATAACTCAACAGTAGCACAATGGATGGGAGAGTGAAATGGAAGTATATAGTTGTAAGATTCTTACATTATTTGAGAAGTGGTATAGCATTATTTGAGGGAAGAATATGTTAAGTTAAAGATGCATATTTTAGACCATAAAAAATTACTAAAACGTTGTAACAGTGGCATAGTTAAAACTCTAACAATGGAATACCAAAAATTATTCAATTAATCAAAAGAGACAAGTAGAGGGAAAAGAGAAAGAACATATGGAGTAAATAGAGGAAAAAAATTGCAAGATAATAGTTTCAAACTCAGTGGTGTTGATAATTACATTAGGTGTAAATGGCTTAAACATTCCTATTTTATTTGGAGAATGTTAGACATGATAAAAATTCAAGACTGAACTAGATTCTTTCCACAAGAAACTCACTTAAAATATAAAGACAAATGGATAAAAAGTATGAGAATAAAAAATTTATACCCACAAATACCAACTGTAAGAGAGTTGGAGTGGATATATTAATATATGATAAAGTAGACTTTAGAAAAAGGGATATTACCAGAAATAAAGAGAAACACTTCATAATGATAAAGCAGTCTACTCATCAAGAAGATATAATAATCTAAATGTGTATGGACTCAATAAAATAGCCTCAAAATACATGAAGCAAAAATGGAAAGTACTGAAAGGAGAAATGAACAAATCCAAAATTACAGTTGCAGAAATCAGTCCTTTTCTCTGAGTAATAGATAAACAGACAGAAAACTAGTTATGTCATAAAAGATATGAACAATATTACTAATGAACTTGACTTAAATGACATCTATAGAACAGTCTGCCGAATGCCTTCTTTTCAATTACACACACATTTGTCAAGATGTATAAATTAAAAAGGATTGAAAACATACAAAGTATGTTCTCTGATTAGAAATTAATAACAGGAAAATATCTAGAATGACCCCACATAGTAGGAAACTAAAGTGCATGTATAATTCATAGGTCAGAGGAGAAACCACAAGGGAGATTGGATAATATTTTGAACAAATCAAAATGAAACACAACATATCAAAATTTATGGTATATACTAAAGGAGTTCTCAGAGGAGAATTTATACCTAAAGTGCTTTTATTAGAAAAGAAGAAGGTCCAAAGTCAGGAGTGCAAATTCCATTTTGAGAAGCTAGAAAAAGAGGAACAAATCAAATCCAAACCAAGTAGAAAGAATAATAAAAATGAGAGCGGTAATCAGTGAAATAAAAAAGGAGCCAAACAATAAACATAACTCATCCAAAACCTATTTTTTCTTTCAAAAGATAGAGAGAATTGATGAGCCTTTAGGTAGGTTAATCAGGAAAAAAGAGACACAAAGTACCAGTATCTGGAATAAAAGAGAGGACATTACTACAGATCCTATAGACATGGGAAAGATAAAATTAAACATAATTGCTATTATTGTTATTGATGTAATATGGATGTAATGCTAATATGTTTGACAACATTTATGAAATAGACGAATTTTTTGAAGGATACATGTTTCCAAGAGTGACTCAAAAAAGAAAATCTGAATAGCTTTACTTGGCATTACTGGTGAAAATCTATCAAGTATTTTAAAAAAGAAAACACACTAACTTTACACAAACTGTTTTAGAAAATAAAGGAGACTCTTTATTGGAGCAGTGCTCTGACACCAAAAACAAAGACATTATGAGATTAATATCCTTTGTGGACAAAATATTAGATCACATACAGTAAAATATAAAAAGGATACTACATAGTGACCGAGTGGGGTTTATCCCAGGAATGTTAGTTTGGTTTAACATTTGGAAGTCCATCTATATGATACACCATATTAACATTATAAAGGAGAAAAACCATATAATTCTCCCAATAGATGACACTCAGTAGATGGAGAATAATTGATGAACCAAGACGTCTAACCGCTGAAGCTGTTGATTAGTCTCCAGCACCTGGGGCTTCAGCTGAGTAGACCAATTAGGCCATAATTCCTGTTACTTTCCTGGATCCTTTTGAATTTGAGGTGGTTAGAGGAAGCTACCCAGCCCAATGACTTTAGTCACTGAACCTTTACTTTAGTGCTTGGTTCTGGGGTTTGGCTGAGAATAGAAAGGAAGAGTTCCCTAAAGTTTTTATTCCTACCAGTTGTTAGAAAACAATAACTCATTTAAAAACAGACTTGAAAAACGAGGCTAGTGGGAAGGTGTTCAGAAAAATGGAGGGAGGGAAAGCCGTACCCTCCACTTTGATGTTTTGGAATATGGCAAAGGAGAAAGCCAGAACTGAGCGGGAGGCTTGTGCTGGAGGAAGGCCAGAAGACATTGCTATGCACGGTGCAGAGACTGGCTAAGACATGAGGAAAAAATTGTTTACAGTCTGAATTAGTTTCCAATTGGTGCTATAACTAATTGCTGCAAACTTGGCTTAAAATAACATAAATTTATTATCCTACGGTTAAATGTCTGAAATGGGTCTGACTGACGAAAATGCCTGTGGGCAGGGCTGCACTCCTTCCTGAGGTCCTGGAGGGAATCCATTTCCGTGCCCTTTCCAGCTTCTGGAAGCCACCTCATTGCTGCGCTCCTGCTCCCTTCCTCCATTTCAAAGCCAGCAGCAGTGACTGCTTGAGCCTTTTTTTTTCGTTCAGTTTTTTCATTTTTTTATTTATTTTGGTATTGTTAATGTACAATTAATTACATGAGCAACATTATGGTTACTAGATTTCCCCCATTATCAAGCCCCCACCACATACCCCATTACAGTCACTGTCCATCAGCGTAGTAAGATGCTATAGAATCACTACTTGTCTTCTCTGTGTTATACTGCCTTCCCTGTGCCCCCCGCCCCCGGTACATTATGTCTGCTAATCGTAATGCCCCTTTTTCCCCTTTGTCCCTCCCTGCCCACCCATCCTCCCCAGTCCCTTTCCCTTGGTAACTGTTAGTCCATTCTTGGTTCTGTGAGTCTGCTGCTGTTTTGTTCCTTCAGTTTATGCTTTGTTCTTATGCTCCACAGATGAGTGAAATCATTTGATACTTGTCTTTCTCCATCTGGCTTATTTCACTGAGCATAATACCCTCTAGCTCCATCCAAGTTATTGCAAATGGCAGGATTTGTTTTCTTCTTACGGCTGAATAATATTCCATTGTGTATATGTGCCACATCTTCTTTATCCATTCATCTACTGATGGACACTTAGGTTGCTTCCATTTCTTGGCTATTGTAAATAGTGCTACGATAAACATAGGGGTGCATCTGTCTTTTTCAAACTGCACTGCTGCATTCTTAGGGTAAATTCCTAGAAGTGGGATTCCTGGGTCAAATGGTATTTCTATTTTGAGTTTTTTGAGGAACCTCCATACTGATTTCCACAATGGTTGAATTAATTTGCATTCCCACCAGCAGTGTAGGAGGGTTCCCCTTTCTCCACATCCTTGCCAACATTTGTTGTTTGTCTTTTGAATGTTGGCCATCAAAACTGGTGTGAGGTGATATCTCATTGTGGTTTTAATTTGCATTTCTCTGATGATTAGCAATGTGGAGCATCTTTTCATGTGCCTGTTGGCCATCTGAATTTCTTCTTTGGAGAAGTGTCTGTTCAGACCCTCTGCCCATTTTTTAATTGGCTTATTTGCTTTTTGTTTGTTGAGGTGCATGAGCTCTTTATATATTTTGGATGTCAACCCCTTATTGGATATGTCATTTATGAATATATTCTCCCATACTGTAGGATGTCTTTTCGTTCTACTGATGGTATCCTTTGCTGTACAGAAGCTTTGTAGTTCAATATAGTTCCACTTGTTCATTTTTGCTTTGGTTTCCCTTCCCTGGGGAGATATGTTCATGAAGAAGTTACTCATGTTTATGTCCAAGAGATTTTTGCCTATGTTTTTTTCTAAGAGTTTTATGGTTTCATGACTTACATTCAGGTCTTTGATCCATTTTGAGTTTACTTTTGTGCATGGGGTTAGACAGTAATCCAGTTTCATTCCCTTACATGTAGCTGTCCAGTTTTGCCAACACCAGCTGTTGAAGAGGCTGTCATATCCCCATTGTATGTCCATGGCTCCTTTATCGTATATTAATTGACCATATATGCTTGGGTTTATATCTGGGCTCTCTATTCTGTGCAACTGGTCTATGGGTCTGTTCTTGTGCCAGTACCAAATTTTCTTGATTACTGTGGCTTTGTAGTAGAGCTTGAAGTCAAGGACCGTAATTCCCCCTGCTTTATTCTTCCTTCTCAGGATAGCTTTGGCTATTTGGGGTCTTTTGTCATTCCATATGAATTTTAGAACAATTTGCTCGAGTTCATTGAAGAATGCTGTAGGTATTTTGATAGGGATTGCATTGAATCTATAGAAAACTTTAGGCAGGATGGCCATTTTGACAATATTTATTCTTCCTAGCCAAGAGCATGGGATGAATTTCCATTTATTAGTGTCCTCTTTCATTTCTCTTAAGAGTGTCTTGTAGTTTTCAGGGTATTTGTCTTTCACTTCCTTGGTTAGGTTTATTCCTAGGTATTTTATTCTTTTTGATGCAATTGTGAATGGAATTGTTTTTCTGATTTCTCTTTCTGCTAGTTCACCGTTAGTGTATAGGAAAGCAACAGATTTCTGTGTATTAATTTTGTATTCTGCAACATTCTGAATTCAGATATTAGATCTAGTAGTTTTGGAGTGGAGTCTTTAGGGTTTTTTATATACAATATCATGTCATCTGCAAACAGGGACAGTTTGACTTCTTCCTTGCCAATCTGGATGCCTTTTATTTCTTTGTGTTGTCTGATTGCCATGGCTAGGACCTCTAGAACTATGTTGAATAAAAGTTGGGAGAGCAGGCATCCCTGTCTTGTTCCTCATCTTAAAGGAAAAGCTTTCAACTTCTCACTGTTAAGTATAATGTTGGCTGTGGGTTTGTCATATATGGCCTTTATTATGTTGAGGTACTTGCCCTCTATACCCATTTTGTTGAGAGTTTTTATCATGAATGGATATTGAATTTTGTCTAAAGCTTTTTCAGCATCTATGTAGATGACTGTGTGGTTTTTGTTCTTTTTGTTGATGTAGTGGATGATGTTGATGGATTTTCGAATGTTGTACCATCCTTGCATCCCTGGGATGAATCCCACTTGATCATGATGGATGATCTTGTTTATGTGTTTTTAAATTTGGTTTGCTAATATTTTGTTGAGTATTTTTGCATCTATGTTCATCAGGGATGTTGTTCTGTAATTTTCTTTTTTTTGTGGTGTCTTTGCCTGGTTTTGGTATTAGATCTTAGGTAGTTTTTTTTTTTGATTACCAATTCAATTTCCTTGCTGGTAATTGGTCTATTCATAGTTTCTGTTTCTTCCTGGGTCAGTCTTGGGAGGTTGTATTTTTCTAGAAGTTGTCCATTTCTTCTAGGTTATCCAGTGTGTTACCGTATAATTTTTCATAGCATTCTCTCATAATTCTTTGTATTTCTGTGGTGTCTGTAGTGATTTTTCCTTTCTCATTTCTGATTCTGTTTATGTGTGTAGACTTTTTTTTCTTGATAAGTCTGGCTAGGGGTTTATCTATTTTGTTTATTTTCTTGAAGAACCAGCTCCTGCTTTCATTGATTCTTTCTGTTGTTTTATTCTTCTCAATTTTATTTCTGCTTTAATCTTTATTATATGACCCTCCTTCTACTGACTTTGGGCCTCATTTGTTCTTCCTTTTCTAGTTTTGTTAATTGTGAGTTTAGACTGTTCATTTGGGAATATTCTTCTTTCCTGAGGTAGGCCTGTATTGCAATATATTTCCCTCTTAGCACGGCTTTTGCTGCGTCCCACAGATTTTGCGGTGTTGAATTATTTTTGTCATTTGTCTCCATATATTACTTGATCTCTGTTTTTATTTCGTCATTGATCCATTGATTATTTAGGAGCATGTTATTATGCCTTCATGTGTTTGTGGGCTTTGTAATTTTCTTTGTGTAATTTATTTCTAGTTTCATACCTTTTTGATCTGAGAAACTGGTTCGTACAATTTCAGTCTTTTTGAATTTACTGAGGCTCTTTTTGTGGCCTAGTGTATCATCTATTCTTGAAAATGTTCCATGTGCATTTGAGAAGAATGTGTATCCTGTTGCTTTTGGATGAAGTGTTTTGTAGATGTCCGTTAGGTCCATCTGTTGTAATACATTGTTCAGTGCCTCTGTCTATTTATCTTCTGTCTGGTTGATCTGTCCTTTGGAGTGAGTGGTGTGTTGAAGTCTCCCAAAATGAATGCTTTGCTGTCTATTTCCTCCTTTAATTCTGTTAGTATTTGTTTCACATATGTAGGTGATCCTGTGTTGGGTGCATAGATATTTATAATAGTTATATCCTCTTGTTGGACTGACCCGTTTTTCATTATGTAATGTCCTTCTTTGTCTCTTGTTACTTTTTTGTTTTGAAGTCTATTTTGTCTGATACAAGTACTGCAACTCCTGCTTTTTTCTCCCTATTAATTGCATGAAACATCTTTTTCCATCCTTTTATTTTCAGCCTGTGTAAGTCTTTGAGTTTGAAGTGAGACCCTTGTAGGCAGCATATAGATGCGTCTTGTTCTTTACCCATTCAGTGACTCTATATCTTTTCATTGGTGCATTCAGACCATTTACATTTAGGGTGATTATCGATAAGTATGTACTTATTGCCATTGCAGGCTTTAGATTCATGGTTACCAAAGGTTCAAGAGCAATTCCCTTACTATCTGTCTAATTTAACTCACTTCATATGCTATTACAAACACAACCTAAAGGTTCTTTTTATTTTTTCCTCCTCCATTTTTTATATGTTAGGTATCGTATTTTGTACTCTTTGTCCCTTGGGTGACATCTATTTAGCCTTAGGAATACTGCCATCTATAGCAGTCCCTCCAAAATGCAGTGTAGGGGTGGTTTTGCCTATCTGAAAATTGTTTAATCTCTCCTCAAATTTCAATGATAACCTTGCTGGGTAGAGCATTCTCCACCAGTTCGAGGCCCTTCTGCTTCATTGCATTAAATATATCAGTCCCTTCTGGCCTGTAAGGTTTCTGCTGAGAAGTCTGGTGATAGCCTGATGGGTTTTCCTTTGTATGTGATCTTTTTTTCTCTCTCTAGCTGCTTTCAAAAGTCTGTCTTTATCCTTGATCTTTGTCATTTTAATTATTATATGTCTTGATGTTGTCTTCCTTGGGTCCCTTGTGTTGGGAGATCTGTACACCTCCATGGCTTGAGAGACTATCTCCTTCCCCAGATTGGGGAAGTGTTCCGCAATTACCTCCTCAATGACACTTTCTATCCCTTTTTCTCTCTCTTCTTCTTCTGGTACCCCTATAATGCAAATAATGCGAATATTGTTGCATTTGTATTGGTCACACTGTTCTCTCAATATTCTTTCATTCCTAGAGATTCTTTTTTCCTCTCTGTGCCTCAGCTTCTTTGTATTCCTCTTCTCTAAGTTCTATTCCATTTACCATCTCTTCTACTACATCTAATCTGCTTTTAAATCCCTCCATTGTATGTTTCATTTCAGATATGGAATTTCTTAATGATTGAATCACCGTCTTAAATTCATTCCTGAGCTCTTGAATATTTTTCTGTTCCTCCTTGAGCATATTTGTGATTTTTATTTTGAACTCTCTTCAGGAAGATTGGTGAGTTCAGTTTCATTTGACTCTTTTTCTGGAGTTTGTGAGATTTTGGTCTGTACCAGGTTCCTTTGATGTTTCATATTTCTGTGTGGTGCCCTCTAGTGCCCAGAAGCTCTAGTCTCTGGAGCTGCTCAGCCCCTAGAGTAAGGTTGGGGGTCATAGGGGAGCGGCGCTGGTGCCTTGTGGGAGGAAAGAACTGTTTCTTGCTTTCCGGCTACAGTGCCTGTCTCCAGTGTCAGAGCCAGTGGGCTGAGCACACAGGTGTAAGCCTCTGTGCTTTGCATCTCTAGCTGTTGTAGGTGGGGCCTCCCTCTGGCTGGCCTGACGTCAGCATAATTACTGCTGGTTTGCAAGCCGGTGCCGGCAGGCCAGGAGGAAGGCTCAGCAGAATGCGTATCGCTGTGGGGTCCTCCGAGCTGAGTAGCCAGCCAGGGGTGGAGTGCCTGAAGCTCCTCAAAGTTCCCAACCTGCTGGGCAGAGCGTGCCCAGACAACCTTGTCCACCTATCCCTTCTCCCACACAGCAAGCTCTGTGCAAGCCCCACCCCTTCAGCAGCCCTTTCACTGCTGGAATACTCTCAGACTGCCCACCTTTCCTTTGCCCCAAAGCGGCCGGATGTGGATCCCTGTCCTCCACAAATGGCTGGAATCTCAGTCTCTCAAGCACTCCACCTGTTCCAGCTCCCCAACCCCACCAAACTCCAGAGCACCACACATGTAGGTTTGTGCTCCAAAGCAGACCTCCAGGGTTGGGTGTTCAGGCGTTCTAGGCTTCCACCCTCTCCCCGCTCCATTTCTCTTCCTCCTGCCAGTGAACTGGGGTGGGGGATTGGCTTGGGTACCGCCGGATCAAGGCTTTGGTAAGTCACCCTGTTTCGTGAGGTCTGCTCTGTTTGTGAGATCTGTATGCAGTCTGGTGCAGCCTTCCCTCCTGCTGCTGTTCCAGGGCTAGCTGTATTAACTATATTTTTGTACTATATGTGGTTTTGGGAGGAGTTCTCTGTCTGACCTCTCATGCCACCATCTTGAATCTCCAACTGGTTGAGTCTTTATCAAGCTGCCTCACACTGATTGCTCCACTGTCACAGCTCCTGCCTCCCTCTGATTTAGAAGGACCCTTGAGATTACACCGGGCCTATTAGATAATGCAGGATAATCTCTCAGTCTCAAGGTCCTTGATTTAATCGCAGCTGTAAACTCCCTTTTGCCACATGGGGTAACATATTCTCAGGTTCCAGGGATGAGGACCAGGACATCTTGGGGGCCATTATTTTGTCTAGCGCCGAATCCATTTTAGAATTTTCAATGGAAGTAGGATTTTAAAAGTTAAAAATGCAATAGATGTGTGAAATATTTTTGTGTGATGGAAGAGATAGTTTGGCTTATTCATGTAAACTGAAACAGTGAGATTGGTGTGCACTTTCCGCGGGGTCAGGGGGAACAATGAGGCCTGCAGGGGACTGCAGGAGAGGTGTTCCTGGGGGCCACGTGCAGCCTGGTGGTGGCAGGGCCTAGGTGATGGCACAGCAGGTGCGGAGCCTTGGAGGACCTGCGGGAGGGGCAGGTGTGCCTCGGCCCGCTGAGCTCTGGCTCCTGCACTCCTTCCATGTGCGCCTGCAGCTGCAGCCAGCTCACTCTCCGCTTGTCCTGCAGATTTGCCCGGGTCCTCCTGGATGACATCGTCTTCCTTGGGAAGGAGTTTGTCAGTAGCCGCTCACTGTAGGCTTTGGAAGCGGGGCTGAAAGCCTACAGCACCTGGGAGGTGGTCAGCTGCTTGCAGGACTGCTGCGAGTGCACCGGGGACATGGTGAGCCCGCGGCCCCCAATCCCCACAGCTCCCCGCAGTCCCCGCGGCCTGGCGGCCCAGGGTGCACTGGGTGCTGTGGCTTGTGTGGGCCTCCTCATGTGTGCCACAAGGACCCAAATGAAGCCCCCGGGCCCTGGAGGCCTTAAGCAAGTATCATTCACCTTGGCGTGTGGTGGTGGATGGTGCAGGAGAGGATCAGCGAAGGCCGCGATGACTGCCCTGCTCCCCTGTCATAATTCCCTGGGGAAAATGCAGGAAATGGACCCAGGGATTTCTAGCTGGGGGTAGGGGGCAGACAGGACATGTCAAGCCTTTAGAGACTGCTTTGGGTGCCCCTAGCCCCCTGGGCCTCAGACTGGATCGTGCAGTGAGGGGTGGCAGGTGAGAAATCCCAGCACGGATCTTTGGAGAGTTGAGGGTCACTCTGAGAAGGGCTGGGATCCCTGCGTGTCCCCCACCTTCCCAAACACACACAACGGAAGTGCCTGCAAGGATGCAGGATGCTGGGAGTCTTTGTGTCCTTGTGGGGGCTCAGAACTGGTAAGAAGGGGACCCAGGTGGGTCTGTGAGAGCATGCCATGTGGGGTGTGGGGCTGTGGACCCGTGACTTGGTGGCATGGCCGGGCTGCAGGCATCAGCTGTGTGGCATTTGGCAGCCCCAGAGGACAACCCTGCATGAGCGACTTTCCAGGGCCAGCGGGGCTTCACTGGCACGTGGGGCTGGATGCAGGCCCTGCTGGAGTCTCCAGAAAACACTGCCCAGGAGAGGGTGGGAAGAGAGGACCCTGCTGGGCTGTTGGCCTGAGTTTAATCCTGAACTTGGCTGATTATTTGCCTAAAAACAGCAGCTCTGAATCTGAAGGGGAGAATGAAGAGATTTAGCCTCAGTGAGAGGGGGTCAAGAGCTTGTCAAGGGCAGCTGTAGAAAATAAATGGGGAAGGAAGTTTCCAGAAAGCTGGATACCCTGGCTCTCTGCATCAGAGCCAGGGCCCCATGGAGTGGGGAGAGGCAGGGGTGAGCGGTGGGGAGGGACCGGGCCTTCCCAACAGCCCGCGGGTTTCTCCCACATGAACAGTGTGGATGGAGTAGGAGCTGCCTGCGTTCTCTCATCTGGCAGCCAGCGTGCTCATTTCTCTCAAGGAGGCTAAGTAAGGATGTGGCCTTGATGCAGCAGGGCCTCAGTCTGCCAGGCGTGTGCTGCGGGTCCCTGGCAGTGGTGGTGGTGGAGACATGCTCGCTTTGCTCTGGCGGGGATGTTGTGTGGGAGTCCACAGGACAAAGAGGATGGAGAATAAAGTGTCAGAGAAGCCAAGGTCTTTGGAGGCAGCCAGGAACACTGGCTGGCCATGACCTTTTTGTGACCTGACAAGTTAGGAGGCACCTGCCAGGAGGCTGGTTTTCACCTATAGCTCCAGGGAAGTGGCTGCCTCTTCAAACAGGACTTTGCTGGCAGCAGTGGGAACAGAGCTCAGGGGTTCCGGTGTAGAGTAAGAAGGTTTCGGTCAGATGAAAAGTAAGATCAGAAGTGACCCTTAAGGCAGAGGCGCCCCACACAGGGGAGGAGTGGGGCACCGAGCGGTCTCAGGCATTGTAGCCTCTGACAAGGACTTTATCCGTGGGCTTGCTCAGGACCGCCTGGTCTTCCAGTCTTGCTGTCTTGGTTTGTTCCCTGTGACACGTCTCATGGGCCAGTATGCCCAGTAGTCTCCGGCCCCTGGGCCTTCACACCCTCCCTGTGCAGAGGCCCTCCTGCAGTCCTCTTGGTCTTCACAACCTGCTGTCCTCAGACCCAGCTGGGTGCTCCTTCCTGGGAGGCCACATTTCCCCGGTCCGGTCCGTCCTGAGCCCCGGCAGGGGTTGCTAAAGCAGCAGTCCTCACCCTGCTGTGCAGTGGCCCTGCCCAGTCCTGTTCTCCTTTGTTGCCAAGCACTACCCAGCTGTGCAGAAGTGACCCCTCTGCTGCCATATCATAGCAGAGATGTGATGCTGGGGCTGGAGTGCCAGCCCTGAAATCCACCCGGCCCGGTTGCTCACACAGCCTCGCTTCCCAGTAGCACCTCGGTGCTGGGTGCAGGGGCCCTGATTCCCATCTTCATTTCTTCCCTTCTCCTCCCCATCCCCCGTCCCCTCAGTAGCCAGCACAAGGCTATTTGTAGTTACATACATATTTGTTGAAAGACAAGCATGAGCCTCTTCTAGTTCTTGTAAGCTCAGACTTCCATACACCACACGTTCCTCAGGCAGGGGGTCTCCAGGAGTGGAGGAGTGTGGGCTTGCATCTGGGGGCTGCTCAGATGACGCTGAAAACCACCTGTTTTACTGCCTATAGGTCTTCCTGCTAAAAAATGTATTTCAACACACATTTAATGTCTTTGCAGTCAGCAACCCTGGGCTGTGATCTTGGGCAAATTATTCCTCTCTCTATGCCTCAGTTTCCCCATATATGAAATGGGGATAAGTCTTTCCTCGTAGAAGTTGTGAGCATTAAATTGTATGAGATGATGATCATAAAATGCTTCACATGCAAACCCAGGAAGTAGCAGTTGACCTCTCTATGATGTGCCTAGCCTGGGGATTTGGAGGAAAAAAATAACACATGGTCTCTTGCTTGCTGTTGTGCAAGGTGGATGCAGAGCCCAGAGTGATGGGGCAGGTCCTGTGTAGCAGCCAGAGCTGGGAGGACTCAGTGAGACCTGGGGGATGGCCCCTGAGCTGTGTCATTTTAGTAACTTAAAGGATGAGCCAGAGTCTTTCAGATGGATGTTGAAAGGCCCACCAGGTACGGGACAGCTGCACACGGGATAAAGGTATGTGAGCATGTAGCACACCTGGGGACAGCAGGACAGGCATGGGCTGGGGCAAGTGAGGGTACAGGGGAGGAAAGGGTTGAATACAGAAAGCCAGAATTCGACCTGAGAGAAGGGATTTACCCTGATGGGTCAGGCGCTCAGAGGGCACCTGCTGTCCCCAGAACCACACTGTGCAGCGGACTGAGTTGGTAGAGCCTTCAGCACAGTGCCTGTATGTAATAGGCTCTTGGCACTGTTAGCCTTTCTAATTTATTGCTGTTTTACAAATGAGTAAACTGAGGTTAGACTGTGAGGGCAGTGAGGACAGGGACCATGATGAGTGCAGCCTTACGTCTGACTATAGGGTGCGTGGAGTATTGGTAAGCACCTGTTGACTGACTGGGAGACTGATGGGCAGATGGGATGGTGGACAGATGGACTGATGGAGAGATGGCATGATGGCCAGACAGACTAATGCACAGATTGACTGACTGAATGAATTATTGCCTTGTGCATTCATTTTTCTTTCTTACACTTAGAACTTGGGATCAATCCACACTTGTCCCTTTTGGTCTTTTCTTGCTTCATTATTTTATTTTCCTTGAACATTTTTAAAAAATCTGACTTTATTGTTACTTTTTGGGGAGAAAGAGCACTGGTATTGATTGTCAATAGGCTACTCATATTCAGATCAATGGTGATATTTATTAACTTTAAAACCTGTACAGGCCTAGCTTGTTGGCTTTGTTGTTGTGTGATGTAAGACACAAGGGCTTGAGAAGAGGGCTAGGATGAGAAATCATTGTACAATGAACCAAAGTATGGGTACGTCTAGCACCCAATTTTTACATCTGCTTGAAGCACGTGGCCCTATTAAATCATTTTCTTTCAACCACTAACTTTGTTTGCTGCTATTGCCTGAAGTAAGCATCACCTGAATAAATGGGATTTCAAATGTGCCGTTGGTCTAGGCAAGGGTTCACGATCCCAGCATTATTGCCATTAAACTGTTCAGTGGAAGCCCCTGGATTCTGAGATTCTTTCTCTCCATATTTAGTGTTTCCATAGCATTTGGTGGATGAGTTTAACAATATTGTCACTCTGTGTCAGGAACTCCTGAGAAGGTCTTAGGTTGGCTTAAGTGCCTGGGTGATTGTTGCTTTCTCTGGGTGATGGGTTGAATGTTGCAAAAGTGACATTTAGTTGCTTAAAGAGCATTTGTAGAATAACAAGTGTTGGCGAGAATGTAGAGAAAGGGAGCCCTCCTACGCTGTTCGTGGGAATGTAAACTAGTCTAGCCATTATGGAAAACAATATGGAAGTTCCTTAAAAAACTAAAAATAGGAATACCATATGACCCAGGAATTCCACTTCTGGGAATTTGTCTGAAGAAAACAAAATCACTAATTTGAAAAAAATGAATGGATAAAAAAAATAGATGAGTGGATAAAGAAGATGTGGCACATATACACAATGGAATATTACTCGGCCATAAAAAGAAGGAAATCCTGCCATTGGTGACAACAGGTTGGATGTAGAGGGCACCATGCTAAGTGAAATAAGCCAGGCAGAGAAAGACAAATACCATATTATTTAACTTGTATGTGTAATCTAAAAAACAAAAAAGAAACAGACCCACAAATATAGACAATAGACTGTTGGATATATAGGGAAGCGGGGGTTAGGGGATGGGTAAAATAGGTGAAGGGAATAAAGAAGTAGAAACTGAAAATTGTAAAATAAGTTAGACCTAAGAATGGAAGTACCACATAGAGAATATGACCAATTATATTGCAATATCTTAGAATGACAATGGGAAAACCACACTTGCTATGGCAGGCGTCTAGTAATGTATATAGTTATCAAGTCACTATGTTGTAGATCTGAAACCAATTATAATATTGTATATCAACTTTATTCCAATAAAAAATAAAATACTTGGTAGTGATACTAATAAAAACATTTGGATTTTTTTTAAAAGAACATTCTTAGCAGTGAAGCAGATAAATGAAGACTATAGATAAATGTGAAACTTTGGAATTAAATCATATTTTTGGCTTTTAACTCCTTTGTTTCCAAGCTTAAATTTTTTTCCAACTATTTCTACATTTTCAGCATAATCTGTCACTTTTTGTGCATAAAGCGTGGGGTAAATGAAATTTCATACAAAAAGTACTTTTTTTTCCTAAATGACATGTTCAAATGAGCAATACTGGTTGGGCTTTGATCATTTATGTTGAAGCAAGTGCTGCATTGCCTAAATGATTGCTTATTAAGAGTCACTGTTAAGTATTTCTAAGTTCTTTCTGTGCGTGGAGCAGTGTACTTGGTTCATGTTCGCTGTCCTGAGGGCCAGGGAGCATGATGGGGGCACACTACCACACTGTGTCTGAAACTGGGAGGCCCTAAGATTTCGGTCCAAAGAACCTTGGGGGACTTCTGTTTCCGACTGGGTTGAAGTAACATACAGCAGATAAACCCTCCTGACGGATGCAAACAGAAAATGGACAATATATGTGAACTAAATAGACACTGGCCACCAGGCAGGGAGGCACAGCAATCTCTGAGAGAGGGGAAATAAACCGGATGGGCCCGACAGTTGCCCGTTTCCTACCCTGAGAAGAGTTTCCATGCCGGGCATCAGGAGGGAACCAGGGCACAGCCCAGTGAATGCCCTGATTTGAAGACACAGAGCTGAGGGTCCAGGAAGACCAAAGCATCTAGAATTCACAGGCTAGAATACCAGACAGAAGAGCACTGGCTGCAGAGAACACAGGGACTTCAGCAGATCCCCTTGGAGCATGCAGCTCAGCATAGGCTCTTGCATGGGTGTGGGAAACTACTGGAAGCTGAGGAAGACTCACCTGAAAGGATTAGAGGGAGCAGCGCCTGGTGTGCACACAGTCCTGGGAACTGGGCCCTTTCCCTCTGGCTGGTCTGGAATACTGTGAGGCTCACAGCCTGAGAAAAAATCAGTGTTATGTATAAAAGAACAAAGAGAAGGATGACAGCAGAATTCTCACTGGGAAAAAAAGGTGCAAGCAGCATGACAGTGGAGCAACATTTTAAAAAGTACTGAAAGAAAAAAAAAATCAGCAAAACTTCTATACTCGGTAAAATGATGTTTCCAAAATGAAAGGTGTAATAAAGACGTGTTCAGACTTGTGAAAGTGGAAAGGATTCATCACCAACAGACTTTTTACTGTAAGAAAAATTAAAGGAAGTTCTTCACACAGAAGGAAAATGATGCCAGATAGAAATATGGATCTGCACAAAGGAATATAAAGCACCAAAAATAGTAACTGTATGTCAGTATGTAAGATTTTTTTCTTATTATTTTAATCTTTTAAAAGATACTTGACTATTTAAACAAAAATAATAACAATGGAGTTTGAGGTTTATAACACATGTAACAGTAAAACGGAAGGGGAGAAAAGGATATTGTAAGGTTCTTATACTTTACACAAAGCAACATATTATCATCTGAAAAAAGACTGATAAGTTGAAGATTTATACCATAAACTCTAAAGCTACCACTGAAACAATAAAATGAAGAGTTATAGCTAATAAGCCAATGAAGGAGTTGAAATTATAACAATACTAAATTAACCCAAAAGAAAGCAGGATAAGAGGAAATATGGGCTAATGAAGAGATTGCTCAAATAGAAAACAAATAGCCAGATGGTAGATGCAAACCTAACTGTATTAATAAACGCTTTAAATGCAAATACCCCAATTAAAAAGCAGAGATTGTCAGACTGGATAAAAAAGCAACTCCATGCTTACAAGAAACACTTCAAATATAAAGACACAAATAGGTTAACAGAAAAAGGGTGGAAAAAGATATACCATGTTACCATACACCAAAAGGCAGCTGGAATGACTGTTAATATCAAAGTAGATTTGCAAGTAAAGAATATCAGCAAGGATAAATAAGATTATTGCATAATGCCAACGGGGCCGATTCATCAAGAGGATGTGATGATCCTGAGGATTACCGGAGGCGGCTACATTGGTTATCCCCACTTTGCAGATGAGGAAATTGAGGCTCAGAGCAGTTGGACTTTCGTGAGTTCCCACAGGTTGTCAAGGGATTTAAAGTCTGATTTGTCTGAGCCCAGAGCTCATGTTGATATCAGAGCCATGATAAAGCTATGCCCAACCAGAGAGGGTGGGAAACTGCACAGGGTGTCTGGGAGGCTCCCCAAGGAGATGAGGCTCAGCTTCGCCACATGCAGTGGGCAGATACAACTGGGTGCAAGAGACCCCATTGCCCCGAGCCTCTGACTCTTAGGAGGTCCGTACTTAGCAAAGATGGGGTACTGACTCTAGGGGCTTTGTGCCTCTGGCACTGCAAACCTGCCCTCCCAGCCGAGTCTCTGTGCTGATGAAAAGCAGCCTTTTTCCATGTCAGACCCAGCATACGCAGGGGCCCGGGACCCAGGGGCTGTGGGATCTCTGCTTTCTTTTTGTTTTTGTTAACAGTCAGGAAGCACTTCCTGTATATGTAGGCCCATTTATATGTGCTTTAGCTATAGAAACTTCACTGATTCTCAAATTAAATAAGTGCTGTTACTAGATTTACTTTACACAGGTGGAAACTTAGGCCAGGGAGAGAGGGAAGAGCTTGCTCAAGGTTCAGCAGCTAGGAAGTCCAGGCAGGCTTTGAACCCAGAATCCACACACCCAACTGCTGTGCCCTGTGCGAACAGTGTGCGGGTTTCTGCCCTCAAGCTCCAGAAAGTAGCTGTGTTTATTTCAGTGGGCCGAGCACAGTTGTAGTCTGACCCGTCACATTGCTGCTGTGGGGCACCTCCCTTCCCAAGCCTGTTTCTAGGTGCCCATAGATGAATCTTGCTGTGCTGCCAGAATTAATGTTAGTTGGTTAGTTGAACTGGGTCTTCACATAAGATGGAGGATGGCTGGCAGGACCAGACCAATCAGACCCTCTGATGGGATTCCCTGCTTTTCCTCTGATACGGAGCTGAGGAAAGTGAGGCGGGAGTGGTTAAATTACTCACCCAAACGAACCTTTCGGTGAGTCATGGAGGAGCTGGAACAGGAGCTGGGAGAGCCTAGCTTGCTGTTGGCACACAGCCGGGCGCCATTGCCTACAGCCAGGGCTCTGTGCTCACACATGTTCTGCATTTTGGCTTCTAATCTCAGTGGGTGAGTGGAGAATCCAGCTGGCCTCATTTGGACATGATGAAAACCCTTCACCTGCCCGTGTGGGAACACTGAGGTCAGAGCTGACCAGTCATGTGACCCGGGCCTGGCTGCTTCTCTTTACTTCCCACCTTCTTTCTTTCAGGATTGATGGGGTCAGCTGAATTCTCAAAACTCTCACAATTCCACAGTACTTGCACATTGCCTCCTTTCTCTGTATCAAGCAAATCCAGATTGGATTCCCTACAATCGTCTGAGAGAGGAGTAGGGAAGCAGAACCCTGGATTACATTTCTGCCTTTTATGGATAGGGCCATTCCGGCACGGGGCACTTGCCACGGCAGTGGTGGCATCTCCTGGGCAGGGCTCTGTGACCTTGGACCTTACCCTGGGAGCCTCAGTTTCCTTCTCCCTTAAAGCCTAGCACATGTTAGGCACTCAATAAGTACTCGACCGCCCTTCTTCTCCCTTTTCCGGGACTGATTACAATGAAGGAGCCCCGCTCTCTCCCCTCCCCCACCATGACCCATTAGACGTGTGGGAGCTGCTGCCTGGGGTTCCTCAGGGTGTGCCCTTGCATGGTGGAAGCAAGTCAAATTCTCAGCAACTCTGACTCCAAAGCATCAGTCTACAAAGACAGGCTTGGAGCCTGGACAGCCTGCATAGTTCCGGCTGTCCGTTCCACCAGGGTAGACCTGTAAATAGATTCCTAGCTGCTGACCTTGGCCCTGCACGGCCAGATTCTCCCAGGGCCCTGTTACAGTATCCCTTGGCCCTTGAGTGTTACCTGTGACCTGGTGCCCATGGCCAGAGGCTGGGCCTCCATGTTGGCCCCCTTGTTTGTTATCAACACTGGAAGAGAACACCACGGATGTGCTGGACCCTAAGATTCACTCTCCACAGCTGGATTTTAGGCTCCCTTCCATTACAGCCCCACCGTGAGACCTTCTCATTTCAACCCTTGACCACATCACTTCTTCGTGTGTACCAGAATCCCATGTGGAAGAGCAGGACTGGCTGAAGCAGAATGAAGAAATATCTGTGCACATTTGGACCAGGATAAAGTCTCAGAAGAGATCTATGACCTAGCATGATGATAAGGTTATCAGCAGCCACTATTGACCATTCCTTTCATGTTAGATATAGAGCTGCTGTTTGCTGTTTGGAGACGTAATCCAGCTGGTCAGTGACTGAGTTATTGTATTTTAAAGATTGCTTAAGAGACACTAAATCACAAGTGTTTGTAAACTAAGAAAAAAAAGTTGTGTATTGCCGAGCCCCCCAGTTGTTTAGCAGACTTAGTCCCAAGACCCATTCCTCAGGAGGATTCGACATCACTTCATTTATCTGGCATTGACCATTTCTTGGAACAGAGCCTCGGTATGAAATAAGCCAAATAGAACTCTGGGAATCCTGAAGAGATGACATGAAGTGCATTTGGTGACGCTCAAGCCTTTGCTCTGCTCCTGAAGGAGCCTGGCCAGCCTCCTCGGGGAGTCTGCTCATGCTTGTTGACTGTCACGCATATTTCCTGGTTTCCTGGGGGTTCTTCAGGGTAATAAGGACAGAGGGACTCTGAATGCAAGCAGCTAAGAGTGCCGGTGACCAAAGAAGAGCTGGAAAGCCATAAGAACTAGAAAAACCAAACTCAAAAATCCAAGAGCACACTGGGCCCCTGCCAGCCCCGAAGAGGAGTCAGAGCTCTCCTAGAACACGAAGTCCTCCAGGCAGCGTGGGCCCTGTGCAGGCAGGCAGGTCGGAACAAGGAGGACAGTCATCAGAGAAGCACCTCTTCATCCTGCATGCTGCAGATTTACTAGTCCCTGGAATAAAATTGATTAACTGCTCAGCTTTTCACAGCAATCCCCTGGTCACGTATCTCTCAAAACAGATAAATAGGTCAGCCTGACTTGGGCCTAGTATGGCAGAGACCGTTTTCCTCCCCATCCAATTTCTTAAGAAACAGAGCCAAAAAAAATCCTGGCCAATGCCTGGGCCATGTGTAGCTAGTGATGCTGGTGGGGGATTTTAGGTCTGGGGGTCATGAGTCTAGTTGGCTAGGATTGCATGTATGGGTGGGGTAGGGGTGGGCTGAGCTTCGCTGTAATGCCAAGTAACTGGGGAACCAAGTGGAAGGGATTCAGGTACAGCCCATATGCAGAAAGGGTTCAAGGCTGGATCTGGCAGACCTACTGAGGAGGGACCAGTTGAGGGCCAGGTGTTGTCCCCAGTAGAAAGGCCTTCTCAGTGTTACTATCACAGCTTTATCAGTCAGAGCCTTTGCTCTAGCCCAACCTAATTTTCCTAGGGCACCAATGGGTCTATGATCAACTTCCCCCTGTTTCCAGTTCATTGATCAGAGATCCCTTTCTCTAGACAGAGTGAGGACTTTCAAGAACAATCCCAACATTTGGGGGCTCTGGATTAAATTCTACGCTTCTCATTTCTGCTGTCACTTTCTAATCATTATCAGGAATAAATGACATATTTAGTAGTAGGGATTCAGAAAGACAGCACAGTAAAAATCAGTTTATGATGATAAATGATTTCTCAACTTTTCAAGAACCTTGCTCCAAGATTAGAGGAATCAGCTCTTATTTTTAGGAAGAAGTTTCCAGTTTTGACTCCCCGACATTCTCTCGGTCTCTGCTGGGTGAAGTGAAGTGTAGGGGTCTGTATAGATGTGGCCACCTTTAATCCTCCAACAGTCCTATGAGTAGGAATTATTATCTTTATGGTTTTCGCACAGATTGAAGAACTAAGACCGGAGGTAAGATGCTATTTCTCCAGATCTACTGAAAGATAGAGGCAGGGGTTCTGACTCTGGTCTCTTAAATCCTAGGCTCTTGTCCCTAATTTGGGACCTTGCTATTTTTTTCTGGGTGGGGGGGGGTGATAACTTTGTTTCTGTCCCCTGGATTCTGTGTTAATCAGTATTCTATGTCTAGCCCTCATTTAATGTAGTCCATGATTTTTAAACAAGCCTCTGTGTTTTGCCATTAACCTGTAGTGGCTGGAAAAAATCACCTCCCAGTGAGAAAATCCACATGTCATATTTGTGAGTGTCTTATGTTAGTAGGTCTTATCTTGTCAGGAAAATTAGAGTGGGAGAGTAGGAGGCAGTAAAACTGACCCTCATCACAGATAAAGAAAACAGAGATTACTAAAATAACCCAAAGATAATCCATTTTATTGGCAACATTCCTTTGAAGATCTCAGCCCAAACTTCTTAAGGGTGAAAAGAAGGTGATAATAAATTTTATATGGAATGGATAGCATCCAAATATATGAAAGAATAATGGATAGTGCTGGTGTCAATCTTGGGCCAATTTGCCAGATTCTGAATCTACTGTATACTTATTTTACCTTACCTTGAGTTGGTTCATAACTCTCCAGAAGGATTCACCCCATCACATCAAGGAAGTAAGGAGGGGGAAAAAATGAGGCTGAATTCTGAATTTGTGATCTTCTTAGTTAAGATTCTTTTGGATGCAAGTAAGAGACACCCATTACAAACTTTCTTAAGCAGGAAAGGAGAATACATCTTAAGGGAGAGAGAGAGAGAGAGAAAGATGTGTTCTGGACTCCAGGTCTCACAAGTACCAGGAACTGGGAAGGGGTCTGGTGTTGAGGCAGCTGTGTTCTTGTTCTCTCCTTCCCTCAGGGCCATAGCCTCAACCTTTGCACCTCTGGTGTCAGCCCATTCTCCTTGCTCCTCTGCATTGGTGACTGCCCTTTGGCCGTGGAGTTTATACAATCTCCATTCCAGCTGCACTCTGAGATGGTGTCTGAGGGATTTAGTGCTATATCCAGTGCTAAATCCCTGGCTTAGTTTGACTTTGAGTCCTTCTCACCTCAGTCATTTTTGGTTAAGGGATGAGGTCACATATCATGAACATGCCAACCGATGCCCCACTGGTATGAGTGGTGACTCAGTTCTCAGAGAATAGAAGCTGAGAAGATATCTATTATAGTATACATGATAGCTTTTAAAATATTTTCTAGCTAATCTTTTTAGGCTGGTGTAAAGAAATAGACTTGAATTTTGTATGTTGATTTTATATCCAGCAACATTGTTAAACTGTCATAATAATTATAATTTGTTAGTGGCTCTTTTGTATTTTCTGTGAAGACAGTCATATCACCTGTGAAAAATGATAGCCTGCTTCTTCCTTTACAACTATTTACATTTATTTCATTGCCATGTTACTGAAGTGTCAAGGACCTCGAGTGCAATGGTTAAAACTAATGGTTGGTAAAGGGAACCTGAATTTTCTTTTTTCACTGTAAGGATCATGTGCTTATGTTAAGGGTGTTATTTGGTGTGGGTATTTTGCAACTATTTTTTTCCAGTTTTATTGAGAAATAATTGACATATATCACAGTTACAAGTTTAAGATGTACAGCTTGATGGTTTGATTGCCATATATGGTGAAGTGATTCACAGAATAGGTTCAGCTAACATCCATCTTCTCATAAAGACATAATAAGAAGAAAAGAATAAAGAAAAAATTTTCTCCTTGTGATGAGAACCCTTAGGATTTACTTCCTTAATGGCTTTCCTATATCATGCAGCAGTGTCAGCAAACTCATCGTGTGGCACGTTACATCCGTGATAGTTATTTACTTATAACTGAAAGTTTTGGCTTTTGACCATCTTCCTTCAATTCCCGCTAACCCCACCTCTAGTAAGTCTAATCTCCTTTTCTGTGAGTTTGCTTTTTGTTTTTAGAGTCACAAGTAAGTGAGATCATACAGTATTTGTCTTTCTCTGACTTCTTTCACTTCCTTACATTACTAGAAATAAATGTAAATAATTGTAAAGGAAGCATGCTTTCAATAATGCTTTCAAGGTCCATCCATGGTGCTGCAAATGGTAGGATTTCCTTGTTTTGTTTTGTTTTCTTGTCTTTATTTCATAATCAGTACCGTTAAGTGTAGAATTCATAGTTGACAGTTATTTTCGCTCAGCACTTTGAAGTTTTTACTATTATTCTGGATTCTCTTGTTGAAAGGAATCAGCTACCTCATTTAATTTTTCATGGCAATTTATTTTTTTGTCTCTGCTTCTTTTGAGATATAATCTTTGTGAACTATGGTTTTACTGTAATGTGTCTAGGTATTAATTTGGGGGTATTTGGGTTTGCTGAATATGTGCATTTGTCACTTGACAATTTTGAAAAATTTTAAGACACTGTTATTTTGAATGCTGCCTCTCTGTGTTCTTTATATTGCTTCCTTCAAGGTATATTAGGCTAATATCACTGTCTGACACCTCTGTGGGTTTGATTCTGTAGGTGGTTATTTATCTCTGCTTATTGGTCTTTATCTCCCCTTGTGTGTTGTGGGTGTTTTTATTTTATTTCCTGAGCCCAAGGGTTTTGAAACTTAATCTTGGTCATCTTTCAGGCCAGAGAGGACTTGCATTTACCTGTGCCAGGCTCCTGGAGACCACAACCCACTTTAAACCGGCTCCTCTGGTTGGGGCTTGGAGGGCCTCATAGAAAGTATGGATCTGGCCCCAGTGCCATGTGCATACAGGCCGCTGAAAATTCTAAGGAAAGATATTTCTCCCCACCACCACTTCTCAACCGCAGCTGAGACCAACAAATGCCCTCATCTTCTGGGTGATGGGTGGTGCTTTCTTCTTCTACCCACATAGGCATGTTTCCCAGAGGACTGCGTTTGTGTAGGCATCTTTACCCACCTCTCCTGGCCTCGACACCTACTTCCCCTTCTGGAGTCGTGCCCTCTCATTGTGTTCAGTGTCTGAGTATTTCTCTTTATCAGCTTAACTCTACATTCACAATTAGAAGTATTTTCCCAAGTGTATGTTTGATGATTTCTATCACAGAATTTTAAAAACGCATGTCTAGGCAAACCTGGCTCCCCCTGGGCGATGCTGCCTACAGTGTTTTTGTGTGGTCACTGTTGATCCGCTGGGGCTCAGCCTAAAGGGCCCCTCTCGTCCTCACCTGCCTGCACTCTCGGCAGCCCTGCCGCGGTAGGCCTCCTGGTCCTGGACACACCCTGGCTCTGCATTCAGGACCCCACATTCACCAGCCCTCCTCCTGCTTCTTTATCTTCTTTGTCTCCTCTGCCACTTTTCTGCTACATGACCTCTGAAGGTGGGCGTTTTTCAGAACGTGAGCCTGGGTCCTTTCTTCTCTGCCTATGTATATAATCTCTTGGTGATTCTGTCCTCTCCTGAGGTTTTAAATACTACTTATTTGGTGAGGACTCTCTAATTATACCTACATCCCAGACACAGCTCCAGAGTTTGCATCTGACTTTCATTTTGATCAGCCCACTTGCACACCTCACTGATTCTCCCATCTCGCATTTACAGATGTGAACATATGTTCTCTCTCCACACATACTCACTCCCCTGGCAGGGTTCTCCGACCACAAACATCGCACCAGAAACCTACAGTTCATGTGGCCCAGCCTTCCTCTTTCCCATGCACACACCGGACCCTCTCCAAGCCCTTCTCCCTCTATCTCTGTGCCACCCATGTCTCCCATCTGCATGCCACCAGCTAGTTCACCTCCCTCTCTCTGGCCTCCTAAGGGGTGTGCTCCCTCAGCAGCTCAAGCCATCTTTGAAAGTCACAGATCATCTTCCTCCAAAGCTTAACATTATTTCGTGACTTTAATAGTCAAGATGGCTTCTGAGGCCCCAAGTCACTTGAGCCCTGCCTACCTCTATAACCTTATTTTCGGGCCACTCTCCCCCAACTCCCCTCTCCAGCCCAGCCTCCTTTCCCATCTCCAAACATCCTGTGTGCCTTCATGGCTTCAGAGCATTTGCACACGCTGCCCTCTCACAGGGGCACGCGTTCTCCCATTCCTGTCCGGGCTGACTTCTCTTCTTGAAGGCTCCAAGCTGAATAAGCCCTCTAAAAACCCTTCTGGCATCTAGGTTACAGGAGGTCTTTCTTGTTACTTCTTTTCTCATGGAAACCAGATCTTTTCCTTGCTGGCACTTATCACAGATTTTTTAATTAACCCATTTCATTTGTCTACCTGACTGATGCCTGTCTGTCCAGAGGGCAGGACCACGTCTGTGGTTTGCAATGTGTAGCGTAGCTCCTGCAGCAGGAGACCCTCAGTGTACATCTGGTGATGGGACCCAGGAATGAATCCCCTCCCACCCGCTGTCCCGGTTCATCAGCCCGAGAGTGCAGTGCCACCTCGAAGTAGACAGGGCGGGTGGGATGGTTGTCATCACCTCCATGAGCCCATCAGTCATCTGCTGAGCTGTCAGAAGATCGCAGCTGTCACAGGAGAGGGTGTAGTGGCTCTCTCACAGGAGCCGCGTGTGCACACGGGCTCGCATGTGGAGGAACATGTGTGTAAAATCAGTACGACTCTAAATAAGACAGCCCCTCCGGATCTGTGGGTCAGTGTCTCTATTTTCAATTGATCATGCCCTGACAAATAGATTAGATTGATTTTTGTCTGTTTCCTCTTCTTCAAATTAACAAAATTTACCCTTGGTTTCTTTCCAGGTGGGGAAGAAAGCCTGTTTCTAATTTGTTCTGATGCATTTATTAAATGTAATCATACAGTAAAAAAATTGGAGATGTGAAAAACAGCAGGAAAATATTAAACTTTCAGTGCACGAAGCTTGAATCATAAAATATGTTTTGTGGGGCTCAGATTGAAATGGGACACAACCTCAGTGACAGTCACAATTACTTGCTGAGAGGTTCGATGTAGTCCAGAAGGCAGAGATAGAGTAACGTGTCTGCCCATGTACTCTTTCTTCATAGAGACCAGATTCTGGCCCGCACCGCCCCTGAGGAGTCGGCTGGCCTGGCGAGCATGACGTTTAGAGTTCCCTCTGTCTATTCCACATTTCTTTTTTAAATTGACTGAAGTAAGCTAATGGAAAATATTACTCACTTTTTGGGAGATAAAACCTGTTTCTTCCCTCACTGTCCCTTTTTTCTCAGCCACCTCCTACCCCAACCAGAGATGTATAAGCAAATACCCCCACTTAGGAGCCCAGCTGGAAAGAAGAAAGCTTATGGGAACCAGTATTTCATTTTGTAATGAAAACTCAAGGTGGTATTGAGGTGCTCTGAATGATGGCTTAGAGAAGGGTTTCCTTAGCCTCCAAAGGCTTTATTTCACGTGGGAGAGGCAGTTTGCATTGATTTATCTCTGGTTCTGAACAGGCAAGATTCCAGATAACACCTCGCACACACGCACGCACGTGTGCACACCCACGCATGCTGTGTGAGTCTACTCAGGCTGACGTGATGAAGTACCTCGGACTGAGTGGCTTAAACACAGGTGTTTATTTTCTCCCAGTTCTGGAGGCTAGAAGTCCAAAATCCAGGTGTTGGCAGGGTTGGTTTCTCCTGAGGCCTCTCTCTGGAACTTATAGAGAGGTGTCTCCTCCCTGTGCCTTCACATGGTCTTCCCTGTGTGTGTGTCTGTGTCCTAATGTCATCTTCATACCAGGAGTAAGTGCTGTGAAAATCCAGCACCATGCCATGAGATGCTGTGAAAAGCATAAGTGGAGGTAAGGAGAGGGCGAGTGATGGTGGTGGTGAGGCAGCTCTTTTAGACAAAGGACCAGGGGCGCCTCCCTGCAGTGGGAACTTCTGACCAGGGACAGGTATGAGATGAGCAGGGAACCCCATGGAGGTGGGGGGAGTGCTCCAGGCAGAGGGAACAGCATCCCAAACCCCAGGGCCATGGGCAAGGCCAGTGTGGCCAAAGGAGAGCGGGAAAACCTCACTGACCCTCAGCTTTCTCATCCCTGGACTCAGACGCTGAGATGCTGGGAAGAGTGGAAATGACATTATCATACACCACGGGACATAAAAGTGGTCCTCAGTGGTGGCCTCCCTGACTGCCCCTTTCCTCCGCGCCTCCTGTGGTGCTGGTCTTGGAAGCCTTGTGAAGGCAGCAAGTGCTGGGCTGTGCCCGGGCGTGGGAGCGTCTCCACTGTGGTGCTGGGGAGAGTTGGGTGCTGTGACATACACATATTTCCTCTTTCCCCCAAATCTGGCCCTGTTCCTTCCTCCCCTGGTTCTGGCTTTTCTCATACCTGACTCCATCTCCTCTACTCTGCCTCCCTGGTTCAGTCATCCTCCTTCTTGCTCCAGGACCCTCCATGGTTCCCTTTGCATAGATGTGCTCTGCCAGTTTCTGGGTTTCTCTCCACCTGCCTCCCCTAACACCTACCTCGGTCCTTATAACTCTCAGTTCCTATCCCAAGCCTTTTTTGTGGGGCCTTTCTTTCTTAGCACCCTTTTATCTCCCCCATCATGAGATTTTGGATGACTGTTGTTTCCTTTTGTTTTTCTTTCTTTTGTGATTTTAAAATAATGCTTATGTTTTTCTTTCTTTTGTGATTTTAAAATAATTGCTTTAAGTAATTAATAAAAAACACCAAAAAGTTCATTTTTAATCAGAAAGTGACACACACATACAAACTGTTTATAAGCATTTCTCTCCAAAGATTTAGGGGCCCCAAATTTATAGTTTAAGTCCCTTAAGAAGATGGCTGTATGTCCCCATTCAGTAACTGTGCTGTGTGTCTTTCTCTAAACTCAACATACACGTTCACATAGAACACGGATGCCTAGGACTTTTGAAACCCGTTGGTTTCTGATCAGGCCACCCTAGATATCCCAAGGACCTAGACCTTTATGCGGATAGGCCCCTCTGGCCTAGCCTAAGGAAATTAGGTCATAACTATGCCCCTGCTAGTTGCAGGAGATTGGAAGCCATGTGCTGACCCCAAGCACTGCCCGCACCTAGCTGACCTGTGGGTTTTCTGTTTGCTGTTTCCTTTCAGGTGCCTGCACTCTCTGTGAGGGCTGTAAGCCTTGTTACCCCAGCTCCGCCAGGGCCCTGGAAAGTCAAGAATCATCAGAAAAGTCATGCCGTTTTACTCAATTTTCAAACTCAGAGGACTTAAAGAATTAATATAAGGCCAGAACATCTTTCTGCTCACAGAACTCAGCTGCTCATTGTCCGAGAGGCATTGGCCTGTGTCTGCGGATCCTACTCCCCTTTGAGTAGATCATCTCTTGGGTCATTTTAAGGCCTGGGTGGTCTGGTTGACTGTGAACAAGTTCAGAGTGTCCGAACAACAAAGAACCTATCACTCCCTCCCTACTGAGGAGACCCGAGCAAAATGCTCAAGAGAAAGCATGGTGTTCCTTTAAAATGATTATTTTGAGCACTTAGCAGCTAGGCTTCTTCTGTATACCTCTTCCTCCCAACACTGGAGTGAAATATTCAGTGTTACTCTTTTCTGCACCAGAATTTGAGAGCTTCTCCTAGAACATTCCAACATAGTCCTCAAACTTCGCTTTCTTCATGTGTAAAATGGGGTAACACCTACCTCACAAGGCTGTTGTGAGGATAAAAGGATTAAGTGAAATAAATGAAGTTTGGGTAAAGCCCCCTGCTCGGTATCTGGCTTGTGGTGAATACTCCATAGATGGCAGAATTATGACAATGAAAATGAGTCAGCTCTTGCCTTGTGGGGGAAACGCTCTGAGCATGATCACATCCAGTGCAAACTTAATTTCATGTGGCTTGTCTGTGGGGCTGGTGTAACCCCGCCGTTATGTAGGGGAGGGGAAGGGAGAACTTCAGGTTGGAAATGTTACTGGATTATTTACCCATAAGTACAATTGGTTTACATTTATGAACTTGACGAACGATTGCTCTGGGCTTGTGAAGACACCTTGCGTCTGTAAACTAGATGGTAACACTGTGCTGTTGGCCTGCTGGGATTACCTAGATGCTAAGGGGAAAGAGGGCGTGGGGGGCCTCCGAGGGTGCTCGCAGGACTTAGGCCTCTGCAGGCCAGGGACCCCTTGAGTGCTGGCTTCTGTGTCACAAGAAATGAAGGAGGTCCTCCAAGGCATTAGGGATGGCTGCCCTTGGGAGCACCCTTCTGTGACCCTCCAGAGCCCACGTGGCTTGACATTTTCAATGGGCTAAATCTTGTCATTCTCTGGCAGAGCGAAAGTGCTAAATGCAAATATTCAAGGACAAGAGACAAGTCCTTGGCCTCACTGCAGTAAAAAAAATTCAAGAATGGACACAAAAGCCATTGATCATTAAGAGTTTACTTGGAAAATATGATTTTAGAGAAGTCAAGAGTACACAGCCGAGAGCTGGGGGTGTGGGCAGACCCAGAGGGGACTGTGCAGGGAACAATAGGGGGCCTTCTTATATGAAGGAGAGAATCAATCACTAAGGGGGGGTGAGGTTCCAAAGGGGACAGGTGGCATCTTCCTGCAGTTCGGGCTTGCTCCACCCTTATCTCAGATGGATTTGTGACTGTATTTTGTCCCCATCAGAACATGCCATGTGGGGAGGCTTGATTTTTACTATGCTAATGACTTTTGGGGTGAAGTTTGGGTCAGTTTCTCTTCCTTATTGGAGGAAGCTGGTTTGGGCCAGTCTGTTATCTATATTCTCCCTCCACGTCCCACAGGAGCAGCTTACAGGGATGTGGAGCATGTAAGCCAGCATCTCACCGAATGCCCCCTCCCTCTCCGTGTGTTTGCCAGCCGTCTGCCTCCTCTAACACTGGGAGAAGTTAAGGTGACAGTCGCCTCAGCCATAACTTCCTTAGGCAGGATTAATTTGTGGAAGCTGATTCTGAGAGTGGGAAATGTTCTGGAGATTCAATGGGAAGGAGGAGGAGCTGGAACAAACAGAGCTCGGAGGCCTTCAGAAGGGGAAGGGCCTGAGGCCAAACAAAGGCAAACTGCTGCTTCCCTGTTTGCCTGGGGCTGAATGACGCTCTGCCACGCAGATTCTACCAGTTTGCATGCAGAAACACTATCAACGCTTTGAAAGTGAGCAGTAGTCTACTGCCAAAATAAACTGGCCGGAAGCTGGAGTGTGAATTTATGATGCAGAGTGTTTAATGATATTAAATGCAAAATGGCAATTTAGGATTTTTATCATCTCTCAAGGGTCATAGGTGTATTTGCTAATTTTAAAAGGGGTGGGGTACAGGGGACATCTTTCTGCATATTGTAGGGCATAATCACCAATACTTTGACATTTATTAGAATTCATAAGATTTGGGAAGCAGAGAGAGAAGAAATCAGCATAATTTGTTGAAATATTTTAGAACAATGTGACATGATTATTTAAAAATGTTTTTACTACTAATGAAGGCAACACCCAAAATAATATTTAAAGGCCACAAACTGATGCGATGGATTAAATTTCTTTGGAGAGTTACTCTGGGTGGGAGAACTATAATTTTTTTTTTCCAATTTTCTGTATATTTTTTAATTCCAAAGACAATGTTCATCCTATTTTATAATGATGGGATTGCAAATTTTAAATGTATTTCTTTTCTTTCTTCCTTTTTGTTTTGCGATAGGGTGACATGATGGAAAACCGAATCTCAGGCTGAAAATGTGACATAGATGTGTTTGTAACTTTTGAAGGTGACAATGCTGTGAGGCTGCAGGTAAGATTCAGGAAATATTTATTCTTAAATGGCATAATTTTCAAGATCAAGAGTTATCCAGAAATCTGAAGAGTTTCATATGTTTTATCTTGATCTGATATCTTCATTTAATTGGCAGGTGTTTTCCTGTTAGGCACTTGATTTTTGCAGTAGGTGAGTGGGGTTATTAAATTATTTCTCTCCGGGCTGATCTTTGACATTGAACTATATCTTTTTGGTTTAAGAAAACTATGTCTTGTACATTTTGAGTCAGATGCTTCTACTGGAAAGGCTATTCCCAAAGAATCTGTAAGGTCCCAGAACACGAACAGGCAAAAGACATGAAAAGCTAGTTTCAAAAGGAGGTTGATTGATCAGTCTCACTAGTGATCAAAGAGATGCGCAGGAGGGCTTACTGCAATGCTGTCTTCTTTTCTCTATCTGATTGGTTCATCTTTGAGTGCACGTTGAAGTCCCAGTGCTGGTGAGAACAAAAGAGGCACTCTTCCATGTTGCTCTTGGGCTGTGTGATTCTACTTCTGGGAATACCTAGGGAAATAGTCCTAAAAACAGAAAAACTTTAGAGCACAAATGTTTTCAGTAGTACGTTATTTATTGCAGCAATAATGTTGGAATCTAAATTTTCAACAATAGGAAAATGATTATATAAATAATGGTCTGGTCACTCAGTGGGGAATTATATAACCCTTAAAATTGTACTTACAAAGAGTTTATTACAGAAATTAGAAACATGATATATTAAGTAAAAATGATATAAAATTGTATGTAGAATGTGATCATAATTTGGTGATTTAAAAAAAAAATAGGGACTTCTGGTTCTGCTAAGATGAAATGGCCCCATTCCTTCCAGTTCCTCCCTCTTAATTAAACACCCAGGACATAACATAATAAACAAGCATAGGAAAACTCTGAAAGGGGGGAAGAAGGTAGCCAGCTACCTAGGGATCTTGGGACTGGAGGAAGAAAATGTCAGTAAGTTCTTTGGGTTTCCTTGTTGCCTCCCATAAATCCTGGACAGGGCATATGTGCCCTGAATCTCTAATAGGTATGGACAAAATAGGCTCCAAGAAAAGCCTGTTCCCCCAGCCAAGGACAGGAAAGATGGTGGCCTAACAAGAGAAAACCTTTTTTGGCAATACTCACTCTGTGTCAGTCAAACACAACAGAAACACTGAACGGGTGCACACACATGCTCGTGCATGTGCACACACACACACACACACACACACACACTCACCAATTTCAGGATCTGGTAGGAATTAATCTTTCACTTGACCCCTGGTCTAAGGAAGTATGCAGTAACAGGTATCAGGTGGTAGTACTCCTCTTCTCCTCTTAGTAGTGTCAGTGGAGCTGAGCTGGGAGCTAATATTCCATTCCCTGCCTGGTGGAAGCAGGTGGAGCTCAGATTCTCCCATCAGGATAATGCCAGCAGGGCCAGCTAGGCCTCCACCTCCACCCAGCAGCAGTAAGACCTGATGACGGATGTAAGGTGGAACTAATCACCCCTTGCTTCAACCTTCTACTCCAGGTCAACAGGCTCCAGGGAAGAGTTGGGTTGCTACCCCAACTGGGAATCATTTGGACCATACCAGGAGATGTGAGTCAGGGTTAGTTACCACTCCACATTTCCCCCATCCCTGGTATTGGTGGACCCAATGAGGAGCGGAAGCTACACTCCCAAACTGTAATAAGAAACCCAGTCAGACAGTGTGAAGCAGGACCAGTGGGCACTCTGATCCCTCTCTCCCTGACCTCTCACTCCCAGACCAAAGGAGCTCAGTGGAAAGTAAGCCTCCAGCCTCACCTGGCATCAATTGTAGAATGAAGTGGTATGAGTTAGGGTAGTGAAAACCCTACTCCCTTAGTTTTAGTGGGAGCCAGTGGGAAGCTCAGCTTCTACCTTCATCCAGCATCAGTGAGGCAGAAAGAGGTGTGAAAAATGGGGCTAGTTGGCACTCTGCTTCCCTATATCCTACCCATGGTATTAGGTGGACCAAGAGGGAGCTGAAGTTTCAGCTTTCTGAAACAAGGTAACTTAAGTTAGTACACAACTTTTGTCAGAGTGGTATTGGCAGCAGCACTGGTAAACTGAACATACCACTCAGAACTTGTGCTGTATGTCAGGATTAAATAGGATGTCATAATATAATGCCAAACACCCTGGGTACAATAGTAAAATCATTCATTGTACAAAGAGTAAGGAAAACCACAATTTGAATGTGAAAATCAATAGGTGATAACACCGAGAAGAATCAGATGTTGAAATTATCTGACAGAGATAAAGTACCTATCATAAAAATATTTCAAAAGTTATTACAAATAATCTTTTTTTAAATTACTTATTCTTTTATTAGCTTCTCCTAAGTATTCTTTTTTTTTATTATTTATTTTGGATCATTAATCTACAATTACATGTGCAATATTATGATTATTAAACTACCCCCTTCATCAGGTCCCCCCGATCAACCCCATTACAGTCACTGTCCATCAGCGTAGTGAGATGCTATAGAATCACTACTTGTCTTCTCTGAGTTGTACAGCCCTCCCATGCCCCCCCAACATTACATCTGCTAACCGTAATGCCCCTTTTTCCCCCTTGTCCCTCCCTTCCCACCCATCTTCCCCAGTCCCTTTCCCTTTGATAACTATTAGTCCATTCTTGGGTTCTGTGAGTCTGCGGCTGTTTTGTTCCTTCAGTATTTTTTCTTTGTTCTTATACTCCACATATGAGTGAAATCATTTGATACTTGTCTTTTTCGGCTTGGCTTATTTCACTGAGCATAATACCCTCTAGCTCCATCCATGTTGTTGCAAATGGTAGGATTTGTTTTCTTCTTCTGGCTGAATAATATTCCATTGTGTATATGTACCACATCTTCTTTATCATTCATCTACTGATGGACACTTAGGTTGCTTCCATTTCTTGGCTATTGTAAATAGTGCTGCGATAAACATAGGGTGCATCTGTCTTTTTCAAACTGGGCTGCTGCATTCTTAGGGTAAATTCCTAGGAGTGGAATTCCTGGGTCAAATGGTATTTCTATTTTGAGTTTTTTGAGGAACCTCCATTACAAATAATCTTGAAAAAAATAAAAATACTAGAAAACTTCAGTAAAGGTAGAAGGAATAAGAAAAGACCAAACGGAAATTGTAGAATTGAAAAATACAACTGAATTAGCAAATTTACAGAATGACACCAATAGTTGAGTAGAGATGATAGAAAATAGAATTAGAAAGTAGAATCTGAAAAACTAAGGACAGTTCAATAGAATTTACCCAATATGAACAGAGTGGAAGAAAATGAATGGTCTCAAGGATCTGTGGAACAATAGCAAAATAACTAGCATATGTATTATTAGAGTCTCAGAGAGAGAGGAAACAGGATGAAGATGGACAAGTACTCAAGGAAACAATGCCTGAAAACTTAACCAAATTTGTTGAAAGACATGAAATGGCAAACCCAAGATGCTGAGAAAACCCCAAATAGCATGAACCCAAAGAAATTCACCACAGGACACATCATAATTAAACTTTTGAAAACTAGAGGCAAAGAAAAAAACTTGAAACCAGACAGAGAGTAAAGATGCATTACTTCTAGCGAAATGTCAATCCAAACTTCTCATCTGAAATCGTGGAGGCCAGATGGAGTTGGCACAACATTTTCAAGTACTGTAAAAAAACAACAGTCGACTACAAATTCTTTTTCCAGGGAAAATATATTTCTAAACTGAAGGGGGAAAATGATATTATTAGATTAAGGAAAACATAGAATTTGTTGCTAGCACATGTGCAGTTAAAGAATGGCTAAAGGAAGTCCACTAAACAGAAAAATATAACAAAAGAAGGCTTGGGACTTCAAAAAGGAAATATTGGAATGTGTGAAATATGAGTAAATATAGTAAATAGTTCCTCTTGTTGTGAGGGTTCAAAATCATATTTGATGTTTGAAGTAACAGTCGTAACACTTTCTGAAGTAGTGCTCAATATGTGGAGAGGGAATACTCAGGCAATTTTTTTTTTTAAAGATAAGAGTAAAGAAGATCTAAATGGAAGTAAGTTTTCTACACATTATTCAAAGTGATCAAACATCAGTACCAGTTCACTGTGATGTTATATACATACACATACGTCCATGTGCATGTGCACACAAACACATATACACACAGTCACACTTAAAGTGACCACTAATAAAACAATACAAAGTGATATACTAGGGAAAAAATCTGATAGATATGAAAGGGGAAATAGAAAAATCAATAAATATAGTTGTAGACTTCAACACATCATGCTATTAATAGAACTATTAGACCAAAAATCAGAAAGGATATGGAAGAACAGAACAACACAATCAACCAAGAGGACCCAGCAAGAGCAGAATGCACCTGTTTTCAAGTACTTATGGAGCATTCATCAAGACAGACCATATCCTGGGCCATAATACAAACTTCAACACATTCAAAAGATTTAAAATCATACAAGTATGTTTTTAAACCATAATGGAATGAAACTAGAAATCAACAACAGAAAGACAAGAGGACTATATCCAAACACATGGATATTAAATAACACACTTCTAAATAATCGATGGTCAAATAGGGAGTCTCAAAGGAAATTTTAAAAATACATAGAGTGAATGGAATTGGAAACATATAAAATTTTATACAATCTCTTCCCAAAGATAGGAGAGAAGGGAACACTTCTCAACTCATTTTGTACAACTAGTATTACTCTAATGCCAAAAGTAGACAGTACAAAAAAGGAAAAAGTATATATCAATACCTCTAATGAAGTTAAATACAAAAATCCCCAACAAAGTAGTAACAAATTGAATCTGACAGTGTATAAAACGAGTTAAACACTTTGACCAAATGGAATTTATTCCTAGTATGAAGCACTGCTTCAGCAGAATCTACCAAAAAACTCCCAGAACTAACGAGTGAGTTCAGCAAGACTGAATAAAGATCAGTATGCAGAAACCAATCACATTTCTATATACTAATAACAAATATGTGGAAACTGCAATTAAATGTACAATATCATTTACAATTGTTACTGAAAAATGACAAAATGCTCTTGAAAGAAACCAAAGAAATCCTAAATAAATGGAGAGACGTACTATATTCATGGATTGGATGACTGCATAGGAAAGATGTCAATTCTACTGAAGCTGATCTATAGATTTAATGAAATTCCTATCAAAATCACAATAAAGATTTTGTAGACAAGCTTATTATAAGACATCATTAAGATGTGGAATAGAAGTTTTCTTCCATCTTCCCCCAAAGAACACCAATTTTGGCAATCACCCAAGGATAAGAGTACCTTTGTATAAGTCCAGGAGTCCAGCAGAGAAGTTCCAACACTCTGTTGGAGCCAAAAAAACAACTGGAGATTGGAGGCATCAAAGAGAGTAAGAGGAACACTTTCAATGTACGTGCATCCCCCATCCCCCAGGGCACACAACTCAGTGACAAGAATGATCTTGTGGCCTATGTTTTCTCCCACAGGGTAAAGTAAGAACATTTGAGTTGGGGACATGTGCATAGTACACTGCCAAAGAGGCCCATTTTCTTTTTTTCCTCACCCAGATTACTGAGGTGTGTTGTATAACGTGTGGGGAGCAGCTAGGAGAACAGCAATCAGGGCTCTCATGGGGCACCAACAGGATGTGGATCCTACTAACTCTTTCACAGATTCCTTCAAGAAGATATGAGCCATTGGGGTGCATCAACTATAGATCCTTCAAGTTGGCCCATGGGCACCCACAGCACTCCACATGCCCCAATCGCATACATCCTTACTTGATGGCTGGTCACCTGTTTGCATTTCCAAGGGCAGCAAGAGAAAGCCTTGCAAACAGCTAGAGGGAACATGCAAAAAGCCACCCTGATTCTGTGGGACTGGGAGAAAGCATACAAACCTGAGCATTCAGCACCATCCTACAGAAAGCAAATGGGAGACCGTCAGCATTAAGCCTGATTTTGCATGATCAAAAGAGGGCATACAATCTTAAAACTACCCCTTCCTCACAAGAGGAAGCAAGAAGTATGAGCAGACATTTCCATAGAATATCTGAGAGTATCTCAGAATCCATAACAAGGCTGATGGAAGGTATTTCTCTCCCAAAGCCAGTCAGTAAAGACTGGAGGAGGTGAATGCGTCTCCAGATGTGAAGACAGAAAACACAACTTCAAGGAACATGAAAAATGAAGGAAACTTCACACAACCAAAGGGACAAAATGATTTTCCAGTAGCTGACCCCAGAGAAATGGAGATCTGCAATTTTTCTGATAATTCAAAATAGTTGTTTTAAGGAAACTCAATGAGCTAAAGAAAACACAGAAACACATTTCAATGACATCAAGAAAACAATACACAAACAAAACAAGAAATTTAACAGAGAGATAAAAATCATAAAAAGAACTAAAATTATGGAGGTGGTGAAGAATACAATGAATGAAATGAAAGATGCAATAGAGAACACAACAGCAGATTTGATCAAGTAGAAAAGTCATTTGAAATTATCTAGTCAGAGAAGAACAAAGAAAAAGAATAAAAAGAAAGCCTACATGAACTATGGGATACCATTAAAAGAAGCTGTTTATGCATATTAGAGTCTCAGAAGGGGAACAGAGGGAGAAAGGAGCAGAAAGAGAATTTTAAAAAATAATGGTTGAGGAGAGAGGATTAAAGATGGTGGTGTGAGAGGTGGACAGAAACCTCCTCCCACAACCACATAATATGAAAATATAGCAAATACATCAAATCCTGAAAGAGCAACAGGAAAGACGGCTGAAGCACACTGTCTACACCTAGGGAACCAGCAGACCTCAAGGAAAAGGATAAAGCACCAAAGCCGTGATCCGGAAGGACCCAAGCTCACTGGAGGGAGGAAGAGAAATGGAGCGGGGAGGGGGTGGAGGCCTAGGACTGCTGAACACTAAGCCCTGGAGATCTGCTCTGGGAGCACAAACCTACATTACATAGTGCCCTGGAGATTAGTGGGGTGGAAAGCTAAGACAGGCAGAATACTTGGAGAGACTGAGATTTCAGACATTTGTGGAAAACAGGGATCCATATCCGGCCACTCTGGGACAAAAGAAAGGCAGGCAGTTTGAGAGACTTCCTAACAGCAAGAGGGCTGCTAAAGGGGCAAGGATTGCACAGAGCATGCCACCCAGGAGAAAGGACAGGTGGACAAAATTGTCTGGGTGCACTCTGCCGAGCAGTTTGGGAACTTTCAGGAGCTTCAGGTGCTCCATGCCCCTGGCTGGCTATGCAGCTCGGCAGCCCCTCACTGTGATACGCAGCCTGCTGTGCCTTTCTCCCGACCGGCATCTGATCGCAAACTGGCTGCCCCTGTCATTGTGCCAGGCCAGCCAGAGGGTGGCCCCTCCTATGGCAGCTACAAGTGCAAAGCATAGAGGCTTCTCCCTGTATGCTCGGCCCACTGACCCTGGCAGTGGAGACAGGCACTGCAGCCGGGAAGCAGGAAAGACCTATTTCCTGCCAACAGGCATCAGCACTGCTACCCTATGACCCCCAACATTGCTCTAGGGGCTGAGCACCTCCAGAGAGTAGAGCTCTGGGTACTATACGGTGCCACCTACAAATACGAAACATGAAAGGAACCTGGTTCAAACCAAAATCCCGCAAACACCAGAAAGAGGGCTAAGTGAAACTGAACTCGTCAATCTTCCTGAAAGAGATTTCAAAATAAAAATCATAAACATGCTCATGTAGCTACAGAAAAATATTCAAAAACTCAGGGAGGAATTCAGGAATGAGATACAAACGTTGAAGACTACAGTATCTGAAATGAAACATACAATGGAGGGATTTTAAAGTAGATTAGATAAAGTAGAGGAGAAAGTAAATGAAAGAGAAATTAGAGAATAGGAATACAAAGAAGCTGAGGCACAGAAAGAAAAAAGGATCTCTAGGAATGAAAGAATATTGAGAGAACTGTGTGACCAATCCAAACGGAACAATATTCGCATTAAAGGAGTACCAGAAGAAGAAGAGAGAAAAAGGGATAGAAAGTGTCTTTGATGAGTTAATTACTAAAAACTTACCCAATCTGGGGAAGGAGATAGTCTCTCAGGCCATGGAGGTGCACAGATCTCCCAACACAAGGGATCCAAGGAAGACAACACCAAGACATATAATAATTAAAATGGCAAAGATCAAAGACAAGGACAGAGTATTAAAGGCAGCCAGAGAGAGAAAAAAGATCACCTACAAAGGAAAACCCATCAGGCTATTATCAGCCTTCTCAGCAGAAACCTTACAGGCCAGAAGAGAATGGCATGATATATTCAATGCAATGAAACAGGAAAGCCTTGAAACAAGAATACTGTATCCAGCAAGATTATCATTTAAATTTGAAGGAGGGATTAAACAATTCCCAGATAAGCAAACGTTGAGGGACTTTACCTCCTACAAACCATCTCTACAGTTTATTTTAAAGGGACTGCTCTAGATGGAAGCACTCCTGAGGCTAAATAGATGTCACTAGAGAAAATAAAACCACAGCAAAGAAAGTAGACCAACCACATACTAACTAAATGCAAAATAAAATCACTTATCCACAAAATCAGTTAAGGGAAACACAAAAGACTACAGCATAAAATACCTAACATATAAAGAATGGAGGAGAAGAAAAAGGAGGGAGAGAAATAAAGAATCATCAGACTGTGTTTATAATAGCATAATAAGTGAGTTAAGTTAGATGGTTAGATAGTAAAGAAGCTACCCTTGAACCTTTGGTAACCATGAATCCAAAGCCAGCAATGGCAATAAGTACATATCTATCGATAATCACCCTAAATGTAAATGGACTGAATGCACCAATCAAAAGACACAGAGTAACAGAATGGATAAAAAAGCAAGACCCATCTATATGCTGCCTACAAGAGACTCACCTCAAACCCAAGGATATACACAGACTAAAAGTGAAGGGTTGGAAAAAGATATTTCATGCGAACAATAGGGATAAAAAAGCAGGTGTTGCAGTACTTGTATCAGACAAAATAGACTTCAAAACAAAGAAAATAACAAGAGATAAAAAAGGACATTACATAATGATAAAGGGGTCACTCCAACAAGAGGATATAACCATTATAAATATATTTGCACCCAACAGAGGATCACCTATATATGTGAAACAAATACTAACAGAATTAAAGGGGGAAATAGAATGCAATGCATTCATTTTAGGAGAGTTCAACACACCATTCACTCCAAAGGACAGATCAACCAGACAGAAAATAAGTAAGGACACAGAGGCACTGAACAACACACTAGAACACATGGACCTAACGGACATCTACAGAACTCTGCACCCAAAAGCAGCAGGATACGGATTCTTCTCAAGTGCACATGGAACATTTTCCAGGATAGACCACATACTAGGCCCCAAAAAGAGCCCCAGTAAATTCAAAAAGATTGAAATTCTACCAAACAACTCAAATCACAAAGGTATAAAACTAGAAATAAACTGTAGAAAGAAAACAAAAAAGATTCACAAACACATGAAGGCTTAACATCATGCTCCTAAATAATCAACAGATCAATGACCAAATTAAAACAGAGATCAAGCAATATATGGTGACAAATGAAAACAACAGCACAACACCACAACTTCTGTGGGGCACAGCAAAGGCAGTTGTAAGAGGAAAGTATATAGCAATCCAGGCCTATTCAAAGATGGAAGAACAATCCCAAATGAATAGTCTAAATTCACAATGACTGAAACTGGAAAAAGAAGAACAAATGAGGCCCAAAGTCACCAGAAGGAGGGACATAATAAAGATCAGAGAAGAAATAAATAAAATTGAGAAGAATAAAACAATAGAAAAAATTAGTGAAACCAAGAGCTGGTTCTTTGAAAAAATAAACAAAATAGATAAACCCTAGCCAGACTTATTAAGAGAAAAAGAGAATCTACACACATAAACAGAATCAGAAATGAAAAAGGAAAAATCACTATGGACACCGCAGAAATACAAAGAATTATTAGAGAATACTGTGAAAATCTCTATGCGAACAAACTGGATAACATAGAAGAAATGGACAACTTTCTAGAAAAATACAACCTTCCAAGACTGACCAAGGAGGAAACAGAAAATCTAAACAGACCAATTACCAGCAATGAAATTGAATCGGTAATCAAAAAAATACCCAAGAACAAAACCCTCGGGCCAAATGGATTTAACGCTGAATTTTATCAGACATTTAGAGAAGACATAATACCCATTCTCCTTAAAGTTTTCCAAAAAGTAGAAGAAGAAGGAATACTTCCAAACTCCTTCTATGAGGCCAGCATCACTCTAATATCAAAATCAGACAAAGACACCACAAAAAAGAAAACTACAGACCAATATTCCTGATGAACTTAGATGCAAAAAGAATTCATTAGCAAACAGAATTCAAAAATACATCAAAAAGATCATCCATCATGATCAAGTAGGATTCATCCCAGGGATGCAAGGATGGTAGAATATTCGAAAATCCATCAACATCATCCACCACATCAACAAAAAGAACAAAAACCACATGATCATCTCCACAGATGCTGAAAAAGCATTCGACAAAATTCAATATCCATTCATGATAAAAACTCTCAACATAATGGGTATAGAGGGCATGTACCTCAACATAATAAAGGCTATATATGACAAACCTACAGCCAACATCATACTTAACAGGAAGAAGCTGAAAGCTTTTCTTTTAAGATCGGGGACAAGACAAGGATGCCCACTCTCCCCACTTTTATTCAACATAGTTCTGGAGGTCCTAGCCATGGCAATCAGACAACACAAAGAAATAAGAGGCATCCAGATTGGTTGAGACGAAGTTAAGCAGTCACTGTTTGCAGATGACATGATATTATACATAGAAAACCCTAAAGAATCCACCCCAAAACTACTAGAACTAATAACTGAATTCAGCAAAGTTGCAGGATACAAAATTAATACACAGAAATCTGTTGCATTCCTATATACTAATGATGAACTAGCAGAAAGAAAAATCAGGAAAACAATTCCATTAAGAATTGCATCCAAAAGAATAAAATACCTAGGAATAAACCTAACCAAGGATGTGAACAACCTGTACCCTGAAAACTACAAGACACTCTTAAGAGAAATTAAAGAAGAGACCAATAAATGGAAATACATCCCATGCTCATGGATAGGAAGAATTAATTTTGTCAAAATGGCCATTCTGCTAATGCAATCTACAGATTCAATACAGTCTTTATCAAAATACCAATGGCATTCTTCAATGAACTAGAGCAAATAGTTCTAAAATTCATATGGAACCACAAAAGACCCCGAATAGCCAAAGCAATCCTGAAAAGGAAAAATAAAACTGAGGGGATTATACTCCCAACCTTCAAGCTCTACTACAAAGCCACAGTAATCAAGACAATTTGGTACTGGCACAAGAACAGACCCATAGATCAATGGAACAGAATAGGGAACCCATATATAAACCAAAGCATATATAGTCAATTTATATATAATAAAGGAGCCATGGATATACAATGGAAAAATGACAGCCTCTTCAACAGCTGGTGTTGGCAGAACTGGACAGGTACATGTAAGAGAATGAAACTGGATTATAGTCTAACTCAATATACAAAAGTAATCTCAAAATAGATAAAAGACCTGAATGTAAGTCATGAAACCATGAAATTCCTAGAAGAAAAGATAGTAAAAAATCTCTTGAATATAAACATGAGCAACTTTTTCCTGAGTGCATCTCCTCAGGCAAGGGTAACAAAAGCAAAAATGAACTAGTGGGACTACATTGAGCTAAAAATCTTCTGTACAGAAAAGGACACCATCAGTAGAATGAAAAGGCATCCTACAGTATAGGAGACATACTTGTAAATGACATATCTGACAAGCGGTTAACATTCAAAATTAATATAAGTAACTCACACTCCTCATCACCCAAAAAGCAAATAACCCGATTAAAAAATTGGCAGAGGATAAGAACAGACAATTCTCCAAAGAAGAAATTCAGATGGCTAACAGGCACATGAAAAGATGCTCCACATTGCTTATTATCAGGGAAATGCAAATTAAAACCACAATAAGATATCACCTCACACCAGTTAGGATGGCCAACATCAAAAAGACTAAGAACAACAAATGCTGGTGACAATGTGGAGAAAGGGGAACCCTCCTACACGGTTGGTGGGAATGTAAATTAGTTCAACCATTGTGGAAAGCAATATGGAGGTTTCTCAAAAAACTAAAAGTAGAAATACCATTTGACCTGGGAATTCCACTCCTATGAATTTACCCAAAGAAAGCAAGATCTCAGATTCAAAAAGACATATGCACCCCTATTTTTACCGCATCACTGTTTACAATAGCCAAGATATGGAAGCAACCTAAGTTTCCATCAGTCAATGAATGGATAAAGAAGATGTGATACATATACACAATGGAATACTATTCAACCATGAGAAGAAAACAAATTGTATCATTTGCAACAACATGGATTGAGGTAGACGGTGTTATGCTCAGTGAAATAAACCAGGCAGAGAAAGACAAGTACCAAATGATTTCCCTTATTTGTGGAGTATAACAATGAAGCAAAACTGAAGGAGCAAAGCAACGGCAAACTCACAGACTCCAAGAAAGGACTAGCGGTTACCAAAGTGGAGTGGTGGGGGAGCGTGGGTGGGGAGTGAGGAAGCAGGGGATTGATGGGTATTATGATTAGTATACATGGTGTGTGGGGGGTGGTTCATATGGAAGACAGTGTAGCACACAGAAGACAAGTAATGATTCTGTCACATCTCACTACACTGGGCAGTGACTTCAGTGGGGTATGGGGGGGGATTTGATAATATGGGTGAATGTAGTAACCACAATGTTCTTCATGTAAAACCTTCATAAGAGTATATATCAGTGATACCTTAATAAAAAATTTTTTTAATTGTTGAGAACTTACCAAATATGGAGAGAGATTTAGGTATTAAAGTTCATGAAACTTATAATTCCTCCAAAAATTTGAACCCAAAGAACATCTTCTACAGTATATATTATAATAGACTATCTAAAACTAATGACAAAGAGAAAATTTTAAAATCGAAAGAAAAATCCTCAGATACATGGGAACTCCCATAAGGCTACCAGTAGGTTTCTCAGCAGAGTTTACAGGCCATAAGAGAGTGGAATGAGATATCCAGATGCTGAAATGTAAGAATTGCTCAATAATAATACTTTACCTGGCAAAGTTGTTTTTCAAAAATGAAGGAGAGATACACAGACTTCTCCAAACCACAGAAGCTGAGGGAGTTCATTACCATTACACCTGCCTTATAAGAAATGATGAAAGGAATTCTTCAAACTGAAATAAAAGGATACTTATTAGTAGCATGAAAATATAAAACACAATGGCAAGATAAAGCATATATTCAGATCGGAATACTCTAAATATGTAATATGGTGATGTGTTAAACACTTAACCCTGGTATAAATGTTAAAGGACAGAAGTATTAAAAATTAATTTAGCTATAATAATTTGTTAGGGATACACAATATAAAAAGATGTAAAATGTTGACCTAAAAAATATAAAGTGGTGGGGGAACAAAAGGGTAGAGTTTTTGTGTGCAATTTAAGAAGTTGTTATAAGCTTAAAATAGACTGTTACATCTACAAGTTGTTTTATGTAAGCCTCATGGTAACCACAAAGCCAAAATCTACAGTAGACACACAAAAAAAGATAAAAATTAGAGAATAAAAGCATGTCACAATGGAAAATCATCAGATCACAAAGGAAGATGACAGGAAGGGGTGAAATGAACAACATAACTACAAAACAGCCCAAGAACAATAAGATAGCTTAAGTTAAGTCTTTACCTATGAATGATTACTTTAAATGTAAATGAATTAAATTCTCCAATCAAAAGGCAAGAAGTGGCTGAATGCGTTAAAAAACAAGACCCAAGCATATACTGCATACAAGAGACCCACTTTAGCTTTAAGGACACATGTAAGCTCAAAATGAAGGTATGGGAAAGATGGTCCGTGTAAATGGAAACCAAAAGAGAACAGGGGCAGCTCCACTTCCATCAGAAAAAAATAGAATTTAAGTAAAAAACTGTAACAAATTAATGATAAAGGGGCAATATGTTAAGAGGTTATAATAATTATAAATATATATGCATCCAACATTGGAGCACCTAAATATATTAAGCAAATACTAATGGATCTGAAAGGAGAAATAGAGATTACAACAAATATAATGGACTTCAATATCTCACCATAAATAATGAGTAGAGCATCCATTCAGAACAGTAATAGGGAAACTTTGCATTTGAACTGTACTTTAGATCAAATGGATCCAAGACATACACAGAACATTCCATCAAACAGCAGCGAAATACACGTTCTTCTCAAGTACATATGGAACATTCTGCAGGATGTTAGGTCACAAACAAATCTTAGCAAATTTCACAAGACTGAGGTCATACCATGTATTTTTTCCAACCACAATTGCATGAAACTGAAAATGAATAACAGGAGGAAACTGGAAAATTTACAAATATGTGGAAACTCAACAACACACTACTGAATAACCAATGGGTCAAGAAAAAATTAAACAGGGAAATTTAAAAAATCTTGAAGAAAACAAAAATGGAAACACAACATACCAAAACTTATGGGACACAGCAAAATTGCTTCTAAGATGGAAGTTCCTAGCTGTAAATGCCTACATTAAGAAAAAAGAAAGATATTAAGTAAGCAACATAAGTTTACTCCTCAAGAAACTAGAAAAAGAAGAATAAACTAAGCCCAAAGTTAACAGAAGGAAGAAAATAACAAAGATCAGAGCAAAACTAAATGAAATAGAGACCAGAAAAACAATGGAAAATATCAGTGAAACTGAGATCTGGTCTTTTGAAAAGATAAACTAGATAAACCTTTAGCTAGACTAAGAAAAAAAAGAGAGGAGAATGAAATAAAATCAGGAGGGAAAGATGAGACATTACCACTGACATCATAGAAATACAAAAGATTGTAAGAGATTATTATGAAAATTATACACCAACAGAATCTATAACCTAGAAGAAATACATAAATTCCTAGAAATGTACAATCTACCAATACTGAATCCTGAAGCAATAGCCAATCTGAATAGGCCAAAAATGAGTAAAGATATTGATTCAATAATAGGAAACCTTCCAGCAAAGAAAATACCAGAACTATCTGGCTTCACTGGTGAATTCTACCAAACATTTAAAAAAGAATTAACACCAATCCTCAAACCCTTCTAAAAAACAGAAGAGGGGGGAACATACCCAAATTCATGTTATAAAGCCAACATTACCCTGATACCAAACCAGATAAGGAAACTACATTAAACTTCCACATTGTTATGTCAATTATATCTCAATAAAGCTGGAAAAAATTTTGTGAAGAGGCACTGGACCTAGAATAGCTAAAAAACTATTTTGAAAAAGAAGAGTAAAATAAGAGAATCTACTCTATGTTAAGGCTCATTTTATAGTTACAGTTGTCACTACTCCATGTTATTGGTGGGAAGATTCATGGATATATGGAATAGAAATAGAGAAATGGGATGGATCCTTGCAAATATGCCCTACTGATTGTTGACAAAGTTTCAAGAGCAATGTCACGTGGGAATGATGGACTTTTCAGAAACCAGTGCTGGAGAAATTAAGCATCCCTAGGCAATGATGGACCTCAGCTTATGTCTCATACCTTATAAAAATTTTAACTCAAAATTAATTACTAAAATGTAAACATAAAATTATATTTAGAGACAAATTTGGAAAAATTCTTAGATTTGATATCAAAAGCACAATCTCTAAAAAGAAAAACTGATAAACTTGACTTAATCAAAAATGAAATCTTTTTCTCTGTGAAAGACTCTATGGATGGGGATGAAAAGATGAGCTAAGGACTGGAAGAAAATAATTGCAAACCACATATCTGACAAAGGACGTGGGGCTAGAATGTATAAAGAACTCTCAAAACTCAATAGTAAAAAACAACCCCATTATAAAATAGTCACAAAACCTGAACAGATGTTTCATGGAAAATGATATGCCAATGGCAAATGTGAACATGGGAAGCTATGCAACATCATCAGGCACGAGAGAAGTGCAAATTAAAACCATACACACCTATCAAAATGCTAAAATTTAAAAAAATGCTAATAATAGTTTTTGTAATGCTGGCAAGGAAGGAGAGAAACTGATCATTCCTACCTTTCTAGTGGGTATATAAATGTTACAGCCACTCTAGAAAAATGTATGACAGTTTCTTAAAAAACCAAACATACACTTACCCATAAAATCCAGCAATTGTACTCTTGGATATTTACTCGCAGAGAAATGGAAACGTGTTCATACGAAAGCCTGCACATGAACATTCAAAGCCACTGTTTTTGTAATAACCCCAAACTGGAACAAATGTCCTTCAGTGGGTGACGGTTAAATGAACGGTGGCATCTCCATGCCATGCAGTACTACTCAACGATAAGGAACAAAGATCTTTTGATGATCTCAGCAATGTGAATCCTGAAACCAGTCATAAAAGGATTTAATCCATTGGAATCTATAGCATTAGGTGGTACTCAGACACAGCTCTCCCCTGCCCTCTTATTTTAGTTTTTAGAGATACCTACAGCAAAGTAAATCATTTGGAGGGGGGAGGATTCTTTAAGAATTGCCATTTAATTTGGGCTCGACTAAAAATGATCTGTTCTTTTGCCTCCCTCCTACCTAAATGGTGTTTTCAAAAAATCACTCCTTAAGAATATTTAGTGTTCAGAATTGCACTAATTCACATTCTCCATCTCAGCCATTGATCCGAGTGTGCAAGGTTTTTCTACAACTTTCTCTTAGGGTGTATACTTTAAACTCAAACATGCAGTTCAACACCGCTTGAACCTGAAGTTCCGGTTCGGTACTTTAATGGTGAGCTCTAGCTTGTGGGCCCTATGGGATGGTTGTTTCACTTACTTATGGGGAAGGTCACAGTTTCTAACTAGGAACCCTAGTGGAAGCATAGGGGGACACAGGGACTGCTTGCCACTTGTCATATAAATGGGAGCGTGGGCGATGAGAGAGAGGGACGCTGGACCACGGAGGGCAGTGATGCAGGGATGCTGGGCTGGCGGGAGTCTGAGGCGCCTGCCCGGGAGGGCGTGTGCCAGCAGAGGCAGAGCGCCTGTGCAGTAAAAACCCACACAAGGGCTTCGAGGCCCTGGCTGTGGAAGGAAGCCAGCTGTGATCCAGCTTGGCAGTCTGCTAGAAAGGAGATCACTGGAGACCTTAAAACCAGTCTGTGGAGACCTTCTTTGGCTAATTTTCCAGACACACATCTAGACATGTGCTGGAAAAATACTATCTCAGGCCATGATTTAAGCTTATCAGGAGCTGGAAACACTTATTTTATAAAAAGTGGTGCATGTCAGAGGTCCCCGAATCACCCCAGGCTTGACAATTGTCCAGAAGGACTCTCAGGACTCAGAATATAGTCACGCTCATGGTTAGGATTCATTGTGGCAAAAGGGTAAAACACAAAACCTTGCGGGGCAAGGCACGTGGGGTGGAGTCCAGAGGAAACCAAGCGTGAGCTTCCGAGGCTCTTCTCCCGCCGGAGTCCCACAGGACACACTGAATTCTTCCGGCAGTGAATTGTGGCAGCATGTGTGAAATGCTGTTAACTAGGGGAGCTCATGAGAGATTCAGCATGCAAGATTTTACTGGGAGCTGGTCATGTCGGCACCCTCTTCCTAGCACACAGAATTCAAGAGTTTCGGAAGGAAAACAGGTAGTCATCATAAACCAGGTTGTTTGCACAAACTGTCTAGGCACAAAGTGCCACGCTTTCAGTCAAGGAATGGTGGGACCCCTCCCCAAATCCAGGTTCCCAGATGCCAGCCAAGGGCCATCTTTGCAGGCAGGCCTTTCCAAGAATAACAGCCTCGGATCAGCTATGTTAACTCTTCTGCAGTGATGCCATTAGAGAAGGCAGATGCCCTACCTGATTTTATTGCTAAGAAAAGGGACAATTAAAGGTGGGGATGGGTGGGAAAGCAATCCCAAGGCATCCAGAATTAGAAGGAAAGAACAAGATACTTAGACACTGCAGCACAAATAGGAGGACCGAAAACCCAGGGGAGGACTTCTGGTTCAGGAAGATGATGGCCTGAACACCCACATTGCTGCTCCTCCATTTTCAAATCCTATCGAAAAACATAGGAAGAAAGTATAGAAGGGAAAGGATCTGCAGGTGCACTGACTGTGGGAGAGGGGACATCAGAAGACCAGGGAGTCCGACAAATCTCTGGAGAGTAGAAAGCAGATGGGATGGAATTGATGGATCAACCCGAGTGACAGGGCAGGAGTGGGGAGTTCTCTCCCTTGGATGTCTCTAGAGAGACACTAGTCAAAGGGACTAAGAGCAGGAGAGGGACTGGGGCAGAGCTGGGTATTTCCTTAAAGGCCTGCCCGACAGCAGGATGGCTAGCCTCCCACATCAGAGCACGGGACTACAGCAGTAGTATTGCCGTTGCTCAGGAAACTTGCCCTGGGAAGGATACTTGACAGCCTGCCCAGGGAGGATTTGGTTTCCCGGGGTGAGACTGAGACCCCTGAGTACATTAGCTTTGTGCTGGGGAGGGGGTCAGCCTGCCTGCTTCCACCACTCCACACACTACAGGAAACCTATCTGTTGCCACGCCCTGCTTTGTACCCATTACTTTCCGGCTGCCTGGCATCTACACAATAACAAGGAAGGCAGCCCTGGCTTCCCGCACTGGCCAAATCTGGCCTATTTCTTGGGAGCTGGAATCTGCCCTAATTGGGGAGGCTACCTTTTTCTGGGCTGGAGGCTGCTTTGATCCTCTTTACTGAAGGAGAGATAAACATTTCAGGAGACTAGGGGTCAGAAACTGGAAGTTTATTGAAGTATTGTTGATATACAATCTTGTATTGTTTTCAAATATACAACACAGTTGTTCAACAGTTACCCATATTATTAAATCCTCCCCCGACTCTAGTGTGGTTACTATCTGTCAACATAGAAGGATGTTACAAAATTCTTGGCTGTTTTCTCCATGTTGGCCCACCATTCCTGTGACCAATTTATATTATGATTGAGAATTTTTATGCCTCTTTATCCCCCTCCCCTTACCCACCCACCCCAACCCCTCTCCCACGAACTATTAGTCACTTCTCAGTGTCTGTAAGTCTACTGCTGTTTTGTTCATTTTGTTTTGCTTTGTTTTTATATTTCACTAAGCATACCATCTAGATCCATCCATATTGTTGTAAATGGAAGAATTTCTTTTTTATGGTTGAGTAATATTCCATTGTGTATATGTATTACATCTTTATCCATTTATCTATTGATGGATACTTGGATTGCTTCCATATCTTGGCTATTGTAAATAATGTGGCGATAAACATAGGGGTGCGTATATCTTTTCAAAACAGAGATTTTGTTTTCTTTGGGTGAATTCCTAGAAGTGGAATTACTGGGTCAAACGGTATTTCTATTTTTAGTGTTTTGAGGAACCTCCATACTGCTTTCCACAGCAGCTGCACCAATTGACATTCCCATCAACAGTATTCTCCACATCCTCGCCAACACTTTTTATTTCTTGTCTTTTGGATAGTGTCCATTCTGGTGAGGTAATATCTCACTGTGGTTTTGAGATTAAAAAAAAAAGATAGATGGTCTGACTTTCATTATGTTCCTGGGGCAGAGTTTGTAGCCTCTTGGTGAAATTTAATTACATCCTCCACCAAATCCAATTACTATCCTCACCACCCCACGAAATCCCATCATGACTTTCTTTTGCTTCATTAATGATCCCCTAGGACAGGTGCCTTCCCAGTCCACTCTGGCAGATTTCCTAAAGAACATCAGGCAGAGGCTTTACATATGTTGTTTATTATGCTGCAAGCAAAGCAAATCTGCAGAAGTGCAAATGACCAATAGTTCAACTTGCTTGAAGACCGTGTAGATATTGGTTTTCTATAGGAGGGAAATCTCAGGGATTTCAGGCCCCCAGTGGTGTTTTCCCAAGGATATTGAAATATTTTTGTTTTGTTTTTTTTTACTATTTGCAACTTTTACTATGAGAATTTTGAAAAGGAAAACTGAAAGACCAGTACAATAACACTTAGGTATATTCTTCACTTCTAAGTATTAACCCTCTGCTATATTTAAATGTCTTCTTTCTTATTCTCTCTATACATGTGCTTGTGTGTGTGTTTGTGTGTGTAATCACTTGAAAATAAATTGCAGACATTAAGACATTATATCCCAAAAAACTTCAACATTCATTTTCTAAAATAAGGATATTTTCTTACATAAGCATAGTACCATCATCACATCTAAGCAAGGGAACAGTAATTCCACAATATTACCTAATAAGGATGATCAGACATGTAAGGAGAATCAATAACATGAACAAGAAACAGCAAGATAAACAGGACTATTGGCACCGGAGGAAACAAAACAAAGAAATGAAGACTGATTAGTATCCCTAGAGATATGTGAAAACACTGCATTGATAAAACAAGAACAGCCGTTATGAAAAATGAGCATTCAGAGAGCCATAGTGCACTGAACTATAGTAACCATAATGCAGAGAACCATAGTAAATTTAAATGATACATTTGCAAAATTTAAAAAATACAATATTAAGGTGAAAATTTAAGAAACCTTCTTAGAATGAAGATCAGAAAAACCAAGTAAAGGGAAACAAAAGGGAAAGGCTGAGAATATGAATGATCAATGTAGGAAATTGATGGCATTCCCCAAAGAGGGAATAGAGAGTACAGAGAGGGAGATAAAATCAGAGAAATAAAAGAAGAAAATTTCCCAGCTCTGAAGTAAGGCACAAGTGTTGAAATTGGCAGGACTCACTGGAAAAGGTCAGAGCCTAAAAACAGCCTGGAGAATTTCAGATCACAAAATAAGGACAAAGAGAGGACTCAAACCTTAGACTGAAAAAAAATCAGATTACTTACTAAGAAAAGAGAGTCAGATTCATCTTGGCCCTGTTAGCAGCATTTCTCAACTCTAATACATCCATACATCCCTGCAGATCTTGTTCAGATTCTAGGGTAGGCCTGGGGAGTCTGCATTTCTAGCAAGTTCCTAGGTGATGCTGAAGCTGCTGGTCTGTGGACAGCACTTTGAGTGGTAAAAGTCTAGAATAAAATGAAACAGTACCTTTATAATTCAGAAGAAAATAATCTTGAATGTAAAATTTCATAGCTAGCCAGATTATTGATCAAATATGAGGTGAAATAAAGACTAACATATTCAAATGCTTAATAAATTTACCTGCCACACACTTTCTGAAACGTATCACTTGTAGATAAACTGCAGAAAAAGCCCGAAAGGAATTGAGATTTAGAAAGACATATGCTTTCTGGAGCTGACCCAAGAGCAGTACGTGTGAAGAAATACCTGGACAGTAGTGGTATGACAAGCCCAGGACACAATTAGTCCAAGTTAGAACAGGAAGTCAGAGAGATCAGAAGAATGACTTCAAAAAGGAAATGACTTCACTTCAACTACCAGAATGATTAAGAAGCAGGAAGATCTTAATGATATGATGGAAAAGGCATATGCTTCTTCTTGAAAGAAGGGGGAGAAAGTCCATGAAGACTCCAGGAAAAACAGAACTCTTCAAGAAAAGCATGCTTCAAATAATGAAGCAAATTAAAACATGACATGAGAATCTGTTTGACCTTGACTCTTGGAAGCTTCTTCTAACAAATCAAAAACTGCTTAAAAATGGTAATTTCTGGAGTGAGGTCCTGGAGGTAAGGGGTTAGTTAGGAAACATTTACTTTTATTTAAGTCCATTTAATATGGCTTTAATTTTAAAAATCAAGTATATTTAAAACCATTAAAAAATATACCCTCAAATATAAAAAAGGAGGAAGGGAAGAGAATAAATGAAGAGTAACAAGGAAAGAAGGGCCTCTGAGAGAGAGAACCGAAACCAATGTATCCCTCACTTACACTCACACACGCACACATGCACACACTCACACGCATGCACACACACGCACATCTTATCCTTCAGCCCTAGTGGTCTGCCCACCCCATCACTGGGGAGAATTCCAGTTCCTCCAGACAAGCAGGACCTCAGGTGCTAGAATGGGACCTTGGGACCAGAGTGGTATTGGGTGAGGACTGGACCTTGGGCTGCAGAACCTGGACTCCCTCTGTTCCTGGAAGGAACCATGCAGTCAGCCAGAAAGAGCATTCACACTGGGCCCCAACCTTCTGGCTGCAGGTGAGCCCCCGCGATCAGTATGTGGAGATGTTGAGATGCCAGAAAGAGAAAAGTGCGGATACCCCTAAAATCAGAGGTAAAGGTTGGCAGGGCCATGGAGCATCAGTTGTAAAGGGCCTGAGGTCCAGATGGCAACCACGGGATGAGGAGCAGCTGGGAGAGGGGTGGCGGGGCTGTGGATGACAGCTGTGCTTACCTGGAAGATCAGCTACCTTCCTCTTCCTAGGGCCTCTCGAACAGAGAGCACAGGGAGGTGGGCTGAGGGCTTGCCTGGCTCAGCAGAACCAGGGGCAAATGGCTCAGGGGATCTTCCTTAAGACCTACAGATGAGGAGTTACCCCCAGAATCACCCCTGAAGATGGCAGAAAAAATAGGGGGAGTATGTGAAATGACAGAGGGGCAGGCAGGAGGTGCCTAGTGAAGGCTTTGGAAGCCATGGTGGAACAGCCAAGAGTGGACTTGGATCTGAGTCTCTCCTGGAGTCGAATGGTGGAGGCATTGGAAATGTAGTGAGGAAGCTGGAAGGTCTGCTTAGGGATAGAACCGATATAAAGCAGTCATAAAATGTGATCATCCAGGGGAACTTGGAGGGTCCTTGGAATGATGCTCTCAGAAAAACTGACCAAGGTCTTAGAAAAGGTCTTCGCTGGCCACTCTTAGAAGAGTCTGACCAAGTTTGGGCAGACATCCTGTTTTTCTAAGTCCATTGATCCGTACACAAAGCTGGCACTAATTTTTTTCAAAACCAGATCTTGCGGCATCTCAATATTGAAAGCTCTCCTCTAGGACTCCCATGTGTGAGATTTTGGAGAAAGGGGGCCTTCTGAATTGGGGCCATTTGTTTGTCTTTTACTTCTCTGCTCCCCAAAGTGACTTTATTTTCAGTACAGCAAGATTGATTTGGACATTGCTTTTCAAATTGGGATCTACGAGTTCTTTACCAGCATGTGTTAATTATTTGTTTTAATTCTGATGATGATCTAAACAGAAATAGTCTACATGAGTTATGTAGATTGGTAGATTGTCTGGATGACAGCCACAGAACTAGGGACTGCCGCGGATCCCAGCCCTGGTCTTTGTACTTATAAGACCTTTGGCACCAAGTAAGATCACTTTTGTCACCATGAACAAATGAGGACAGAACAAATGTATGCTTTCTATGATTAAGATACTATGTTTGGGCCAAGTGAAGCTAAGGAGCGGTGTGGTGTACTGCTGGAAAGGGTCTCCCAGGCTCCAGGAGAGAATGGAGGGTGGAGGGCCTCTTCCCCCGCCCTCAGAGGCATGGGCATGACCTTCGCAGCCGGGGAGGGCCAATTTCATGCTGCAGAACACAGCCTGCCACGTGTTATTAGGGCTGTTGACTTGAATCTCATTGGTTTTGTAGTTTTGCTTGTATTTAATTTCATAGTTTATAGTCAAACAAGAGCTATAAACATAGGTATTTATATCTAGTTTTATGTTTGAACATGTTTAAGTAACATTATAATTAGAAACAACTTAAGTCAACATTGGGTTCTTTTTCCTTCCAAAGGGGTTTGTACTTTACTCAAGTTATAGAAAACTTCATAGGGTTTCTTCATTGCCATTTATATATTAATTTTGTCCCAGATTTAAAACTTCAGTTACTTCCTCTTTCTCATAAAGAGTAAAAGCCCACCAGTGATATTTATCCCAAAGACACTGGGCACGGTGATGTTACCATAGCCGGGGCTTCACTTTGGGAGGGGCCTGGCACACGGGCACGCACTGCGGTGGGTGGCAAGGGGGGTGTTGGGAAGGCCAGCGTGAGCGAGGGGTGAGAAATCCTGGGACACAGAAGCAGTGGCCCTGCACCCGGAAAGGTGGACAGATTCGCTTCCCGGACCTCAGCTTGGACCCAGTTATCAGGCAGGCCCCAGCTGGCTGCGTGTAACAGAATACCCAGCCAACGTGGCCTAAACCCACGAATGCACACCTGCCCCAATGGTGACCTCAGGATTGGCCCAGTGGCCTGTCTCCTCTTGAGACCCGAGCCTCTGTCCGGCATTCGACCCCCCAGTGTTGGCATGGTTCCTGGGTGGCCTCATCAGCATCCTACAGAGCACGTGGGAAGCCTTCCCCAGGAGCCCTCGGCCGAATGCCTCTCAGGTCCCACAGGCCAGGATGGTGCAGTTCGCCAATGCACTGGCTGTGTGAGAGCTAGGGTGGGTGCTCGCATGTTCTGCCTCCTCGATGAGAAGGTCTGGGCTGGAAGAAAAGTCTGCGTGGGGCATGGGGCCGAGGCAGCCAGAGGCAGGTGGCAAACCAGCAGCGGCTGTCCTGCATGGTAGGTGTGCTGCTAAGCTGGGTTCCACGGTTAGGGGGAATTGGCCTGGCCACAGAGGGCTGATTCACTCCGTGGAGGGGGGCGGGGTCACTCCCAGGCTCCTTATACCTCGGACAAGGCCCAGGGGTCACTAAATAGTCTTCAGGGTGGGGCAGAGACCTCCGCATCCCCCAACCCCAGCAGGCCATGCCTCTCAGTGTGGGTGGGGGGGCGCCTGGGGCCAACAGGGCACTGCATCTCCCCAGGGGCTGGTGCTCCTGATGGCCCACTGGCTGTCACCTTGGGAACGCAGGTCCAGGCTTCCCAGAAATTCCACTTTTTCAAGAGAAGGGGAACACATAATTTGTTTTTCATGTGAAGGGCTTGGGGGAGGTCACAGAAAACTCATCTGTGGCGTGGGCTGAGCCACCGAGCCTGGCACTCAGTGGTGCAGACCTCTTAGCTGCAGCCTGCTTACCTCCTTTGACAGTTTCTACTCCAGCAAACATGGCCCCAGAAGCCATGAGGCTGTGCCCCTCCCTGGGGAGGGGTGAGGAGAAAGGGTGAGCAGGGTGGGCCCCCCTCCTACAGTCAGTCCAGCACCTTCCCAGGAGCTCTGCAGACTGCGGGGTCTGGGGCTGACTTGCCGCTGCAGGAAGTGCCCAAGTCAGAGGCATCTCTGCAGAAGCTGCAGAGGGGGACTGCTGAGGAAGGACGCCCAGGAGGGCCGCGAGGGAGGCCTCAGGGGCCAGGGTTCCCACCCCGGCTGACGGTGGAAGGCGAGGCCCAGCCCCTCTGAGGGTGAGCACCGCCCCCTCACTGGGTACAAATTTTGGCTGCTCTGCGCGGGAGTGACTCCAGGCCGCCTCCTGCTGGCGCTCATTCTCCATTAAGTGGCAAGTCCCCGGGTAACTTGTGCACCATTTCATCCCCCACCGCAAATACAGCCCTGGGTTCTGATAATTCCCAGACACTAGGATTCAAGTCCCTTCTCCTGCATGAAATAGCCTGGCTGAGTTGATTGTCTGAGGCCCCAGCTCCCCAATCCGGAGATGGGGCAGATAACCCAGACTACAGCGATGTTTTGAGGATTAAAAGTAGGAACACAGGCGAAATGTGAAGCACAGTTCTTGGCACGTAACGAAAAGCCCAGTCATGTTAACCTGTTGCTGAAATGGCGCAGGGCACTGAGCCGTTGCCCAGCGAAGGCACAGAGGGTGCCTGGGGCGTAGGGGACTGGTTTGGGCTGGACTAGATGAGGGGCCTTCCTATCGCTGTGGCAGTGCTCCCAGAGGCAGAGTCTAGGTCAGGATGCAGGCAGAAAGCAGGAGGGCTGTGCCCAGAGCCAGAGCAGAACCTGAGTCATACCCGTGGAAGGAGAGTGAAGCCGGCTAGGAGAGCTATGTGTGGCCTGGGGCCGCAGTGGCTCACGATGAGAGCCACGGCGCACGGCAGGAGGTGGCCTGCTTTAATGTGGTCCAGGGGCAGGTCCAGTGGTTTAAAGATACCTTTTGAGGTGAATCAGTGGGCAGACACGGGAGGGTGGGGGAGGAGGGTGGGGCAGGAGGGCGGGGAGAAGGGGGAAGAGGAGGAGGGAAGCAGCAGATGGGATAAAAGGGACTATAAGGATTCCCTGTCCCGTTGTCTGGGGCCGCATACCCAACTGCCCCAAGCTTCCACTTACTGGCATAAAGCCACAGCCACTGGACTGTGCTCGTGGATTCTGTGGGTCAGGAACTCTGAGCAGAAATGGCACACATGGCTCGTCTGGCAGCCCGCTGCCACGCTGCTTCAGCCTGCCGCTGCTGCCACTGGCCGGCAGTGGGCTCACCTCGACCCTCGGATGGAGGCAGCCCCCTAGGCGGGAGCCAGGGCTCCTCACGTGTGGCCCTGCCTGCCACAGACTCCAAGCGCTGGGCTCCTCCGCACACTTGCACCCATGCCCTTGAAGGGGCCCTTCCTGCAGTGGGAAAGCCTTTGTCTCCCTCCCCAGTCCCTTCTCAGCTCAGAACTTAAGTCAAGTGTGAGGGTTTGGTTCCTACTGCCCTCCCTGTCCCCAGTGAATTTTGAATTTTCTTCTGTCACCCTCATCATATCATACAGCTGACCCTTGAACACACAGGGACGAGGGGTGCTGACCACCCCACCATGGAAATCTACATGTAATTTTTGACTCCCCCAAAACTTAACTACTCATAGCCCACTGTTGACCAGAAGCCTTACTGATAGCATTAATAGTTGATTAACGCGAGTGAGCCGAGGAGTTCTGGGAAGATGGCGGTGTGAGCAGGGCGGCAGAAATCCCCTCCCAACACTATATTTATCAACGAAAACACAGAAAATACATCTATTCCTAAAAGAGAGACGAGAATACACAGGAAAGCGCACAGCGTGCAGCTACACCCGAGAGAACTCGGCACCCCAAGAGGCGGGTAAGATACGGAGCCGCGACCCGGCGGGACCCGACCCCTCCCCCACCCCAGCGCACCGGCGGGAGGAGAGGACTCAGAGCCGGGAGGGAGTGGAAGTGCACCCCGCGAAGTAGCCAGCCCCAGTGATCCACGCGGGGAGCGCTGACCCACATTGCGCAGTGCAGCGGAGATTGGGGAGACAGAGGGGCAGGATCTGAGCAGGGAACGCGCCAGGGTGCTTGCAGCCGGCTCCCGGGAAGGAAAAAAAAAAGCGCGCGCTTTCTTCAGCGGTCTTAAAGAGACAGGAGCCCAGTGGAGGAGCCGGATCGCCCCAGCACACTCAGCCCAGCAGGCTGGGAGTCCTGGGGAGTTTCAGACGCCTTAGCTGGTGACTGAGGAAGCGTAGCCATACTTAACACTTCTCACTAAGATCAACAGCCTCCTATTCGTTCCCACCCCTGCCAGAGCGATAAAGGGCCCTGCGGAGCAGCACAATCACAGCTGTGGAATAGTGGGGCAATAGCGCCACCTACAGCATTCCCACAGAATCTACGTCCAGTGGGCATTTTTTTTGTTTGTTTTGTTTTGTTTTGTTTTTGTTTTTTCTTTTCTCTCTTTTTTCTTTTTTTCTTTCTTTCTTTCTTTTTTTTCTTTTTCTTTTCTCTTTTTTTTTCTTCTCTTTTTAAAGTCTTAAGGAGCCCAGCTGACATACGTGGCAACTATCAGTGACCAATTCTATAGCCATGAAAAGACAGAGGAATATGGTTCAGACCAAAATCAACCAGACAACCTCAGAGAGGGAGTCTGAAGGGATGGAAATGCACAGCCTCCCTGAAAAAGAATTCAGAATAAAAGTCATAACCATGCTGATGGACCTACAGAGAAATGTGCAAGAGCTGAGGGAGGAAGTGAGGGAACTGAGGAAAGACAATGCAGAAATCAGACAAGCGATCGACGGGCTTAACAGCAGAATGGATGAGATGCGAGAGACTGTTAATGGAATAGAAAACAGAGAACAGGAGTACAGAGCAGCTGAGGCAGAGAGAGATAAAAGGATTTCTAGGAATGAAAGAATATTAAGAGAACTGTGTGACCAATCCAAACGGAACAATATTCGCATTATAGGAGTACCAGAGGAAGAAGAGAGAGAAAAAGGGATAGAACGTGTCTTTGAAGAAATAATTGCTGAAAACTTTCCCTCGCTGGGGAAGGAAGTAGTCTCACAGTCCACCGAAGCTCATAGATCTCCCAACACAAGGGACCCAAGGAAGACAACACCAAGACACATAATGATTAAGATGGCAAAGATCAAAGATAAAGACAGGGTATTAAAGGCAGCTAGAGAGAGAAAAAAGATCACCTACAAAGGAAAACCCATCAGACTATCATCAGACTTCTCAACAGAAACCTTACAGGCCAGAAGAGAATGGCATGATATATTTAACGTTATGAAACAGAAGGGCCTCGAACCAAGAATATTGTATCCAGCACGATTATCATTTAAATATGATGGAGGGATTAAACAATTTCCAGATAAACGAAAGTTGAGAGAGTTTGCCTCTCATAAACCACCACTACAGGATATCTTAAATGGACTGCTCTAGATGGAAGCACACCTAAGGCTAAAAAGATGTCACCAGAGAAAATAAAATCATAGCAAAGAAAGCAGACCATCCAAATACTAACTAAAGGCAAAGAATAAAACACCTATTATAGAAAGAATGGAGGAGGAGGAATAAGAAGGGAGAGAAAGAAAGAAACATCAGACTGTGTTTACAATAACTTAACAAGAAAGTTAAGTTAGATTGTTAGATAGTAAAGAAGCAACCCTTGAACCTTGGTAACCACGAATCTAAAGCCAGCAATGGCAATAAGTACATACCTATCAATAATCACCCTAAATGTAAATGGACTGAATGCACCAATCAAAAGACACAGAGTAACAGAATGGATAAAAAAGCAAGACCCATCTATATGCTGCCTACAAGAAACTCACCTCAAATCCAAAGATATACACAGACTAAAAGTGAAGGGATGGAAAAAGATATTTCATGCAAACAACAAAGAGAAAAAAGCAGGTGTTGCAGTACTTGTATCAGACAAAATAGACTTCAAAATGAAGAAAGTAGCAAAAGATAAAGAAGGACATTACATAATGATAAAGGGGTCAGTCCAACAAGAAGATATAACCATTATAAATATATATGCACCCAACACAGGAGCGCCAGCATATGTGAGACAAATACTAACAGAATTAAAGGAGGAAATAGACAGCAATGCATTCATCTTAGGAGACTTCAACACACCACTCACTCCAGAGGACAGATCAACCAGACAGAAAATAAGTAAAGACACAGAGGCACTGAACAACACACTAGAACAGATGGACCTAACAGACATCTACAGAACTCTACACCCAAAAGCAACAGGATACACATTCTTCTCAAGTGCACATGGAACATTTTCCAGAATAGACCACATACTAGGCCACAAAAAGAACCTCAGTAATTTCAAAAATATTGAAATCCTACCAACCAACTTCTCAGATCACCAAGGTATAAAACTAGAAATAAATTTTAGAAAGAAATCAAAAAGGCTCACAAATACATGGAGACTTAACAACACTCTCCTAATTAATCAATGGGTTAACGACCAAATCAAAACAGAAATCAAAGAATATATGGAGACTAATGACAACAACAACACAAAGCCACAACTTCTGTGGGACGCAGCAAAGGCAGTTCTAAGAGGAAAGTATATTGCAATCCAGGCCTATTTAAAGAAGGAAGAACATTCCCAAATGAATAGTCTAAAGACACAATTACTGAAATTGGAAAAAGAAGAACAAATGAGGCCCAAAGTCACCAGAAGGAGGGACATAATAAAGATTAGAGAAGAAATAAATAAAATTGAGAAGAATAAAACAATAGAAAAAATCAATAAAACCAAGAGCTGGTTCTTTGAAAAAATAAACAAAATAGATAAACCCCTAGCCAGACTCATTAAGAGAAAAAGAGAATCTACACACATAAACACAATCAGAAATGAGAAAGGAAAAATCACGACGGACCCCACAGAAATACAAAGAATCATAAGAGAATATTATGAGAATCTATATGCTAACAAGCTGGAAAACATAGAAGAAATGGACAACTTCTTAGAAAAATACAACCTTCCAAGACTGACCAAGCAAGAAACAGAAAAACTAAACAGACAATCACCAGTGACGAAATCGAATTGGTAATCAAAAAACTACCCAAGAACAAAACCCCTGGGCCTGATGGATTCACCTCTGAATTCTACCAGACATATAGAGAAGAAATAACACCGATTCTCCTTAAAGTTTTCCAAAAAATAGAAGAAGAGGAAATACTTCCAAACTCATTCTATGAAGCCAGTATCACTCTACTACCAAAACCGGGCAAAGACCTCACCAAAAAAGAAAATTACAGACCAATATCCCTGATGAATGTAGATGCAAAAATACTGAACAAAATATTAGCAAACCGAATTCAAAAATACATCAAGAGGATCATACACCATGATCAAGTGGGATTCATCCCAGGGATGCAAGGATGGTACAACATTCGAAAATCCATCAACATCATCCACCACATCAACAAAAAGAAGAACAAAAACCACATGATCATCTCCATAGATGCTGAAAAAGCATTTGACAAAATTCAGCATCCATTCCTGATTAAAACTCTCAACAAAATGGGTATAGACGGCAAGTACCTCAACATCATAAAGGCTATATATGACAAACCCACAGCTAACATCATACTTAACGGCGAGACGCTGAAAGCTTTTCATCTAAGATCGGGAACAAGACAAGGATGCCCACTCTCTCCACTGTTATTCAACATAGTACTGGAGGTCCTAGCCACAGCAATCAGACAAAACAAAGACATACAAGGCATCCAGATTGGTAAAGAAGAAGTCAAATTGTCACTATTTGCAGATGACATGATACTGCACATAAAAAACCCTAAAGATTCCATTCCAAAACTACTAGAACTAATATCTGAATTCAGCAAAGTTGCAGGATACAAAATTAACACACAGAAATCTGTTGCTTTCCTATACACTAATGATGAACTAACAGAAAGAGAAATCAGAAAAACAATTCCATTCACAATTGCATCAAAAAGAATAAAATACCTAGGAATAAACCTAACGAAGGAAGTGAAAGACCTGTACTCTGAAAACTACACGACACTCCTAAGAGAAATTAAAGAGGACACTAACAAATGGAAATGCATCCCATGCTCTTGGCTAGGAAGAATAAATATTGTCAAAATGGCTATACTACCTAAAGCAATCTACAGATTCAATGCAATCCCTATCAAACTACCAACAGCTTTCTTCAATGAACTGGAACAAATAATTCTAAAATTCATATGGAACCACAAAAGACCCCGAATAGCCAAATCAATCCTGAGAAGGAGGAATAAAACAGGGGGAATTACACTCCCTGACTTCAAGCTCTACTACAAAGCCACAGTAATCAAGACAATTTGGTATTGGCACAAAAACAGACCCACAGACCAGTGGAACAGAATAGAAAATCCAAACATTAACCCAAACATATACAGTCAATTAATATTTGATAAAAGTGCCTTGGATATACAATGGGGAGATGACAGCCTCTTCAGCAGCTGGTGTTGGAAAAACTGGACAGCTACATGTAAGAGAATGAAACTGGACTACTGTCTAGCCCCATACACAAAGGTAAACTCAAGGTGGATCAAAGACTTGAATGTAAGTCATGAAACCATAACACTCTTAGAAAAAAACATAGGCAAAAATCTCTTGGACATAAACATGAGCAACTTCTTCATGAACATATCTCCCCGGGCAAGGGAAACAAAAGCAAAAATGAACAAGTGGGACTATATCAAGCTGTAAAGCTTCTGTACAGCAAAGGACACCATCAGTAGAACAAAAAGACATCCTACAGTATGGGAGAATATATTCATAAAAAACGTGTCTGATAAAGGGTTGACATCCAAAATATATAAAGAACTCATGCACCTTAACAAACAGAAAGCAAATAATCCAATTAAGAAATGGACAGAGGACATGAATAGACACTTCTCCAAAGAAGAAATTCAGATGGCCAACAGGCACATGAAAAGATGCTCCACATCGCTAATCATCAGAGAAATGCAGATTAAAACCACAATGAGATATCACCTCACACCAGTGAGGATGGCCAACATCCAAAACACAAGCAACAACAAATGTTGGCGAGGATGTGGAGAAAAGGGAACCCTCCTACACTGCTGGTGGGACTGCAGATTAGTTCAACCATTGTGGAAAGCAGTATGGAGGTTCCTCAAAAAACTCAAAATAGAAATACCATTTGACCCAGGAATTCCACTCCTAGGAATTTACCCTAAGAATGCAGCAGCCCAATTTGAAAAGGACAGATGCACCCCTATGTTTATTGCAGCACTATTTACAATAGCCAAGAAATGGAAGCAACCTAAGTGTCCATCAGTAGATGAATGGGTAAAGAAGATGTGGTACATATACACAATGGAATATTATTCAGCCATAAGAAGAAAACAAATCCTACCATTTGCAACAACATGGATGGAGCTAGAGGGTATTATGCTCAGTGAAATAAGCCAACCCGAAAAAGACAAGTATCAAATGATTTCACTCATATGTGGAGTATAAGAACAAAGAAAAAATACTGAAGGAACAAAGCAGCAGCAGACTCACAGAACCCAAGAACGGACTAATAGTTACCAAAGGGAAAGGGACTGGGGAAAATGGGCGGGAAGGGAGGGATAAGAGGGAAAAAGGGGCATTACGATTAGAGATGTAATGTTGGGGGGGCACGGGGAGGGCAGTACAACTCAGAGAAGACAAGTAGTGATTCTATAGCATCTCACTACGCTGATGGACAGTGACTGTAATGGGGTTGGTGGGGGGGACCTGATGAAGGGGTAGTTTAATAATCGTAATATTGCACATGTAATTGTAAATTAATGATAATAAAATAAATTATGTTAAAAAAAGACCATTGCATGAATTATAATAGCTGATATATTTTAATTTTTGTTTGCTATTCTGTGTGTTTCCCATTTGTTTTCTCCTGATCCTGTTTTTTTTTTCTTTAACCTTTAATTTCTTAAGGGCTGATTGATTGATTTTTTTCTTAATCCTTCTTTTCCCCCACTCTAGTTTGGAAGTTATGTACTCTTTCTTCATTTAGTGGTTATCCCAGAGATTTCAACAGGCAAATTTTAACTGATTAAATCCAGAGTTTACCGGTACGTCAAGCTTCTCCTAGCTGTCAAAACTACAGTACATCACTAATATTGTTTTATACAATCAGTGTTTGCTTAGGTTTACCCAGAAGTTTACAACCTATTTTACTCTTCTTTCATCTTTAATCTTCTGTTTATGATTATTTTCCTTTTACCTAAAACTTATGCTTATAGGCACCAACGTATTCTCTCACTTTTTGTTTGAATGAGAATATATGTATTTCACCCTCACTCATGAAAAATATTGTCACTGATAAAGAATTCTAAGTCAACAATTATTTCCTTCTGTATACTTTCAATGTCATTGTACTGTCTTCTAGCTTCCCTAATCGATATCAATTTTGAAAGTAATCTTGAAATGTTTTTACTCTGACTGCTTTTAAGATTTCTCATTTGTCTTTAGTTTGTCGCTGTGAAGTATCTAGGTAAAGATTTTTTTTAATCCATCCTTTTTGGTTTCTTTGGTTTCCTTGACTCTGTAGTAGTGACTGGTTTCCTTGACTCTGTAGTAGTGACTTTCATTAGTTCTGGAAAATTCTGAACTCCATTCTTCCTCTGCTTTCCTTCTGGAACTCTGATTATTGATATATTCTTGTTCTACTCTCCATGTCTCTTAACATTTCTTTCATAGTTTCTTTTTCTTTATCTGTCTATGCTAAGTCTAGATAATTCCATATATATTTTCCTGTTCATTAATTCTTTCTCTGGCTTTGTCTCCTCTTTGGTTAAAGCCATTCATTTAGTTTTTGATTTCTATTATTTTTATTTCTGAAGTTCTGTTTGGTTATTTTTAAATCTGCTTTCTCTTAATTCACATTTTAAGCCTCTTATTTTAATTTCTTAAGATATATTTAACATATACATTACATTCTATTTTTGATAATTCCAATGTCTGAAGCATTTGTGGGTCTGATTCTACTATCTGATTTTTTTCTGCTGGCTCTTACTTATGGTTCCTTGTGTTCTCCTACATTTGGCAATTTCTTTTTGTTACCTGATCCTTGGAGCTTTATATGTGGAAGTTCAGTGAGATTTGAAAGGAAGGTGAGCTCCCAGGAGAGAATATTCATTCACTGCTGGTAGATTGATGTCCAGGGGGCACTACCAGCTCAAGATCCTTTCATACTAAATTCTCAGCCAGAAATCGTTCAGCCCACCCCTGTGAATCCTGGCTCGTATTATGATGCTTCAGGAGGAATTTCCCCCCTTAATTCTGTTCCAGGACTTGAGACACTTTCCCCTGGATCCCTTTGGAGTGCCACATTACAAGGGATATCCTATTAGACTTCTCACATTTTGGAAGGGCCTCAAGCCCCATAAGGCTGTGATAGAGGCTCTGGTTCATCCAGCTTAAACTACGCTCAAGATGAAAGGCAGCTCTGGGGGCTACTTTCACTTGCTCGTCCCACAACAACCCTCACCACCACTAAGTATTCCTTACTTCCCTGACTCTTGGATTGATAATTCTTTAATTTCAATAGAAGTTTTGACTAGACAATCATGATTGCCTCATTTTGACTGTATACTGTCATGTAAAATGAACTAGTAACAACTTTTTATCCACCTTCCTCAAGCCATACTCAAATAGTCCCTGATTTATGTATCCTTATATATCAATGATGAGGAAAAACCCAAATTCAGGACCTTTAGTGAGCCAACTGTCCTGCACACCAATATTCTGTGATAACCATGAAGGTAACCCCTGGTCCCCAACCCTCATCCATGCAGTGTATCCATGTAGAGATATGCCTTAAATAGAAATGAAGAGTTACCTACCCACAAGTACCTGACCTGGCAGCTCCTTCCGTGTTAAGTGTGGAAAGAGGAACAATACTATAAGTTCTAGAATGTTTTTTTTGAAATAATACCATTAATAATTCTACAAGTTCAATATAACTTAGCTAGACTTATATGGGCTCTGAGATTCACAAGTTTATATCAAGATTTTGAGTTTCAAACCAGTAACTTAGAAATGAAGTTTCAGACAACCCTCTTGTGAGTTATAGTTGGGAAGTATCCAAGTAAGGCATGCCTAGAATCTAAATCTGCAGTACCTCCTACTATTGTTCTTTGGTGAAATTATCAATAGCATCACCACCTTCATTTATTGTGGAAGGAAAATCCTTTATGGAGAGTATTTAACAAGTCAAATTTCTTGAAATCCTTAGAAAACTACCTTGAAAATATTTTAGCAGAACCTGCCTTTTAGGATCATCTGAGATAGTATTGTTAAGAGAACATTCTCCAAGTATATTATTTTCATATTTAGCAGCAATATGATGAATTTTAATCTAAAGGTAAAATTCCTCAAAATGACATATGAAACACTTTTAACATGGACAGTAGAGGAGATTTGGGAGCAGTATCTTTCCTGGAAAGCATCTCCAGTATCCTGGAAAGCATGCTCCCCTGAGCTGCCTCCACACCTGTAGCCTCTGGAGTCAGCATCCTATGTTTATGTGAAAGCCAGCTCCAAGGGAAAAGCTGTCTTCCAGTTTGGAGACAAAAAGTTTCATGTCATTCTTAACATCATTTTACCGCCCCTGAAAATATCCAGATGTTTATAAAATTCAACTGGGAAGTGATGATATTTGTTTCTTTTGCTGCTAAGCTTTTTAAGATAGTAAAGATACCAAAATCATCGCAAATACAACAGCAAAGAGATTCTCATTCACCCCTATACCCCCATTTTAGATGACTTGCCCAAAATTGTAGAATCAAATTCTCTTACGTCAAACCAGCTTCTCCTCGTTCACCTTTATTTTTGTTCCTCAGTCTGCCAGACACTGGGAACCTTCAGAGTCCTTGGAGTTAAGAAAAAGTATTTCAAGCAGAGTATCACCAACAGACTAATCAGAGAAGACAGATTTTCTTCATGGGCTCTTTGGAGAGCCTCACTGGGTTAAGAAACAGAGCAGTGTCTGTGTAGCTCTGTGGATCTGCATGGGGAAGAATCTAACTCCGCCTCCAGATACCCCACATAAATGAAAACATTACTACTGCATGGCAACTCTGCTTACACCCACCTAAGACTCTCAGGAGAGTGAGTAGTTACATCCAGTGAGCAATGACATTAGAATTCACTGTAAGGAAATATAAGATGACTTAATGTGATGTTAATAGACCAACAAAGTCAATAACCCAGATATGCAATGTTAATCCTGATATAAACAGAGAGATGATCAAAATAAATCCATGTATTCCAAGTTCTACTTTCCTAAAATTGAAGAGAATGACTAGGCAAACACCACCTGTACTTACATCTGATCAATTCTAGGGGGAAAAAGAAAAAACACTACATGCCAGCTAATAGAACTCAGTCAAACACCAGATTAAAAAGTATAATTCCACAGCAAAATTCCTTGGAGTGATAAACAGATTTAAAATTCCAAAACATTTGACCACTTCCCATTTCCTTATTATTGCAAACAAAGACAAGAAAAAACTAAACAATGACTTAGAGGTCTCCTAGACTTAGAGTATGGACATCATCTTATTTCTCTGCCGTTTTTGATATCACAGACCCAAGACATAGGCAAGTGTCTGGAAAGACAACCTCTGCTTGTCATCTGGAGCAGCAGAATGAAACTGATCAAGGTGCTTGGGTGGAAATTTGCTTCCTCTGTAAAAAGGACTGTCTTGCCTGCCTTTCTTCATTCACTGTGCATGGTTCCAGGAGTCTTCTGTCCTCTTGAGACTACTAATCAGGGTACTGAACTTGGCGTGTGTGGGACGGGGCATGTGCACCATGACTCGGCCTGGCAGATTGTGACTTGGAATCCCTGCATCAGTGCACTGACTGCCCTCCTGTCTGCTGCCCAGCACTTCCTGGGTCCTGCCCTTCCCTTCCTTCTGGGTTGAATTTGAATCAGACTTTAGTATGCACTGTGCACAATAATTAAACTGTGTTCTCACTGTGGTTGCTTAAGAAAACTACCAAACAGGTGCTACTCATTCCCATTGTGATGACATAAGCCATTGATCACACCACCCATTTATTTTCTTCTATGATTTTTAACACAAACATGTTGCTCCTCCCCTTTAAATAAGCAGGCATGAATTCTTAAGTAATATGTGCATGAATTCATGAAGAGAGGCCTAATGTTAGAAGGAAGGTTTTAAATCAAGTGGCCTAATATTGAGTTAGAAACAACTCACTCCAGCAATCCAACTGGGCAAAACTACTTCCAATTTGTGAAAGTGAAAAAAATTTGACATTTGAATCACTGTGTCATTCATACATAAGGACTTCACATACTTACCAGAAAAACAAGCCTTACCACATTTGCTTGTATCCTTTTTTATAGTTGTTGTGATTTTGCTAAGTGCTTTATGATCATTTTTTATTAACTAAGTCTCCATAGTCCAGTGACGTATATATAGATCAGTAGGTAAAACAGGTACTATGTATGATGAAGCAGGAAATGAACTCTGTAGGGACATTTTATTTCAAGAATGCCTGTGTGAAAGAATGTACTTTCTCCTGTTCGCCAGAGGCACCAGGAAATAGCCTGCAAAATACTACTGAGCCATTTTTAGAAGCCTTTTTCTTCATAAAGCACATATGTGTCTTCTCTCTCTCACTCAGTTTCTCAACAGAAGTGAGTAGCCTCAAGCAGGTCTTTAGATCAATTCAAAAGTATCAAATGGCATCTCCCTTGATATGTCTAAATACCCAAATTACAAGGAGAATTAAATATTTTTGTAGTCTTTGTAGGACTTTCTTTAAAGTCCTTTGTACAAGTTGTAGAATAAATAAAACAAAGAATTTCTTATATGAAACTAAAAGACTTGTTATTATTCTCTCATTTTACAGATAATAAAAACTAAAGTTGAAAGAAACTCTCTTAACATAATTAGTCAATAGACAAATGGCATCTTTAGGGAAAGCCTTGGTGTGAAAATTGGATTTCCTGGTTCCCAAAGATGAAGAAGCAAAACTAATGTATAATTCTCCAAGAACATTCATAAAAATTGACATCGACCTTACATTATGATTCTTAATTATTTTATATATATGCATGGTAGGAGTTTCCATTTAATGTATAGTTTTTAACCCATTACATTAAAACTACATTTGGAAAGTATGTGGAAGGGATTTTTTTACACAAGGTGGGGGCCTAGAGAAAGACAAAACAATGTTGATGAAGATAAGGTGTCTGTAGGCAAGCTACACACATAAGGAATGAATGCTAGAAACAGCTTCCTGGATAGATTTGACTTGGCAATTGTTTTATTATGGGCTCCATCCCTTGCCCCCTGAACCTATGTTCAAATCATATCTTCTCATCTATGCATGTGCTTTCTACTCCAGGTTGCTGCCTCTGGCTGGCTCCAGGCTCTGCTGTCTCCTGCTGTACAGTCACCATTTTCCTGTCCAAACCTACCCTCTTCCTTTGAATGAGCAAAACCTTCAAAGATGCATCCTATTGTTTTAAAGTATCTTGCATGTTTCCTGCATGCTCCACTTTTCCCAGAGAACTCGATGTCTTGGTTCCCATACTGACTTAGGTGGAATACCTGGTGCTTGTTCTCTAGCTGGTTGTAAAGGCTAGTACTACTGTTTAGTGAAATTCAGTTTCTTTGACTAATATTTTTTTCACTAAAACCACATACTATTCCTGCCTTCATAGGGCCTAAGTCTTGTTAATAGAGAAAAAACATTAAAGTATATAAATACTAATATCTTTAATAATGAGTGCTAAAAAGAAAACAATGAGATAGAGTGATGGGTGGAGTTTAGCTAGGATCAACAAGGCAGTCCTAAGGTAGAGACATTTGAACTGCAGCTGCAATCGTAAGTCCATTGCTGTGTGGAGATCCGGGGAGGCCTCCTAGACAGGAGAATAAGCCATGCAAAGTTCCTGAGGCTGGAAGAAGCTTGGCACATTTAAGGAAAGCTAAGGTGGCTGGCAGAAGTGTAGGAGGTAAAGTTAGAAAGATAGGCAGGGGCCAGATTGAGGGTGTTTGCAAACTGTAACAAAGACTATGTATTTTATTTTCCTTGCTGCGGGATGGTAATAGAGGAAAATAAGCATGGGAGCAATGAAGGGATTTAAGGAAGATGTTCATCAGGCAACTGCTGTGATCCAGGAGACACAATTGTGGTAATGCAGAAGCATCGCTGTTGTGAAAACAAGATATTGTCAGGTTTCAAATGCATGTGGCCATTAGCTTTATGTCATTTGGTGAGGGACAGAAGGAAGGACAAATGTTAAGGGTGAAGAGGGAGCTGATCTGCATTGAACATTAAAGGGTACATGAAGGTGGCCATCAGACTCCCAGGTGGAGATGGCACCTAAGCAGTTGAGGCTTGAAGGAACTAGTCTATTACCTGTACCCTGTGAACCTTACCGTCACCATCACCACAACCAGGCAGACGACGAAGGCTGTGGTGGCAGGCTCTCAGCCCACCTGTGAGCAGAGATGACTGGCATGCGGAGAGCCCCGTGATGAACTTCAGGCCCAGTTCACTAGCTTCATCATCTTTGGCCTTTAATGACTCATTGCCCTGGAAGACTCTATGCAGAAGTGAAAAATAGAGTCCTTTTATTTTGGTAATATGTACCAAAAAGTCTAAAACATGAGAAAAGCATGCATAAATGGAACCAGAGGAGAGCTGTATCCTTACACTCACCAGGGAGGCATTAAGATGTCACATTCTGTGTCACTGGTTCAGGAGCCCCACAGGAGGAGCCTGGGAGCTCAGTGAGGCCAGGACAGGATCTGCAGAAGCACTGCAATCATATCACAAACTCACCTCAAGGCCGTGAGCACTCGGGTGGGTGTCCCTGTCTCACCTGAGGGTTTAAGCCCCAGGCAAGTTCACTCTGGACTCGGTGAGACCGAGAAATGACAATGGAATGGTTTTGGGGTAAAAGGTCTTGCACCAAGCTTCATTCTCGTGATGACAGGTTGCATGTTAGAATCCTGTCTCCTCCAGGGAATTCTGAATGCAACAAGCCGAGCGCCACCTCTGAGCCTCTCCACAGCCTTGCAATCCCAGAACCCCAAGCAGAGATCTTTATGTAGAGTCAATAATAGCTCACTGCCCACGTGTGCAATCCTGCTCCTGCGAGCAATCCTGCTCCTGCGAGCATTGCACATGCTCAGTGGACAAGCAGACCAGAGCCAAGTGAGGACCCTGACAGTGGAACTTCCCTTTTCCCTGCAGTCACCCACAGTAATGAATGTCCCTGGTTACAAATAATTCCTGTGGAAAGCCTAGAGTAGATTAGAGCTCAGGCTCTGTTGATTCAATTTGCCCTAGGCTATCCAATCAGACTGGGATATTTGTGAATTAATGTGTTAGGACTGAAACTTCTTGGGCTGAGGTTCTCCATTTAGTTTGCAAGCCTAGAATCAAGTTTAAGGGGTAAGTTGCAAACAGAGTATTAATTGTTACCAAATATTAAGGCTTGCATAGAATGAGGCTCAAGTCACCTATGAAAGAGGGTAGTAATATTTCAATGCCAACATCACCTTTTAGTGAAAGAATTCAAAGCGTTAAAATAAATAAAGTAATTTAAAATGATGAAATGTCAAAAAGTCTCCACTGACAAGTCTAACTATACCCATGATTATCACACATACATTGTGCCACAGTGCCGCCCGTGGGACCACCTTTCAACAAATGCCATCAACATGAATTCAGTTTTACCTCCACTGAAACTTACTCTGGAATCTAGATATACATAAACCTGGCCTTTTTAGGCCCAATCACTGGTCTCCTGAATTTCCCAGAACAGCCAGAATGCATCAGCCAGGAAGTTTGTAAAGAAAGAAAATGATAGAGAAATATGTGACTGTCATGAGAGAGCAGGAGTGTCAGTTTGCATATCTAATATCATGTGCATCACTGTCTTACACTATCAAGTACACTGCGAGAAGATTGTGACTTTGAGACACACGTAGAGAAAACCCCAGAACACCTCTTGTGATGCAAGCTCTTTTTTAAATGATTTATCGGATTTTTTTCTTTTCATAAAGAAATATAGTAAGAGTTGGTGTCCATATACTACTGCACCCAGTGTAATTTTCAGTAATGCTTCCTTTTACTCCAGAAAGCCACAACTTTATAAGTTATATGGTATTCCCGGGTACGGCAGCCTATTACTTGAACTGAGAAAGGGAAAGAGGAAAAATATGTGCCAAGGAATCACTACATACGTTGGATATGCTTTTTCATTTCATCTTTGTAGTCACTGAGGCCATTTTCCTCCCTCTCTTACAGATTGGATTCAAAAAGATAAGTTTCCCACAGCCACACAAATGGGCTTCAAACTCACATCTTTCTGGATGCTAAGCTGTCAAAGGACAGGATTTTACTAGGTGCGGCATAGTTAGACTAAATAAGTCAAATTATAGCAAAAATAAGAACTGAGTTCCCTAAATTCCTAAAAACTTGCCGGCACTCTAAATATCCTAACCATTTTTTAAGCAGGAGTCCCCAGCAGCTCAACTACTTCCCCTAGGGTTCTTTAATCATCCAGTTAAAGTCTCTGCAGCTCCCCTGGCAGGCACAAAACATTAGGACACAAATTAATTCCCAGACAATAGTGCCACCTGTCCCTGTCCGGAGGCAGCCTTTCTCCTCAAGAAACGTTAGCCTGGTACTTACAACCTGGTACTCGCTTGAGTCCTGCCTTTGGCTTAACTTGGGATGTAAACAGGTTCAGCCTCATTTTCCCTCCAGTTTTTATGGCTGTGTTCCTGCTTCTCTGTCCCATCTGGAAGACTCCATCTCCCTCTTCCCTGTCCTTCAAGGTACAGCTCAAGTCCTGCCTCCTCAGAAAATCCGCCCCACTGGGTTTGGTCCACAATAATGTCTTTCCTTGGTGTTTCCATGGCACTTTGAGCCAATTTCCAGCTGTTTACTATTTAACTGCTTTTTGCTCTTTTTACGTATAGTAATTTAAGCTCTTCCAGCTATAAATACCTTAAGGGCAGGAAGTATGAGTTCTGCTTTGTGTGTGTGTGTCCCCTCTTTAACACCCCCATGTAATTTGGGGGCCATTTAGTATTCAATAAGTATTTACTAATTAGTAGATGATGGGATGACCACAGGTAAAAAAGGGAAGAATGATAAACTGCGTATTATTGTTAGTCTAGAAGTGTTAAGCTCTGGATTTTACTACTTTCAGGGTGGGTTCATCTATAAAACTTTGTTTCTATAAGATCCTCATAGAGAAAAGATACTTGGCTCAATATATAAAATTATGCTAGAAAGAATAAAAAGCTAAAAGAGGAAATGAAAAAAAATTAACATTAATATTAACTGAATAATAATTTTCCTATGAAAAGAAAGTTTACACAACTTAGAATATGAGTGCTTGATAAGTTACATTACTCCAATAATTTGAGGAAGGGAAGGGGAGAAGGGCTCCCCTCAGCAAGTAACAGATTTTCCCCCAGAGGTGTCAGATGCCAACCTTATCTAGTGTAAGATTCTCCTGTTCCTCTTCTCCCCCAGATTTTACCAAACCTATTTACTATTTTATTCACTCATCTATTCAACAAATATTTTGAATGCTTAATTCTCCTAGCTTCTCGTATGTAAAGGCCACAGATCTACATCTACTGCCCAGATGTAGTATTTGGTTTTAGAGAACAGTTACATTTATGTGAAAAGTAGATTGTTTGCATTTCCATAAACAGTGAATGCATCGTAAGCCTCTTGGTGCAGGTTGTCGAGGTGCGGTAGAGGCAGAACTGTCCACGGCGTTTTCAGTGTTACCTGGGATTCCCCTGCTGTCCCCTGCGGCAGGCTAGCTCCTCGCAGGGCATTAATGAAATTTGGTCTCAGAACCCGAAGCAGCTTCTCCTTTGTGGTTTCCTGTGGGCCATCATGAGTTTAGGATAGAGTAGTTGAGCCCTAATGTTTAAGATTTCGCTAAAGTGGCACATTTCTGCACAGAACTTTGACCGATATGACCAACAGCAGTTTGGGCCTTGACATAGACATGGTTTATTCTTAAGGCACAAAAAAGCCAGCCCTTCTGGTGCTAACTAGTGTGCCACCAAAGCACTTCCTCTTCAGCATTTCACTATGTAGGATCTTCTTTTGCAGCTACATCTGAGCCTGTATTCCCCCTGTGGCACAACAAGAGGCCCAGAAGCCACCACTTCTAGCCAGGCAGGTCCTGCCGCTGACACGTTTCCAGCGCCCCTGTGACCTGCGTTGCTTGGCACCAACACTCAAAGCCCTTGTGCACCGACAGCTCCTGTGTAAGGTCAGTGGAGTATCTGCTCACAAATGGACGGGATGAATACAGTCTCTTAACCCATCACCCATCAGGTTATGCAAAAACAGTGTATCAGACACCTGGTGTTTTCCTGTCAATGTTTCTTTAACAAACCACCCCTGAAAAGCAATATTTCTTTCAGGGCCGGAATTCACCATTTTCAGACTGAAAATTACCAATTTTAATGCTAACTTTTTTGCCTCTTAAATGATTTGTTAGGGCTTAATAATTACCAGATATTTTTGAGGAAATTTTTTGAAATTAACACTTTAAAAAAAAATCTGTGATACCGAATTGAGCCTAGAAAAATAACATGAAATAGTTTTTAAGGCGCAGGGTAACTTTGGAAAATGATTTAAATAACTTGTGAGCTCACAACAATTTTACCATTGTTTTATTTTAAGCTGCACCTACCTTACCTTCCCATGACCCTGTGTTATACCCTTACACTTCTTTGCCTAAAGACCAATCCACAAATATATTTGCTTCATTATCATCATGGTAAAATCTCAAGCTACACCACATGATTGATGTGGGTCAGTGTGTGTCCAGCCTCCCCTCTGAGCCTCTAAGCAGAGAGTGAACCTGGAGATAGGGGAAAGACTTCCTTAGTGGAATAGGACGCATTTGCAAGAAGAGAGACATCTCGGCCTTGTAGTCCTGCCACATCACTGAGTCTCATGCTGCCAAGTGTGCCGGCCAGTGCCTGCAAATTGGAAGTACCTCCATCTCATTTCAGTTTTTAGGGTGAGGCAGTGAAAAAAGAGTCATTAAAAGGCACTTGGTAGATTCACACACCGGCAGGTAAGACCCCTCAGCCATGAACCCAGAGGCACAAACAGTGAAGGAAACAAAACCACTCCCCTTAGCACTTTGGTCCCAAATGCACACACTCAGGTTGCTTAAAACTTGTGTTTTTATGTTTTGACATTATGCATCCTGTCTGGAAGTTCAGGTGTAATCATAGCTGTACCAAAATCACAGAGCAAGAGGGGACCCCTGCTGCATGATAAGGGAAAGGGGAGTAGCCAGCAAGGAGGCAGTCATGTAGGTTTAGTGGCCGGAGAAGGGCCAGTTTGGTGAGAAAGATGAAGATCATCGCAAGGGGGGATGCAGGAGAAGAGATGCCCTGAGCTCATTCTACTCCCATTCTTACGTCTCCTGCTGCAGCTTCCTTGGCTTTGAGCCAGCAGAAGCCAGCCGGCCTGAGAGCTTGGCTGGGGCAGCCTGTCTGAGCCAGTCTCCCAAGGCCGATAGCAGAGCGAACAGTGGAGGAGTGATCTGGAGGGACTGACAGAAGGCATTCAGCCCTTCCGCCCATTTGTTATTAATCATGTCGAACTATCTCTTATCCTTTTGAAGAAAAGCTATAAATCCTAAAATCTAAACTGAGTAGGAGCACACACTTAACTCATTTATCTTCATCCTTTTCACTCATCACCAAGGCAGCCCCCAGGGAAAGCATTTAAAGGAAAAAAGTCTTGTTGGCATGTGTAATCATACTCTATTTCTTCAAGCCTGACTTGCCCTTCCCATTTCTGTGTCCTCATGCCCCCATACACTTAATTTGAATAGCCCAAAGAATGTCAAACATTATGCCATCCTCCAGTTGATGCTAAATTTCCCCACCTCTAGGCCTTCCTGGGTAACAGTTAACTAACACTGGATTATACTGTGTGACCAGGCCAGTCACCAGCTCTTAGTGTCCATATCATTTCAACGGAAATGATACTATAATGTTTGCATGCATGTAGCTGAAAGAAGGAGACTCCCTCATGTTCCCTCAGACTGTCACTTAAATATGGAAGGAAAGGGGGGCTAATGAAAACTGCCATTTAATTATAGAAGAAAGAATAAAAACATGTATTTCTATTCCCTCCCCAAACCCTATACCAGTGATTGCCAAGAAGAAACACAGCACACACACACACACACACACACACACACACACACACACACACTCTGACCTAGGAAAATATGTGCCAGCGTACAAAAGAAGAAATCTTCTTGGAAACAGAAAAGGGAAGTGACTTTGCAATCCAGAGAAAGCTGCAGTCTACGCAGCTAAATCCAAATGATCTGTGGAGGTACAAAGGCTTTAGTGGCCATGGGTACTGCCGAAAACAGCATCATGGGTGAGACAGAAAAAAGCACTAGTCTTTTAAAAATGGGGTTTTAACCCTTCTCCACCTCATGCAACAAAGCAAATACACCTTCTCAAACTGAAGATACATCTCATCCCTGGAGCATGACCCACGGGGAGCCAAGGAAGGCAGGTGTGGGAGGACGGGAGAAGGGGGAGAGGCTCCGGGCTTGACAGGATCTGACAAAGTTCGTATTGAACACTGTGCTCACCAGCTCCCTTCCCCCAGCACTAGCAGCCAAGATATATAAACCTCCAAGCAGAGAGAAGGAAGATTCTTCTCCAGGAAAACTGACTAGCCCAAGAGGGAAGAACTACAGGTACTCTTCTGAGCCCCACGAAAGGGCCGGGTGGGAAAGCTCCACCTGAGTTAATCAGTTTTTTAGTGTCTCGCTCTTAAAGATAAAAAAGTAATCATAATTGGATAGCAAAGTTTCACTGGTGTTTGCAGAAAGTCTCTAACATAAAAGGCAGAGGCAATATAAGCAAAAGAAAGAAACAAGGAAAATAAATAAATAAGAAAAACCCTATAATGATTATACTCAGACAAGTTACAAGTCTTTGTTTGAAAAAAAAAGGAATATTCAGAGAATAAGAAAGAATACTAGGAAATAAGAGTGAAAGTGAAGTGAAAAAGTAATCAGCAAAGATATTAGAACAAAAAGTTGAAAAAATATCCCTAATTAGCATAAAAAGTCAGAAATGGAAAGAGAAAGAGAACAGACAAGAACACCAGACTAGCAAGTCAGGAGGTCCAACATCTGACAGAGGAGAAAGAGATGGAAAGAAGAACCATCAAAGGAATAGTGAGAGAAAATTTCCTAGAACTAAAGGACATGAGGTTCAAAACTGGAGGCTCATTCCCAGTTCAGACTAGAAATAGACTCGTGTCACATTATCAGGAAGATTCAGAACACCAGGGCCACTGTGAAGATCCTAAAAGCTTTCAGGGATCAGAACACAAACAGATGAAATGCAAACCACACAGAAAGCACAGGATCCTCCCACCAGCATCCCCAGAAACTGGAAGACAAAAGAACAATGCCTTCAAAACACTGAGGAAATGATTCCTGGTCTAAAATTCTGTATTCAACCAAACTATCAGCCATGTGTGAGGAGAGAAAGACATTTTCAGAAATGCAAAGTCTTAAGAAGTTTACCTCCCATACATCCTTTTCTAGAAAGCTACTAGATCATGTGCCCCCACTGGACTGAAGGAGTAAAGCAACAAAGAGGAAGATACAGGATCCAGGAAATGGGTAACAGCATGGGGGAAAAAGCGTTCCCAGAATGACAGTGAACAGAAACACCAAGATACTGGCTGACATCAGCCACACAAAACAGCCACATTAGAGCAGAGAGGCCCCAAGGGCAAGAAGAGTGGTGGAAGACTGTTGGAGTATTTTCTAAAAACAGTATAGGACTGGTTGACTAGCTAATATGTGTGACCATGTTCGAAGAAGAATTAGTCTTAAGATTGAAATGAGGAGACAATTGATGGAAAAACCAAGGAAATAAAAATGTAAGGCAGCTATTGGCATCAGTAGAAAGAAAAAGTTGATGAGACAAATATAGTAAATGATATGTCTCGGCTGTGAATAATGGCCATGTTGTCATTGTTCTGCCCGTTGATTTATCTAAAAGTAGTGATGTAACCAGGGAGAAGGTGAAATGGGGGAGGCTGTGACAGGGACAGGGTGGAGCTGTGCAGGGGAAGAAGTCCTCATCCACCATAGCCCAAAGAATGGGCAGTGCCCTGGTTGGGTTCCCCAGAAGCTGCCTCTGAGATGGGATGAGCTACTGAAAGTGTATTAGGGACTATTCTTTGGAAAAGGAGGAAAAGAAGAAGGATGAGGCAGAAGAGGTCAGGCTGTAAGGGAGTCTCAAAGAAGGCCTGAGCCAAGCCTGCAGGGAGCTCTGACAGCTCTTCAAAGGCGTGTGACCCATGTCAGGACAAGGGGGCCGACAGTTTGTGGGCCTCCTTGGAGAGAGGCTGTGTCCTCGGCAGGGAGGCGTTTCTCTGAGCAGAGACAATTCCCCACAATACTGGCCACCAAGGGTTGTCTGCCAGCAGCACTTGGGGACTAAGTCCTTCATTCCAAAAGGAACAGATCATCAGTGTCCACAATCAGTAACGCTGGATAAAGGAAAATCCAGAAATTTCAGACTAATATTAGAATTAGGTAAATGCACAAGATAAAACAGCTAGAAAAGAGGTACTAAGGGGATGGGAATAGGAGGTGGAATAATTGCGCAGGTACAGCTGTTTTTCATTGTAAGGTTGGAAGTACATAGAACTTTGAAATTAAAAGCTTTGAGGTCAAAGCTTAGGGGTGTGTATGTGCGGCTAATAAAATAGCCATTACGATGTACATCACTCTATAAAGAGTGTGATCCTCATCCTGGAAGGACTAGAGGTCAGTGTGGAAACGGACAGAGGTATAGTTTGGGGAAGGAGGAAAATGAGTAACTTAAAGCCTTCTGCATACTCATGGGGAAGGCTAACTGTGTAAGGCAGAGTAGATAGCTTTGCAAAGGAAGAGGCAGTTTGTAAGGTGATTCTCCTCTCGTTGAGAGTTTAAGAAGCTATACTCCATCAAACTAACATTTGTCTTGCCTCAGCAATCACCCTTGGGCCAACACCACACTTATACTTGGAGGTGAACTTTTCTCAACTCCAGCATTTTGGTGAGATTTGGAGGGCCAGAGCCTACCCTGGCATGGCCTGCTGAAATTCTAAAACTGAACACCAGGTTTAGGGGGATTAACTATAAGACCAAAGAGGCCAGATTCTGGGGTAATAACAAACTGATAAGTATCAGATTAGGAGTTCTCAAAAGGCAGGTGAAGTTTTAGTACAGAATTTAAGAGAAAGAAACCCTCTGGCAGGGGACAAGGACATAAAACACTCAAGTTAGGAGTGAGAGCATCCTCAAGGTACTCTAGATAAACTGATTAACTCTTCAGTGTTTGGACATAGGAAATGGTGTTTTGTCCCTTGAACATGGGAAAAAGTTTTAGGTAAGGAATAGTTTTAAATTGTTTCCTTCCTACGCTATTACACATTCTTCAGTGAAGTTTGACATGTCCCTTTGAGGCTTTTCCAAGGCTTTCTGCCCCTTTGGTGGTCTCACCATCACTGCAGAGTCTGCTATGACTCTCAAAGATACTTTGCAGCTTACCCAGACCAGCAAGGCTTCCAAAATACCCAGGTCTTCCAGGGTGAGATGATTCTTATGCTTGTTTATTTCTGGGGTAGCAGGGGATTACTTCCAAAGAGCAATGCAGATAGCCAGACCAGGCCAGTATATACATATTGAACCAAAAGATTTGTTATTAATACTCCTTAGCCAAAGTCTCCAGTATCCCAGAGGCCCTGAGTATGCAAGCTTCATTTTACCTCTTTATCTGTAACCTGAATCATTTGCTTCATCATCTGATATTCTGTCTGCAGCACCCAGCACCACCCTCTCTCAGTCTGACTCTGCTACCAAGACTCTCCCAGAATGGAGCTAACTTAGTAAACCATACATTGCTCTGCTTCTAGTTACTATTTACTTAATTTACATGTGTATTTTTTGTATTGATAACATTTAGGATCTACTCTTAGCAGCTCTCAAGTGTGTAATGCAGTATTATTAACTGTAGTCACAATGCTGTGCATTAGATCCATAGAACTTACTGGTATTATAAATGGAAGCTGGTACCCTTTGACATCTCCCCATTTCCCCACCCTCACCCCCAGCTCCTGGTTACCACTATTTTACTCTCTGTTTCTATAAATTCCTCTTGTTTAGATTCCACATAGAATATTATACAGTAATTTTTCTGTCTCTGTCTGACTTATCTCACTTGCATAACACCCTCAAGTTTTGTCCATGTTGTAGGAAATATTCTTTTTCGTGACTGAATAATATTCCACTGCATATACAGACCACATCCTCTTCATCCATTCATCCGTTGACACAGGTTATTTCTGTATCTTGGCTGTTGTGAATAATGCTGCAATTTTGTTTTTCTTCATTTTTATGTCATTAATACAGGGAGAGGGCTCTGCCAAGACAACTGGGAATGGAGGATTTCTAATTCAGCCTTCACTGAAACCTTAACCTACTTTGATATTTGGCTCACTTTATCTCTGTGGTTCAAAAAAAGTAGACATTCTAGAGTTTCTCCTCCTGATTTCGTCTGTTTCTCCCCCAACTTGGTAACTCATTTATATTCCTTTGAATTTACACATTTTCTTTCTAGTAATTAACCCTGATACACTGTCCTCCTGTTACTTCTCCTTTTGACCAAGACTGCATATTCAACAAGACGCATCTGGAGCAGGGTGAGATCTCAGGGGTATAACTTAGAGCTAGTGTGCAATAAATAGCAGATCCACACTCACCCCTGACCAGCCCATAATGAAAGACAAGACTGCAAGCCCAGGAGCAGGAAAGACAGGGAAGGGGATTTTTAAATATTGTTTTCCAGTTAAGCAAGAATCACATTTCAAACATATCAGCGACTTTCTATGAATCCTTTTGCAAAACAAAAATATATATATATACTTAATACATATGCACACAAATAATCACTCCCTAATTTATCTCTTTCATAAATTGTTACCCACAGTGTTTTCCAATTTTATGACTTATCTGTACAACTGATACATTATATCTAGAACTGGCAATATTGTAATGGTCAAAGTATTCACATACTTTCTACTTTAAGACAGAGCTTAAATATTTCCTATCTAATCTATACAAAAATAGTACAATATTTGTAATTTTTAAAATCTTGCTGTTGAAGTCTTCATTACAGTTTACACATGGCCTTAGAGTTCCTGAAGTGGATCTGATTTCCCTGAGACAGATTTCAACATAAACCCCAAGATCATATAATCCCCACCCAGTTGCTACTGCGCTGCTGCCCTGGGAGTTTGGATTTAACAGTGGGGGCTGTGGCCATATTCTAATTTAAGGAAGCACTTGCTGGCAGTCAAAATTCCTGGACTTTCAGTTGATTCTCAGGCTTTTTTATATTTCTGGTCCTAATCCACGTGTTAAATATTTCTTTGCTAGGCTAACGGGGCTATGTTCTTGTGAGAAAAGGAAGATCATAGAACATAGATGAAAATGTTTAGGGAAATCAGGGAAAGATGGAATCCAGAGAACATTAATAGGTTTTATATTTGCTTATTCTTGTACTTTTTTTCTATCTACTTAGCTGATCAAATGGATCTTGTCCAAATTTAGATCAAAAACAAGTTTAATTAAAATAGAGATCAAGGAAGTTAATGAAATAATTTTTGCTATCTAAAATTCTCTACATGTTCTATGTCCACTAATTAATTTACTAAACCACATTTTTAAAATGTAAGTAAAAGAGACCCATGAATTACTGGTTTCCTGAATTTCAGCACAAACTTGGCCTCTCCCAAGAAAAAAATGTGGTCTTGGGATATAGAGTGAACTATATGGAAAGAGCTTAAAAAATGATGGGTGACAGAACAAAATAAAGAAAAAAGAGCAAATGGGAAAATAAGACAAGCTAAACAATAAATGAGCTATCACTAAAATAGTGATATTTAAAAAGCTTTTATAAGTACTTAGTTGAAATTAACCTGTTTATTCTCATGCAGTAGAATTAAAATACAAAAAATAAGTCATCTTAGTGTTAAAATGAAACTATATACTAAAATAAAGTAAATTTTATTTAAAAATAAATATATAAGTAGAACTTAAAATAGCTCATTTTTAGAAGACCACAGTTGATATTGTATTAATTTCCTATTGTTTCGGTAACAAATGACAAACTTAGTGGCTTAGAGCAACATAAGTTTGTTGTCTTACAGTTCTGGGCATCAGAGGTCTGAAATGGATCATGTAGAGCCAAAATCAGTGTTGACAGGTTTGCTTGCCTCCTGGGTACTCCTAGGAGAGTCTGTTCTCTTGTCAGTGGTTCTTCTGGGGAGAGTGTGTCACTTTCTTTTGCAGCTTCCAGAGCCCCCTTGGCTCATGATCCCCTTCCTCCATCTTCAAAGCCAGCAGTGTAACGTCTTTAAATCTACCCCTCTCTCTGACATCTTCTCTGTCATCACATCTTCTCTGGCTCTAACCTTCCTGCTTCCTCTAGGAAAGGCCCTGGTGATTACATGGGGCCACCTGGATAATCCAGGACCATCTCCCCATCGCCACATCCTTAGCTTGATAATACCTGTAAAGTCCCTCCTGCTATGTAAGGTAACATGTTAAACAGATCCTGAGGATTACAATGTGGAATCTTTGTGGAGGGGTGGTCATTATTCTGCCCACCACCGGTATATTCATATTCTTAAATGAAATACAATATGATTTTATTAAATACTATGAATTTTGAATGTTCAACTCTAGCTTTCCAGGACAATCAGTAAAGTCCTGATAGTCTGAAAACAGATTATATCATAACATTATACATACTCTATGGCCCTACCTTCCCACTCTTAGGTATATGCTTAAAACATTATATATGTTATGTTCATCAGAACCATATACTTAAGTGTTTACAGCAGCCCTATTCATAATAGCCCCAAACTAGAAACCACCTAAATTCCCACAAACAATTGAATGAATAAGTAGCAGTATAATCACACAGGGATTATTATCTAGCAATGAAAAATATCTAAATATATGCACCTTGATATGGATGAATCTCATAAGCTCATGTTGAGCAAAAGAAGTCAAACACAAACAATATGCAATGGATGATTCCATTTATATAAAGTTTAAAAACAGGCAAAATTAGAATGTTGATTAACCTTAATAGGAGGTAGTGATCTGAGGTTCTGGCTATATAATATACTATTTCTTGATCTAGGGAAGGTTACCTGAATATGTTCATTTTGGGAAATCCATCGAGATGTATAGTTATTATTTATGTATTCTGTGTGTACTTTTTATTTTGATAAAGAGTTTACATAATTTAAAAGGAAATGTTCTCATTTTTCTTGAAATATAAGTAAATACAAAGAAAGACTTCTCTCAGGTTGTAAAAATTAATGCCAAAGGTTATTATTTAGACTTTTTTAATGCTGCTTTTATATATTCAAATTATACCAGGAAAAATAAATTAACTATTGCAGTTTCATACTAATCACAAATAAGGCTACAGAGAAATATGACTTTAAATATGAAATGTATGGAAATTCTAAGAAATTTTTAAGAACTAGGAAATAAATTGGACAACAAATTCTATTATTCTAATCCAGATATAAACAATTATGATATTAATATTCATGCAGTAGATGAGAGCAAAATGCTTTTACACAACAATGTCCAAGAGGACTTGATGGGTTCATTCATTCGGCAAATAGCTACTGATCTTTTTTTGAATCTATTAGGCACTGTGCTGGGCACTGGGGATAAAATGAGGAACAACAAAGACAGTCTTTGTGCTCACAAGCTCACCGTGTCGTGGGCGAGACCAAAACGTGAATGAGCAAGCGACGCCCAGGAAGTGCTGACTAGTCCTGTCGCCGGACGACAGGCCTGCATCTGAGATGCGTGTTGCTGAGGGAGAGAAACCAGTCCGAAAAGGTTCCCCAGTTTGGTACCATCTATATGACATTCTGGAAAAGACACAGCTGTAGAGATGGCAGACAGAGCAGTGGCAGTGAGGAGCTCATGGGGGTGCGGGGTCAGTAACTGAAGCACGGGAATTTTATTAGGGTAGGGAAACTGATCTGTATGATACTGTAATGGTGAATGGATGACTGTGCATTTATCAAAATCCATAGAACTTTACAGCACAAAGAGTGAACCTTTGTGGATGTCAAATTTTAAAAACCTTTTGGGAGGTCAGAAGACCCGGGATGGAACACAGAATGTGACTGAAAGAGACTGAGTATGAATGTGTGGAACAACCTCACTGAAAGGGCTGGGGGGAAAGGCGTTGCCCTAAACATCTCTGGCAATGACGAGTCTGTAGGATTAGAGTCAAGAGGAACTATGAGCTATATATGCTGTCATTGATAAAGTTGTTTGCCGGGAGGAGGGGGTGGGTCCAGGCTGACAATTTTGAACAGCTGCTCGTGTGCACTGCAGCTGAGGACCTGAAGATTTCCGTGTAGGGACCCTGGCCTCTCACTGCTGAAGTAGGAGTTTACAGAGGAGCGGGGACAGAGGCTGGAACGAGCTATATGGTAATGGGATCGAGTTGGAGAGAACAGTATGAGCTCCGTGTCCCACAGAAATCTATCTGCAAGGGTGTGGGGCCCACCCGTAGTTGGAGGACCCTGGGATTAGCATCTGAAACTGGGCTGAGGGAAACTGAGACCCTGACCAAACAGAGAGCAAGAACTGAGCTTCACAGCAAGGCTGCTGGACCAGAAGACACCTGACTTTAAGTCAGAAATAAGTGTTTGGAATTTGCCATGTAGTCATCAGATAGGGAGGCTTTGGGTCACTGATCCCACTAGTGCTCAGGGAGGTGATATAAGTTGTGGGAATAATAATATTAAAAGTGAAGACACATGATAGTAGCTAATATTTATACATAATTACATAATAGTAATGTTTCTCACTTACTGGATGCTTTCTGTATACCAGGCACTGTTCTAAGTACTTGTGTTCATTTATTTAGCACTTACAATGTATAGGTAGACAATATACATCACCCCTATATTACATATGAAACCAAGACATGAAGAAGGTGTGCAACTTACATAGAATCAAATGGACAATAATAAGCAGAGTTAGAATTCAATTCAGACACTTTGGCTCCAAAGTCTGCTTTTAACTATAGTGTTTATCCCCATTTAATCTTCACAGCAACCCTCTAAGTTAGGTACTATTATTATGTACATTTTCTAGATGAGGGAACTGCAGCTTAGAGAGGTTAAAACAATTTTCTCAAGATGTACAGCAAATTACAAGGTCAGGATGTAGGTCCTGAACTCAAAGGTCTTTTAAAAACAAAGCCCTGGACAGTGACTGTAATGGGGTATGTGGTGGAGACTGGATAATGGGGGGAATCTAGTAACCATAATGTTGCTCATGTGATTTTATATTAATGATACAAAAAAACAAAGCCCATACTCTTAATGGTTATAATGTGGCACCTCCTCTGGCACATTGACCTATACTAATTTCAGGTTGTCAGGAGGGAGTTAACAAATGTACTGACAAGTCCAATTTTCTTTAGCCATGGGTGTTAGGCAAGGGTCTGTCTTTAGAATGAGAATCTAAATGTTGAATTTTAACTGATCAGGTCTACATTGTACATTCTTTGTTTTGACCCAGTTTTCCAATCTGTAAAATTTTTTGAATCTTTATTTCTACTTTCTATCCTATTGAGTTATCCCTTCCAGGTTTTGATCTTCTGAACCTTCATCAGAATTTGCATTTTCATTCAAAATAAACAAAGGAAACTTTTCACAAGATTGTATTTTCCCTGAAATGTCTACAGAAGCATTGTCAGCCTCTCCTAATCAGCATGGAGGAAGCACTCCTTTTACAGTTTCTCCCTTTCAACTTCTTTTTCCCCTTCTCTTTCCATCTGGGCTTTTTTCTTATCATCCCCCCTCTTTATGCTGCCACTTCCTCTCATACACCACTGTCCCCTGAAGCCCAGCCCAGCTGAAGTGAGTCAGACAGCTGTATTTCTGGCTTTACTTCTGACTAATAACATTTCCCTGAGAAAGTAATTTCCTCCTTTATTTTGTTTTAGTTTCTTGATCTTAAAGATGGCTACAGTAATACAAATACCTCAACCAATGATATGCAAACAGAGACATTGCATACAAAGAGGTATTTTTACTGTTAGATTTAGAGGTCATGGAGTGAGCCATTATGAAACTTGCTAAGCTGCCTCTGGGGTCTATAATATTCCATTTTTAGTTTAGCTTGTAGCAGAATCGTTGTTGTATGTGATGAATGGTGTCAGAACAAGGCTCCATTCAGTTAGCAGGCCAGATTCCTTTTATTTTTTTCTACATCAAAATGTGGTAAATTGCACAAAATTGAATTACATTCATTTCAGTTAAATCCCTTACCCAACGGCACTTGACCCATTGCTTCATGTTCTCCACCTCTTTTAAAAAAATTAACTTGTCAAAGGATTTAAGTTTTAAGTGAGAAACCAAAGCAGTATACCAAAAGAAAAAAAAATTACATAAATCCTTTAAGGTTTATATATACCAACAGATACACTAAATTTGAGTCCTTGAAATATTTTATTTCTCTCTCCTCAAGGTAAACATATGCTGAAAGAAATTTCTCCTTTTCCCTCTGCCAACCCTCTGATAAGGTGATTGCTTTCAGTTTTCTGATAGGCAAGAAGACTGAAATAGGAATCAGAGATTCTGATGCTGGTTTTTTTGCCAGTTTCTCCTGTTTAGGAACACCTTTTCAGATTCAGCTGCCATTTATTGAAGTTTCTATGCACCAGCCACATTTCATTATTTAGGACCCACAAAAGGAAGATTAGGAACTTCCATTATTAGTTAGCAATCTATACTAGACTGTTCCTTCTTATCAAACTATAGTCAACAATTAGTGCAATTTTTTTGTTGAATGTCTGTTTCCATTGATGATCCATTAAGTTTCAGGAGGGCAGAGTTTGTGGGTACAGTGTTAATTTTTGTAAGTCCAGTGTCTAACCCAGGGCCTAGCACAGTAGCAGACACACAGTAAATATAGCTTGAATAAGTAAGCTAACAAAAACAAAAAAATCCAAAAAATCAAAACTGAGGCTAGGAGGTTAAGATTGTCCAAGTCTTAAATGGCAGAGGTTTGACTAGAACTTGGGTCTTTAACTCCAAGAGGAGTTCCCGTTCTCAAGTTATTTCCATTTATATTTACTACTTGCTTCTCAGAGATCATTTGAGAGAATACAAGATTACATAGTGGAAAAAACTGAAATCCCCACACTGAAAAAATGTGAAATGGCTCTTTTATTCTGTCTGATTGCCCAGACCCCAGGTCACAACCAAATCATATCAAACTTTTAATGACGAACACTAAATTCTGCAGGAGCAAGACCTTAGAGCTTGCACAGTCCATTTACTATAGAATAAGATGGAATTATTCAGGTTCTTTACTGTACACCCTAGAATAGTGGCAGAAATATTTCTCTGATATTTGCCTCTGTTTTCTATGGGATGGACTCATAATTACAGGAGGTTGTAGGTTAGGCTGACTGACTATACCAAGTCTATGCTTGAAAATGGAAATGTTTAAACTGTAAACATTAATAGATTCAACTCTGGTAGTATTGTGTTTTTAATGCATTCCACAGAAATACATTTACAATATTCTCTTTCAAAAGAAAAACCTTTATAGGGAGAAAAAAAACTTTAAAGTTTCAATAAGTAGTTTACAATAAAGTCTGATACTACTTCACAGAATAGAATGCTTTACATCATTCAGGAATAAACATAAAAACATTTCTGCACTTGTGAGTCAGGGGTAAACACAAGAGTAAAACATACTGTTGAGGAGTTTGGAGGAAAAAAATCCTGCTACTTTGTTCTGAGTTGAGATTCTAAAATATTCTCATTCACAGTGATAATTGCCAAAATACAGGGCCATTTTCCAAGAAATTTATATTTCTTGGACTTTGTGCTCCAGCTGGTGTATTGATTTCTCTGTGCTCTGTTCCAAATTTCAGTTCAGCCCATTGCTGAATCTATCCTGTAGTGATTACAAAGGATGGTGGTGCAGGGTCTTGGGGATAGGCGGGAGGAGGTGAAACCCAATTTACCTTTGAGAGTCTGGGGCTGACCCGCATGTTTTAGGGTGGTAGAGTCATTTAGACATGCTGTTTGACTGCAGATCCTCCCTGCTTCTGGTTTTTTTCCACAGAAAAGAAGACAAGCTGTTTTTGCAATAACCTTTCTCACTTCTGCCCACACTGGTGGCTCCATCCCATGCTCTAAATCATTGTCTTCATGAGTTTTAAGTAAACCTCCCTCCAATGCTTTTCACATTCAGTGGCATATTGTAAATCACATGCTGGCTTTTTCAATTGCCTGAGCTTTATTTTGGAGATCTTTGGCTATTTTTTAAAAGCAGCAGATTTGTGGTAAAAGCTTCGCTAAATGTCCTGTATCATTTGCTAGGGTTTGAATTTTAACTGTAGGATTTTCATTAATCTCAGCTGCAGTTTAATGGGATATGCTCTCACATGTTCACTAAATAATCATTTCACTTAATAATTATGATACTGTCCTTCAGACACTTCTTGGGGACTTGGCCTCCCACTGGCTCCTGACCGGGTTCAGACTTTTCCTATGGTCTTTTAAAGCTGAGCATTATGAAATGAGATGTGATCCTCTTCTACCCTTTCAGAGCCCCCCATCACGGCAAGTCACTCCTGCTCCCGTGCTTTTCCTCAGGCAGTTTCTGCTGCTTCCTAACACATCCTCCCTTACCTCTAGACCAATGTCCCTGCCACAGCACAGGCTTGTTTTCTATTTCAGCTCAGATTTCCTCTCTTCCTCTCCTTCCCTTTATTGACCACTTAAGCTTTGGCCCATAACTAAGTATTGACTTTGGCCCAGAGACAGACCTGTTCTGTCACTATGAAAGTGACTTTGTTCACATTATTTCACATCTCGCCCTCACTCAGCAGCTTCATCTAGGACAAGAGAACAATAACAGATTATTGTGAGGATTATATGGGTAACATAAGCAAAATGCTTGGCTCCTATTTAGTACAAACTGTTAGTTCCATTCTCTTTTATCCTATCATTTACTTTAATGTTTTAAGTGGCCAAGCCCTGGCACCTCAGTGAGCTCCGCTGAAGGAGCTGCATTTACAAGCAGTCTTTCTGTAACCTACAGACAGACTGCTCTATAGTGAGGCTATAGGACCTGAGGGAATGGGGTAATAAACTACAACATAAATTGATCTGCTTCCTGAAAACAGATGAATGAATCATGGTCAAAGCCCGTGGACACTCAGCTCTGAGCTTTTACTGGAGTGGGGAGCTCCCCCGGTGTCAACTGTTAATCCTGGTGTGGGAGCAAGATGGGTCAGTCAGGACTCTGGAACCACCTGCCTGGATCAACACTAGTTCTGCCACCAATGACCTGTGTGCCCTGGACAATGTCTCTGTGCTTCATCTTCTGTGAAATAAGGATGCTAATGGTAAATACCTACTTTATAGGTACATTGTATTGAGTGTGTGTGTGTGTGTGTTTGGTTAAAAAGATAACCACAGTCCCAAAATAGAGTCACTTATGTGAAGGCCCCACATCAGCAAACCAAAACTTAATACCTAACCTAACGACAGTTTCAACGCCCCTAGAAATGTGACCGCTAGCCCGCCAGCACTAGGAAATTCACTGATAGGCTATTTCCATTCCCCTAAGGAGGGCGACCTTACTTAAAACAAAGCCTTCTTTGCTAATAACTTCCTTTTTTCCACTCCTCCTCTGCTTTTAAACACCTTTTCTTCTCTTCAGCTCATTGGAGCTCCTTCTCACTGGTTGGGATGCTGCCTGATTCATAAATCATTCAGTAAAGCCAATTTGATCTCTGAATTACTCAGCTGAATTCCGTGGCTGTTTGGCTTTAAGCTGGGCACAGAGAGGCTGTGGTGATCATGTGGGGAGAGAACGGAGTTTGGATTCAGACAGACCTGCCTGCTGAAGGCCTTCCTTCAGGGTTAGGTCTCCCCGTCTTTCTCACACATGAGATCTAGTGAATCCTCATACATTTTTGTGAGTAATACATTAGATGAAATACTAATTGCAGAACACTTAGCAGAATGACTAGTACATAGAAGGTACTAAAAAAGAAGCTGTCATTATTATCTTTCATTGAATATATTATACAATGGCCCATTGTTTTATTTACCACCATGAAAGAAATACTGCCAATTATATACCAAGATAAGACATATTCAGTATTCAGATAAAGTTGTAAAAAAAAGTGTCTTAGATGAAAAATGCTAGTTTTGCTAAATGAGTCAAAATAGCTAATCTCCTAGAGTCTCCATGGTCTGGGAGGAGGAGACGGAGTGAAGAGGTGGGTCAAGGGCAGTCCCTTAGCTTAAGAATTTCAGGCCCTGAACTCTGATTTCAGGCGTGGCTGTGTGAGATCTTATTATTCTGATTCCCATGGACACCACAGAAAGCCCAGGAAATCATAGCTTCACATAGTCTCCTCTTTCTACCCCAAATATCTGGCTGTAAGAGTTTCAATAAAATACAGTGAAACTAAACTATGAAGAATTTTTGTTACTGCCTTTCTCAGGCTTCTCCGCTTTACATTAAAAAATAACCCAAATGGCATAGACATTTTCTTAGTCTTTAAGGCTTTTCCTTTCTAACTACAGCTGCACAAGATTTCATTCCATTTCCTCTGAGTGACCATGAGAAAAGAATCTTCTTTGTCTTTTTCTGGTTCTAAGACCCTAGAGAATAAATTTAGTCTTTGGGACATTGCCAGATGTGTGATAGGTCCACAAGGAAAACAGTAAGCAATCTTTTCTGTTTGGAAAGACTAAATTCAGAGACTACATCCCCGACAGGTTGCACATAAAGCTAGTCCTCTGTCCTCCCCCCAGCCCCTCCTCCAATTAGGGGTCCTTTGAAGGCTGACTGAGATGAGTTAGTGTCTCTTCTAAGTCAGGGCAAGTGGACGTGGGGGGTGTTACAATTCACACACAACTCAAAACTTTGCAACGCCAGATTCTAAATCATCGTTATCACTGAGTTTAGTCTAGTGCCACTGGCCTCATTAGACACATATTTCTCTCTGTCATAAGGGATTTGGGCCAGCTTATTTCAAAGTCCTAGAACACCACTGTTTCCTTTTCATTCCTACACATTCTTCATTCAATATTAATCTAAATAGCTTTTTAAAAATTGTTTTAGTCTATGGCCAAGTAATGCTGCAATGTTCATTCCTACTCCAGTTTCTAGACATGTGGTGCTCTTGTTCCCGCTATAGTGAAGGAAGGGCCGCCTGGCAGGGATCAAGGAAGAGGCGGAGCAGGCGCCTGTGGGGCAGAAGGGGAAGAGCACTTGTGTGTTCGCCCAGCCTTTCTTACAGTTGCCACACTTACATGTTTCCCTCAGCTAATGGGACGTGTTTGAATGTACACAGGTGAGGGCCAGCTAATCAGCTAAGTGCCGGAGAAATTTTCCCACTCACACAGTAGATACATCCTAGTACCATTTTGAAATAAGGTGAGAAAGACCTGTGTTACCAAAAAAAGAATGATTTCTCCCCTCAAATCAATTGAAAGGGTAATTTTCTAGAGCTAATGATTCTATCACCCGCAATTGAAACCTAAAAGCTTTCTCAACAAAGCTAATTTAGCCAAAACAGATTAAGAGAGGATATAACCAATTGACCAGACACTCCTGTAGGGTGTCTCCTGCCTTGTTCTCATTTGTATGATCCTTCAGAGCAAGGACAGTCTTACGTTTGAAACTCCTGCTGTTTTAGAGCAATGCCTGGCAACGCATAGGTTTCTCAACAAATGTTTTTTATTTGAAAAAATGCAGATAAACAAACAAAAATTTCACCCCATACCTGACCACCCCCAAGACAACCACTCTTAATATTTCAGCAAATAATGTCCTTTTAGAGCCCAGTCTGAATTCAGCATTAAGAATTCCAAATTCAGTGCACTTGTATGCAAGCCATACCATAATCAGTAATTCCAACAAAAATATGATGGACTCACACTGTAGAGCTTTTCCTAACTCAAAAGTCAGCAAAGCGTTGCAGATAGGTTCTCCGAGCAGCAGCCCTGAGATGAAGTCAGGTGTGCATGTTTTGTTGGAGGCTAGTATCTAAGGAGGAAAGAGAGAGCAGGGGGTTGTCAGACCACAGCACAGATCAGACAAAGTCACCCACAGCCTGATGGGGTCTCCAGAGCAAAGGTCCCATCAAAGGGGTCCGTTGTTGGGTGGGACTGGCCTGAACCTTGAAGTGCCACCTTGCTCAGTCATTGGCTGGTGGTCCCCCAGGAGCAGCTAGCTGGATCTAGGCAAAGCTAACAGCTGTCAGCTGACAGCTGTCCTCCCTGCTTGTAGCCCATGAGCCATTTTTTGAAAATGGATCTGGGTGGTGCCTCTCTCAGCCACAAAGATAATCCCTTACATTTTCTTTCAAAAGAAAATGCTTTGTGTATTGAGAGTTTTAATCTGTGAGGAGTTTGTTTCTGAATACAGTGTGAGTTAGGCCTCTAAATTGTTGCATCATTCACTGAATAGTACATCACATCCCAAAGATTTTTAATGTGACCATTTAATGTGACATTGGATGTGTTATTGGATAATAGTTTCTGAATATTGGAAGAGTGTTTCTTCACTTTTTGGGCTATTCACAATGTAAGTGTTGTAGACACAATACACTTTTAAGACCAGTCTGCATTATTAACATTTTCCCCTTACTCTCTTAAGCCTAGACCATCAATAAAGCAATAAATTAAGCTCTGATTTGTAATAGCATCCAATTTCCATGCTGTGACTACTCCCACCATGACTGATTTCAGTCTACCAATGTGGTGCCACTTGGAGCAGAGCTGGAAAGAGATAAGCCATATCACACTATTATATAGTATTTCCTCATTTGGATAAAATAGGCATAAATAACCTCAAGAGCACAGATAATTATAGTATGTGTGGTAACAGCATAGTAAATTATAGTAAAATAATTAGTAGGTGATGAACTTTTGGTATTTATTACTTTTGTTTGCAGTATAATTCCTTTAATCATAAGTTTATGTAATTTAGGTTTTAATAAAGTCTGTTTAAGAAACCAGCTCACAAAATTTTTGAAAATCTAACAGTCTCTCCTGAGCCAGCGCAAGTCAGCTGCAATACACCAACATGAACCAGAAGTTTCTCTTATAGGTGCCTCACTTGGGGAATGTCAGTACAGATACACAAAGACAGGCCCAGAATGTTCATTACAGTGCTGTTTTTAAGGGAGGAAAGTGAAAATGATATGCCTGTCCATAAGTAGGTAAATTAATAAATAAACTGGAATTCATTCATACAAGGCAATATTGTTAAAATGAATTAGATCTTCATATCACCATAGATCAAAGAAAGCTGTAAATACATTCATGCAGCGTGATACTAATTGTGTAAAAAGTTAAAGCACACAAACACTTTAAGTCTAGTTTTAAAAACATGCATATATAATTAGTGTAAGAATATGTATGAAAATGAAACACACAAAGTTCAGGATGGTACCTCTGAGGAGGGAATGAGGAGGCAATGGAATTTTAACATATCTATAACATTTTACTTCTCTAAAGAGAAGATGGTAGTCTGAAACAATAACAGAAAAGACACAATGCACATTATGAGCCTCTGATAGGAGTACACAAAATAACTGAAATAGTCTTGCTAAAAAATAGAATTTATATCTGCTTAAGCTTCTGAAACCAACTCCTAGTTTATGGAAAAACAGCAGACAAGGAAAAATATTAAATGGAGTCCCTAAAATGTAATCAACAAATCTGGAGTATGGATTTCTTCAAAAAATAAATTGCAAGAAAGAAAAGAGAGAGGGATGAGGGACCTACAGATTAAAAGAGTGAAGAGATCTGTCAACTGCAATGTATGAACATTAATTCCTTTGGTTCTGATTTCCACAATTATAATTATAGAAAACATAGGAAAGTTTGAATACTGAATGACTACTTACAGATATTAAAGAGTTACTATTAATAGTTTATGTGAGGTGATGATGTAATCAATATATTTAAATAATCTTTATCTTTTCATATTAATGTTAAAGAATGTATGAATGGAGTAATGCAATGGCTAGGACTTGACCCCAAATCATCTAGGGAGTTGGGGAAACAAGTAGCAGTGTAGACAAAACAAGATTGTTATTTCTTCTTTTATGTGTTTGAAATTGTATATAAATTACTTTTAGAGGAGGAGAAGGAAGGAAAAAATGGAAGCACACAAGAAAATAATAAACACATACTAACTAGATGGCTTAACATCTATTAGATCTAACTCGGTGTCATTGTATTTTCTGTATATTTTTCTAAGTTTATAATATGACATAATTTAAAATGTTTAAAGGTTTAAATTTGTACGAATACCTCCATCATGCCACAAACATAAAATATACTCTGACTGTATTTTAAATACCGTGATCAAGCTTCAGAGGAAGGAGAGAGATAAGTTATCGGCAGGGAGACTGGGGGTTTCCCACAGCCTGCTGCTTGTATGTGCCAGACATTTGATTTACCCTCCTACCAGATTCCCTCTGCTCCTCCCCAGATAGTGGACCACCACTCTGGTGCCATGAGCCAGAAATTAACTCTTCACATCCATTGAAACAACCAAGGCTTACTTCTGCTGCTCCACGTGTATGAGTGGCTAGACTGTTACTTCCAGTCACATTTCCTTTCCAATTATTTACATTTTGTTCCTGGGGAATGTTGAAGTTACAAGATTAGTCAACAAAGACAATGTCTAATTCCTAGAGTACACACTTCAATCTTGTGCCTGTGAGGAGGATATTTGCATGTGCTGTTGTTTACAGTGTTATCAGGCCACTTAAGGGTTGCTGAACAGTTTCCAACCCTTGAGAGTGGTTTAAATATCCCCTGTGCAGTCTGTCCTCCCAGTGCCAGGTGCACACACATACACACACACACACTCTCCCTTATGTTCATTACTGCATATTAAAAACTATAAGGTACTCTATTGGTAGCCACTCACAAAGGGCGTGGAAGAAGTTGTGCATCTTCAAAATTAATTAAAAAGAAAGCAATACTGGTCAGAGGCAGACAACAGTTTCTATATTATTCCAAAGACATTATGCTTGATTTTTTTTTAATGTAAAACTTTTTTTCTGAACTCAGGATCTTCAGTGTCTTGCTAGCTCAAGTTTTCCAGTAAAAAGAGAATTTCCATTAATCCAGATTCAGAGGTAAATGACTACATCTCTACATGAGACATAGGCACACAGACCACTGAGTGGGCTCTGCAATAAAAGCATCTACTGGAAAGGCAGTGTGGTATTACTAAGGGTGTGGACTTTGAAACCAGAATGCTTGTGTTCAAATTCCAGCTGTACCATTACTAGCTAATGGACCTCGGGAAAGTTTCTAAACCTTTTTATGTCTTCTTTAAAACCTTCTTTACAATGGGGATAGTAATAGTACTTAATTCATAGGTACAGTTGTGCAAAAAATTACTTAATATACATGAAGCACCTAGAACAATGCTTGGCAAATAAGTGCTACAGAAACTAGTATATTTGCTATACTATACTAATATATAATATAGTGAGCTAGCTCTGTTAGCTATTGCCATTTAAGTCTCATAACAACTTGCACCATTTTAAAGAGGAACTTAAATATGGTCAATGTTAAAAGTTAATAGCAGAACAAGGTCTTGAATCCAAGTTCTGTCCAAAGCCTGTGTTCTTTCCACTCACACCATCTTGCACGTGTTTGTGAGTACATACCAAGCTCCTATGTTAATAAGAAAGCCATGTTTATAATAGGACATGAAATTTAATGTAAAACCTATGTGACTTTGGGATCTTTCAGAATTAGGGAATTGAAACTAGTAAGACATAATTGTCAGGTCCTGTGCTGAGAGATTCCAATCAGAGATTGGGAGATTTGGAAGAAAGTTAGATTGGAATATCAGATAATTAACATTTGGATGTAATTGTTCAGAATACTTAAACTACCTCACATTGTACTGGTTTAATTAATTAAGCAGTATTATCTCACATATTAATAATAAATATTAATGGTTATAGAATTAAATATGAAACATGAGTCACAATAATTATTTTCAAGTCATCATGAGATGTAATGTGAAAGAAGTGATATATTTGGAAGCAAATAAGAAAATATGTGATAAAGCCATCTATAAACTTAAAAGTAATAACAAAAATTTAGTTTTACATATTGCTGTGTTTTGGACCTTGTCTTTCAAAAAGATGTGTTGAAGTCCTAACCCTGGTGGATCCCTGTGAATATGATCTTGTTTGGAAATAGGATCTTCACAGAAGTAATCAACTTAAGATGAGGTCACACTGAATGAGGGTGGACCTAGATCCAATATGGCTAATACCCTTATAAGAAGAGAAAAAACGACAGCCAGCTCAACAGCCTCCACTATCATCATGCATAGAATCCAGCTCAACAGGAACGGGGATATAAAAGCCAATTCCTGGCATTGGGCCTCTGCCCTTCCCCTTTGGACTCTAGGAAGTCTATTAAGGAGAGCAGCATCTACAGAGGTCAATGTGTCCAAATAAATGCCTCTCCCCTTCTCTACAACCTTCTCCAGGAGCCACTTACTGGACACCAACTGGCTGACAGTAGGGTAGGGGTCTCTGAGCAGGAATTTGAAGAAAGGAATTAAAGCAAAAAAAAAGTTTTTAAGGGACCAGTACAAAGACATTCAAAGCAGCACTGAAGCCAGTTTGACCATAGCTCAAACCAGAATCAGGCGTGTGAATCTATGTCAAGAAGGAAATAACTACATGAAATAATACGGTGGTAAAAGCCAAGATTTCCCTGCAACTAACTTCCTGAGATGAGGGGCAGCTGGGCCATGCTGAGGGCGGGCTCCAGCCTCGAGGGGAGCTGCCACATCCCAGCGGTGCAGGCAGCCCCTGGGCCTCCTCAGAATAGGTGGCCGTCTTCCCTGCTCCAGTGGCCAGCACCCAGCTCCCTACCTCCAGGACTAAAGTGCTTACACTTGGGCCATTCAAGAATCAGGGACACTGTACATTAAAAAGTTCCGTGCCAGGCCTTCTTTGCACTTGGCCTGTACCTGAAGGCCATTCCTTAAGCCTGAAAATTGGACCCAGCCAGAGACTGTGCCGGAAAAGTGACAATATGACCGACCCATCAGGGGCTTACAAGTGAAATAAACCCCCAAAGCCGTTCCCTTTCTGACTCAAACTTGACCTAGAGGGTCTTCACTCCAATTACATTTTAAGAGATAATAGCCTTTTTCACCTTTTAAAAATTACATAGTAATAAATGGTCATTGCCAAAAATTAGAAAATACATATAAGCAGAAAACATAAATTACCTGATGTCCAAATCATTCCCCGTGTAAACATATGTGTATTTGTACATTTTAATTTTACTTTTTAAAGTCACAGCTTAAATCCCCAAACTCAGTCCCTGAGAAATCCTAACTGGTTTTCTAACAGACCTTGAGGAGCTCTGTGGAGTCTTCCTCCTTGCACACATCCCTCGGTCCATCACCTTCACGCCCGGCCCTTCCTGCCCCAGAATATACCTGCTCATTGATAGTCGGAGATGACTCTGGCCTGGCTCCAGGATCAATGGTCCCTTGTGGCTGGGGTGGGGGCTGGCCCACACCTAGCACATCCTGTGGGGTAAGATGGAATGGGAAAAGCAAAGGCTAATGTGACACAGTAACATGATCTCTACATCTTCTCGAAAAGTAGGCAGCAGAACGGTCAGAAGAAAGAGAAACTACTTATCCCTTCAAGTATCTGCAAAAGTAAAGGAAACAGAATTCTAAGGACTTTAAAACTAAAGTGTGTTGCCTCCTGCAGCATACCAGGAGAACCTACACTCAGGAGAAATCAGAGTGTCAAGAGGAAAGAGAGGGCCAGATATCCGTCCCCAGGAATTCCCCAGTCCCATGGAATACGGCAGACCCAGCAGAACCCAAGGTGACTTGGAGCCACTCAGAGTCTCAGACACAGGTGAGGAGGACTCCGTGCGGAGGAGTCTGAGCAGACCTCCAAAAAGAGATGATAAAGACAGTAATAAATTAAAGCACTAGTCTCAGACTTTGATGTGCACAATCATCACCTGAAGCATGTATTAAAAATGCAGACCTCCAGGTTCTCTCAGGCCAAACATCCCAATAGTCTGATTCAGCAGGTGGGTTCCCTAGAATCAGCCCTCAGGTGATTCTGAGGCAGTGGCCTGAGGACCATACTGGCCTTTAACACTGGAGGCAGGACAGCATCCCATATGGCAGAACACCCTGCCAAATGCAATGAGACTGAGTGGGAAAGCCCTTATGAGGACAGGTTGTCTGGCTGGAGCCATAAACCATAAAGTCATAAGAGATAAAGGTAATAAAGGAGACAAATAGGTTTAGACCCAAGTAGAAAAGAAGACAATGAACATTTATTTTGAGTGCCTACACTGTTAAGCATTTAGGTAACACTAGTTCATATGTATTAACTCATGCCAGCTAGGGGATGGGGGCATTACTAACATCATGTTACAGATGAAGAAACTAAGTTCAGAGAAATGTTCTGGGTCCCTCATCTTGCCCTTCCTCCTCCTTTTCCACCCTGGGTTGGTTGGTTGGGTTTTTTTTTTTTTTATGGATTGAAGGAAAATTCATACAACATAAAATTCACCATTTTAACAGCTCAGTGGAATTTAAGACATTCTCAATGCTGTGCACATTATCACTATTTAGTCTGGAAATTTTCATCACCCCCCCCAAGAAAATTCCATACCCACTAGCAGCTACTCCCTTTCTCTGCCATCCTGCAGCCCCTGGCGACCACTCATATGTTGTCTCACTATGGGTTTTCCTGTTCTCAATATTTCATATAAATAGAATCATACAATATGGCCTTCTGTGTCTGGCTTCTTTTCCTTAGCAGAATGTCCACAGAGGTCATCTATGTGGTAGCATGTATCAGTACGTCCATCCTTTTTAGAGCTGGATGATACTCCACTGGGCAGGCTTTCTGAACTCTCTGGGGATGGCTCAGAGAGAGGAAAACCAAGATTTCATTTCCAAGATGGAAAGTCCGTCGAACTCAGCTGTAGCTTTTTCCAGCATTTCATGGACCTGCCAATCCACCACCTCCCCATACACACAGTTCAAGAAAACCACCTATGAGTCTGGCATTTAGAGAACAATTAAAGAAAGCAAGATCTTCATTCAATTCCCATTACAGCATGGTAAAACATCTGAAGAGTAAAGAATGAAGAAAATTATCAGAACTTTTTCAGAGAAACCAGCATCTTCAACAGAAAACTTTGGAATGTCAAAAACATTTTAAACACATCATGCTAGTCAATTTGAAGGAAAGACACATTTGAAAAACATCTTCGAGAATATCAATGTATGTGAATCTCAGTCCCTTCAGACTGGAACGTGTAGTGATCTCCAAAATGATTTTGTGAATGAGGATCTTCCCAAACAAGGATTAAATGAAGAAAGAGCAGAATTGGTAAAGCAGGTTCAAAAGAAAGAAGACCGTTTTGAGGCTAAAACTAGTCCTAATGTTTTAAAATGACATTAAAAATTAGCTGTTTCAGTTACAGTTATTAATGAAGTGGAAAAGCTCAGCCCAGCCATTGCTCTCTGAGTTGCAGTTACCTGTGTCTGAAGAGAACAAGAAACTCAGCCCTACTCAGTTGGTAGGCCACATGGGTTAGATGACAAATTGCTACACTGTAACAGAAATGAAGAATTTATAGGTGCTTAATTCATAATTTTTTTTCTCGAGTATCTTTGAGAGTAACAAGGTAATCAAAAGATACTTATGTATTTTAAAGGGGAGATATAAATCATTAGGGCTTAGGGAAAGATACCCTGATGACCAAAATACATATATATGTAAAAAAAAGAAGAGAAGAAACACAGAGGTAGACACGGAGGAAAATGCCCTTGATGACAGAGGCAGAAATTGGAGTAATGCATGTGTAAGCCAAGGGATGCCAAGGTTTTCAGGCAAACACCAGAGCCTAAGATGGATGCCTGGAGCAGATCTACCTCAGAGCCTTTGGAAGGAGCCTCCCCTGCTGGCACCTAGATCTAGGCTTCTACTCTCCAGAACTGTGAGAGAATAAATTTCTGTTTTTTTAAGCCATCCAGTTTGTGGTCTTTGCTAGGGCCTCCTTGGGAAACTAATAAACATATAGAAGTTACTTCAAAGACCATGTAAATAAATGATAAATAACTTAATAGAAACATTCCTGTGCTGGCAATACTGTTCTTTAACAGAATATTTTTAGCTGTTCTCATTTGAAGTATGTCAAAATAACTTAAATCACATAGAAGTACATATACACATAAAAATGGTGCACAAGGGGACGGCTCAAGATGGTGGCATGAGTAGAGCAATGGAAATCTCCTCCCAAAACCATATATATTTTAAAAAATACAACAAATACAATTATTCCTAAAAGAGAGACCAGAAGATACAGCACAATAGCCAGGCTACATCTACATCTGTGAGAACTCAGCATCTCACAAAAAGGGTAAGATACAAAGGTGTGACCCAGCAGGACCCGAGCACTCCCCCAACCCCAGCACACTGACAGGAGGAAAAGAATCAGAGTGAGGAGGCAGTGGAAGCACAGGACTGCTAAATAACCATCCCTAGTAATCTGCACCGGGAGCACAGACACTTGTTGCATGGTGTACTGGATATTAGAGAAATGAAAAAGTAAAATCTGAGACAGAAAGTGCAAGCAGGTCCCCACAGCTGGCTACCTAGGAAAAAAGAAAAGTGGCTGCTTTTAAAAGTCTTAAAGGAACAAGGGCTTAACAGCTGGACAAAATTGTCCCAGCACACTCAGCCCAGCAGGCTGGGAATTTTAAGGAACTTCAGGTGCCCTAAACCCCTGGGTGTCAACGCAGCTCCAAAGCCCCTAATGGCGATAAGCAGCCTGCCGTTTACTCCCCCACGCTGGCAATGTAAGCAAACCAGTTGACCTGCCACAGCTGCGGACCACCCGGGGAGCAGCCCCGCCAACAGCAACCACACAGAGTCTCCTCCCAGCACGTAGCTAGCTAACTGAGACAGACCCAGAGGCTGCCACCGGCATGCAGCTGGCCAACACAGATAGAAGAAGCCAGAGAAAGGTCTGGAAGGCACGAAGGGGCACCATTCTCACAGGAGAACACATCCGGTGCATCTGCAAACCCCCACTGTGCCCTAGGCTATACCAAGGGATGCCCCACCCACAACAGCTCAGGAGATTATCCCAGAGACTGCTCCCAGTGTGTGGGTAACCAGCACAGGCAGCAGAGAAGGGCAAGGTGACCAGCAAGCAGGAAGGGACTTTGTTCTCCCAGCTGACACATGTGCCACTTGACAGTGATCACTGCTATCGCCACGAAAAGGCAGAAGAACCTGGTCCAGTCAAAAATCACTCAGACAACCCCAGAGAGAGGGCCTGGTGAGATAGATATAACCATATTCCTGAAAAAGAATTCAGAATAAAAGTCATAACCATGCTGATGGACCTGCACAGAAAAACAGAAAAATATGCAAGAGCTAAGGGATGAACTCCGGAGGGAAATAACAGAAATGACACAATCAATAGAAGGACTTAAGAGCAGACTCAATGAGGTGCAAGAGACTGTTAATAGAATAGAAATCAGAGAAAAGGAATACGGAGAAGCTGAGAGAGAGATAAAAGGATCTCTAGGAATGAAAGAATACTAAGAAAACTGTGTGACCGATCCAAATGGAACAATATTCACATTATAGTGGTACCAGAAGAAGAAGAGAGAGAAAAAGGGATAGAAAGTGTCGTTGAAGAAATAATTGCTGAAAACTTCCCCAAGCTGGGGAAGGAAATAGTCTCCCATTCCATGGACGCCCATAGTTCTCCCAACACAAGCAACCCAAGGAACACAACACCAAGACATATAATAATTAAAACGGCAAAGATCAAAGACAAGAACAGGGTATTAAAGGCAGCCAGAGAGAGAAAAAAGATCACATACAAATGAAAACCCATAAGGCTATCATCAGACTTCTCAACAGAAACCTTACAGGCCAGAAGAGAATGGCATGATATAGTGAATGCAATAAAACAGAATGGCCTTGAACCAAGAATACTGTATCCAGCATGATTATCATTTAAATTTGAAGGAGGGATTAAACAATTTCCAGATAAGCAAAAGTTGAGGGAGTTTGCCTCCCACAAACGACCTCTACATGATATTTTAAAGGGACTGCTCGATATGGAAGCACTCCTAAGGCTAAATAGATGTCACAAGAGAAAATAAAATCACAGCAAAGAAAGCAGACAAACCAAATGCTAACTAAAGGAAAAAAATAAAATCAACTATCCACAACAAGCAGTCAAAGGAAACAGAAGAGAACAGAATAAAACACCTAACATATAAAGAGTGGAGGAGAAAGAATAAGAATGGAGAGAAATAAAAAATCAACAGACTGTGTTTATAATAGGGTAATAAGAGAGTAAAAGTTAGATGGTTAGATTGTAAAGAAGCTACCCTTCAACCTTTGGTAACCACGAATCTAAAGCCTGTAATGTAAATAAGTACGTATCTATCAATAATCACCCTAAATGTAAATGGACTGAATGCACCAATCAAAAGACACAGAGTAATAAAATGGATAAAAAAGCAAGACCCATTTATATGCTGTTTACAAGAGACTCACCCCAAACCCAATGGCATACACAGACTAAAAGTGAAGGGATGGGAAAAGATATTTCCTGGAAACAACAGGGAGAAAAAAGCAGGTGTTGCAGTACTTGGGTCAGACAAAATAGACTTCAAAACAAAGAAAGTAACAAGAGACAAAGAAGGACATTACATAATGATAAAGGAGTCAGTCCAACAAGAGGATATAACCATTATAAATATATATGCACCCAACACAGGAGCACCAACATATGTGAAACAAATACTAACAGAATTAAAAGAATAAATAGAATGCAATGCATTCATTTTAGGAGACTTCAACACACCACTCACTCCAAAGGACACAGATCAACCAGGCAGAAACTAAGTAAGGAAACAGAGGGACTGAACAACACACTAGAACAGATGGGCCTAACAGACATCTACAGACCTCTACACCCAAAAGCAACAGGATACACATTCTTCTCATGTGCACAGGGAACATTTTCCAGAATAGACCACATACGAGGCCACAAAAGGAGCCCCAGTAAATTCAAAAAGATTGAAATTCTACCAACCAACTTCTCAGATCACAAAGATATAAAACTAAAATTAAATTGTACAAAGAAAACAAAAAGGCTCACAAACACATGGAGGCTTCACAACATCCTCCTAAATAATCAATGGATCAATGAACAGATTAAAACAGAGATCAAGCAATATATTGAAACAAATGACAACAGCACAATGCCCCAACTTCTGTGGGACGCAGGGAAGAGAGTTCTAAGAGGAAACTATACAACAATCCAGGCCTATTTAGAGAAGGAAGAACAATCCCAAATGAACAGTCCAAAGTTACAATTATTGAAACTGGAAAAAGAAGAACAAATGAGGCCCAAAGTCAACAGAAAGAGGGACACAATAAAGATCAGAGAAGAAATAAATAAAATTAAGAAGAATAAAACAATAGAAAAAATCAATGAAACCAAGAGCTGGTTCTTTGAAAAAATAAGCAAAATAGATAAACCCCTAGCCAGACTCATTAAGAGAAAAAGAGAATCTACACACATAAACAGAATCAGAAATGAGAAAGGAAAAATCACAACGGACCCCACAGAAATACAAAGAATTATAAGAGAATACTATGAGAATCTATATGCTAACAAGCTGGAAAAACTAGAAGAAATGGACAACTTCTTAGAAAAATACAACCTTCCAAGACTGACCAAGGAAGAAACAGAAAATCTAAACAGAACAATTCCAGCAATGAAATTACAACAGTAATCAAAAAACTACCCAAGAACAAAACCGCCTGGCCAGATGGATTCACCACTGAGTTTTATGAAACATATAGTGAAGATATAATACCCATTCTCCTTAAAGTTTTCCAAAAAACAGAGGAGAAGGGAATACTTCCAAACTCATTCTATGAAACCAGCATCACTCTAATACCAAAACCAGGCAAAGACCCCACAAAAAAAGACAATTACAGACCAATATCCCTGATGAACATAGATGCAAAAATACTCAGCAAAATATTGGCAAACTGAATTCAAAAATATATCAAGAGGATCATACACCATGAGCAAGTGGGATTCAGCTCACGGATGCAAGGATGATACAACATTCGAAAATCCATCAACATCATCCACCACATCAACAAAAAGAAGGACAAAAACCACAGGATCATCTCCATAGATGCTGAAAAAGCATTTGACAAAATTCAACATCCATTCATGATTAAAACTCTCAACAAAATGGGTATAGAGGGCAAGAACCTCAACATCATAAAGGCCATATATGACAAACCCACAGCCAACATCATACTTAACAGCGAAAAGCTGAAAGCTTTTCACCTAAGATTGGGAACTAGACAGGGATACCCACTCTCCCCACTTTTATTCAACATAGTATTGGAGGTCCTAGCCACAGCAGTCAGACAAAACAGAAATACAAGGCATCCAGATTGGTAAAGAAGAAGTCAAATTGTCACTATTTGCAGATGCCATGATATTGTACATAAAAAACCCTAAAGACTCCACTCCAAAACTACTAGAACTAATATCTGAATTCAGCAAAGTTGCAGGATACAAAATTAGCAAACAGAAATCTGTTGCTTTCTTATACACTAACGATGAACTAACAGAAAGAGAAATCAGGAAAACAACTCCATTCACAATTGCATCAAAAAGAATAAAATACCTAGGAATAAACCTAACGAAGGAAGTGAAAGACCTGTACTCTCAAAACTACAAGGCATGCCTAAGAGAAATTAAAGAGGACACTAACAAATGGAAACACATCCCATGCTCTAGGCTATGTAGAATAAATATTGTCAAAATGGCTATACTACCTAAAGCAATCTATAGATTCAATGCAATCCCGATCAAAATACCACCAGCTTTCTTCAATGAACTGGAACAAATAATTCTAAAATTCATATGGAACCACAAAGGACCCCGAATAGCCAAAGAAATCCTGAGAAGGAGGAAAAAAACAGGGCGAATTATGCTCCCTGACTTCAAGCTCTACTACAAAGCCACAGTAATCAAGACAATTTGGTATTGGCACAGAAACAGACCCACAGACCAGTGGAACAGAATAGAAAATCCAAACATTAACCCAAACATATACAGTTAATTAATATTTGATAAAGGAGCCTTGGATATACAATGGGGAGATGACAGCCTCTTCAGCAGCTGGTGTTGGAAAAACTGGACAGCTACATGTAAGAGAATGAAACTGGACTACTGTCTAACCCCATACACAAAAGTCAACTCAAAATGGATCAAAGACCTGAATATAAGTCACGAAACTATAAAACTCTTAGAAAAAAATATAGGCAAAAATCTCTTGAACATAAACATGAGCGACTTCTTCATGAACATATCTCCACGGGCAAGGGAAACAAAGGCAAAAATGAACAAGTGCGACTATATCAAGCTGAAAAGCTTCTGTACAGCAAAGGACACCATCAGTAGAACAAAAAGACATCCTACAGTATGGGAGAATATATTCATAAATGACGTATCTGTTAAGGGGTTGACATCCAAAATATATAAAGAACTCACGCACTTTAACAAACAAAAAGCAAATAATCCAATTAAGAAATGGGCAGAGGATATGAATAGACACTTCTCCAAAGAAGAAATTCAGATGGCCAACAGGCACATGAAAAGATGCTCCACATCGCTAATCATCAGAGAAATGCAGATTAAAACCACAATGAGATATCACCTCACACCAGTGAGAATGGCCAACATACAAAACACAAACAACAAATGTTGGCGAGGATGTGGAGAAAAGGGAACCCTCCTACACTGCTGGTGGGAATGCAAATTAGTTCAGCCATTGTGGAAAGCAGTATGGAGGTTCCTCAAAAAACTCAAAATAGAAATACCATTTGACCCAGGAATTCCACTCCTAGGAATTTACCCTAAGAATGCAGCAGCCCAGTTTGAAAAAGACAGATGCACCCCTATGTTTATCGCAGCACTATTTACAATAGCCAAGAAATGGAAGCAACCTAAGTGTCCATCAGTAGATGAATGGATAAAGAAGAGGTGGTACATATACACAATGGAATATTATTCAGCCATAAGAAGAAAAACAAATCCTACCATTTGCAACAACATGGATGGAGCTAGAGGGTATTATGCTCAGTGAAATAAGCCAAGCCGAAAAAGACAAGTATCAAATGATTTCACTCATATGTGGAGTATAAGAACAAAGAAAAAAACTGAAGGAACAAAACGCCAGCAGACTCACAGAACCCAAGAACGGACTAATAGTTACCCAAGGGAAAGGGACTGGGGAAGATGTGCAGGAAGGGAGGGATAAGAGAGAAAAAGGGGCATTACAATTAGCAGATGTAATGTTGGGGGGGCATGGCGAGGGCTGTACAACTCAAAGCAAGTAGTGATTCTATAGCATCTCACTATGCTGATGGACAGTGACTATAACGGGGTTGGTGGGGGGGACCTGAAGAAGGAGGTAGTTTATATATTGCACATGTAACTGTAGAATAATGATACCGAAATAAATTATAAAAAGAAAAAGAAAAAAACATAGGCAAAAATCTCTTGGACATAAACATGAATGACTTCTTCATGAGCATATCTCTATAGGCAAGGGAAACAAAAGCAAAAATGAACAAGTGGGACAATATCAGGCTGAAAAGCTTCTGTACAGCAAGGGACACCATTAGTAGAACAAAAAGACATCCTACAGTATGGGAGAATATATTCATAAATGACGTTTCCAATAAGGGGTTGACATCCAAAATATATAGAGATCTCACACACCTCAACAAACAAAAAGCAAATAATCCAATTAAGAAATGGGCAGAGGACATGAATAGACACTTCTTGAAAGAAGAAATTCAGATGGCCAACAGGCACTTGAAAAGATACTCCACATCGCTAATCATCAGAGAAATGCAGATTAAAACCACAATGAGATATCATCTCACACCAGTGAGGACGGACAACATCCAAAACACAAACAATGACAAATGTTAGCGAGGATGTGGAGAAAAGGGAACCCTCCTACACTGCTGGTGGGAATGCAAATTAGTTCAACCATTGTGGAAAGCAGTATGGAGATTCCTCAAAAAACTCAAAATAGAAATACCATTTGACCCAGGAATTCCACTCCTAGGAATTTACCCTAAGAATGCAGCAGCCCAATTTGAAAAAGACAGATGCAGCCCTATGTTTATTGCAGCACTATTTACAATAGCCAAGAAATGGAAGCAACCTAAGTGTCCATCAGTAGATGAATGGATAAAGAAGATGTGGGACATATACACAATGGAATATTATTCACCCATAAGAAGAAAACAAATCCTACCATTTGCAACAACATGGTTGGAGCTAGAGGGTATTATGCTCAGTGAAATAAGCCAAGCTGAAAAAGACAAGTTTCAAATGATTTCACTCATATGTGGAATATAAGAACAAAGAAAAAATACTGAAGGAACAAAACAGCAGCAGACTCACAGAATCCAAGACCGGACTAATACTTACCAAAGGGAAAGGGACTGAGGAAGATGGTAGGAAGGGAGGGATAAGGGGGAAAAAGGGGCATTATGATTAGCAGACATAATGTTGGGCGGGCACAGGGAGGGCTGTACAACTCAGAGAAAACTAGTGATTCTATAGCATCTCACTACACTGATGGACAGTGACTGTAATGGGGTTGGTGGGGGGGACCTGATGAAGGGGGTAGTTTAATAACCGTAATATTGCACATGTAATTGTAGATTAATGATACAAAAATTATAAATAAATAAATAAAGGAAACAATTCAGTTAAATGAATTTCAGGTCTAATTGGCTGTATTAAGTGATTCATATATCAGGCAGCATCCCATCTAAGAAGCAGAGATGATCTAAGGAGCCATACAAAGGAAAGTTTTTATATACAGGAGGGTAGGGCAAAATGTTACTAGCAATAGAAAAGGAGGTTTTGTTTCAGGCCAGGTCACCGTCCCTTTGGAGGAAGAGCAGGGGCCTTATCCTGTAGGTCACCTCATCATCTTTGGAGGGTATGCAGAGGGCTCATGCGCCCTATTACCTCATGTGTGCTGGTCAGAAGATTCTTGATTGACCAGCACAGCATTTCTGGGGGCGGTGGGGACCGCAGGCAGGCTCGGCAGTAAGCCCGGTACGGTGACCCTCACGCTTGGGCCCGTTTCTTTCCTTTCTAGAACCACATTTAAGCATACTGTTCCTGCCCATTCATCAGACTTGCCAAAAGACTGAATACTTTTAATGGGTCCCAGAGCAAATGGAAACTAAATGGGAATGTACCACAAGGGTCCTTATGGCCCAGAACCTTTATTTGTGGTCAGTAATCTGTGACCAGTTAACGATGCTTTTGTCAAAGACTGGAGCAAAACCTAAGGTTGGCTCCCAAGGTCCTCCAGCAAAGCCACATATCTTTAGCAGTAACAGTCCTCCTTTGAGAGCTCTGATATGATTTTTCTCTGACAGAACGGAATTCTGACTTTGGAGCACCAGGTAACAATGTGACGCCGTCACTATCACAAGCCAGCTTATCTGTGCCATACCCAGTGCCACCCCGTTTTTGAAGTGGAAATAAAATCATGGGCCTAAAGTAAGCAGACCCTAAAAACACAAGTTGCATTACAAACTGACTGTCATTTCCAGCTTACCTGTATGTTTTGCTCCACTGCCCCTCCCTCAATCTCTATTTTTATTTGGTGGGGGGACTTTTTTTATAGTTAAGTGACCAGGAGAAGAAAAGCTCAAGCCTTATTTATAGGTATCACTGTGTAATTTGCTGGCACAGAACAGAAAGGGACAACTGGAACTTTACCCCACCCCTCTTCAGAGTTAATTCTTTAAAAAGTATGGGTGGGAGAGAGGGAAGACAAATCCTTTTAATGGTTTATCTTGTTCATTTGCCTTTAAGGAGAAAGAGCCTTAGGCAAAAATGTATGTTTTTCTTTCACTGAGGAATCTCTCCCTCCTAGGCTTGCTCTGGAGGGGCAGAGTCTGTCCCATCATCTGAGGTAGTGGTCAAAGCTGGAAACTTAGTGGAAGCCTCCATGGTAAGGACTAGAAGTTTGCAGGTGGCACATATTCCTATTCTTGGGCATTGGGGGTCTGATGTTTTTGAAACTTTAGTACTAGAGGAAGGAATGCATTCTCTAGGTACATAAAATGGTACTACTGAATTGGAAGTCAAGGCTACCACCTGGGTATTTCAGATTTTTCATGCCTTTAAACAAACAAAACAAACATGAGTTTCATTATTGGTTTAGGTAACGAATCATGATTACTAAGAAGAAAAGAAATATTGGGGACAGTGGGATATGGAGCTGTATAGATAGAAGAAGAGAAAACGCTGGAGGGTTCTTCAATGTTCAATGTTAAAAATTAATGAAATTTCAGTTCTGACTATAAGTAATAGGGCCAATTTCACCCTCCAAAGTTAAACAGCTAGAAAACTGGGTAATATTACATGAAACACTGGTTTTCAGACACTGGACAATGAACAGTGCAGAATAATAAATCTCTGAGTAAAGGGAAACAAAAGGTCTAAGTCCTGCAATTATCCAGCTTCTTGCTTATAGGTCCCAGGCTGCCATGGGAAGAGGTCTCCAAAAAGCCTGGCACTCTTGCTGAGTGGAAGAAACAGAGTTCAAAATTAAGGGAGGTCAAAATGGCTAAAATGTTCTGGGTATGACTCCAAGAAGGAGACATGTGCATAAAAGTAGTCCAAGGATCTACCGAGAAATTGTCCAAGTCTATGACTCAGTGCTGATCTGCATATGCATGGGAGGAAATGACACGCAGCCTGAGAAAGGACGGCCAGAAAGGACTACAAGGAATATTCCCTCCAGATTTACAGGGTGGGGAGTATTTCAGGTTCTAATTAGAGTAGGAAGAACCCTGAATTAATAGGGCAATAAGTCGAGTCCCTAGAAGGTGATTACCTCAGTTTGGAATCAAATAAGCCCTACACAAAACACTGCTCTGGACCCATCCTAACAATACTTTAAAAAAAGACAAAAGGGTCAAACTGAGCATTCTAGAACAAAATCCAACATTTAAGGAAAGGACACAAAATACAATACGAACTACGTAGTAATTTTCGATGTTTGGCATCCAATAAAATACTTGCATACATACAAAGAAGCAAGAAAATGTAATCCCTAACCAGGAGAAAATCTATCAATAGAAATAGACCTCAAATGATAAAGAAGATAGAATCATCAGAAGAGGAATTTTTTTTTTAAGTATTATAAATATCCTCCTTATGCCCAAGGGGACAGAGAAAAATATCATCTTAATGAGAAGAATCTTTGAAGGTTTAAAAAGCCTAAAATTGATGTTCTAGAGATAAAAAATACAGTATCAGAAATGAAAAATATGCTCCATGGGACTAATAGGTTAGATATAGTGGAAGGAAAGATTACTGAACTTGAAAACATAGTAATAAGAACATTCAAAATGAAACAAATGCAAAAGACAAATTATAGAAAGTATTAATGATTTTTGAATCAATATTCAGCAATCTACTATACAGGTAATTGGAGTCTAAGAAAGAGGGGTGAGGTGAACAGGAAGAAAACATGAAAAAATAATGCAAAAATTTCCCCAAATTTAATGAAAAATACAAGTCTACAGATGCAAGAAGTTCAGTGAAACCAAAATGAGAAAACATGAAGAAAAGCACACCAAAAACATTATAGTTAAAATTCTGAAAACTAGTGAAAAAGAGAAAATCCTAAAAGCCAAAGGGTCGAAGACTAAAGATAAAATGAGAACATTACAGTGGGATACCACTACACACCCACCAGAATGCAAAAAATTAAAACTTAAAAAAAAAGTTAATTGTTTTCAGTAACTGTATTGTTGCTAGGGGCACATTAGTCTGATATTTGCTCTGTTTTGTGGATCAAACACATAGGCAAGTATGTGATAATTATATCATCCATGATGACCTTGAGAACTGGGATTTTCAGCAGAGCAAAGGCTATATAGATATAAAGTACAAGAGATACAGTTATAAGACAGCCCTCACTTTGAATTTAAAACATAAATATAAGTTCATGATATAATGGATACATTTATCTGAGGAAATATTCCCTACTCTGTCCACTGAAGAGGGCTAGAAGTAATGACCACCTCCACAAAACTAAGAATCCACCTAAAGGAGCCTTGGCTAGTTTCAAGTCCAGAGCAGAAAATGTACAAGGTGTGGGGAACACCTTCTCATACCAAATAGCAGGGAAAACATCACAGATTACCAGGGTCAGCCATTTAGGACACTAGCCACACAGCATACCAAAACAACAATAGCTTTAATGTCTTGAAACTGAGCAAATATGTTTAAATCCATGTATTTGTAGTGATGCTAAACAAACAAACATCCAAAAACCTAATGGATCACTGTTGGATGATTCTAGGCAGCACATCTATTATTTTGAAAACTGGTACGAAAAGCCTTCATTAAACCTTTATCCTTCCTTCTCTATGTGAACTGTAACACTGGGTAACTAAAATGATAGATAAGTAGAATTTTCTGTTTAGAGAAATATCCTAGCAAATAAATAAGGAAGGAATGCTAGCTACAATTAGACTCTCACTATTTTGCAACTTCAAGTAATTAGTAAATCTAGATATTAAGTTTTAACATCATGAAAAGAGACAATCAAGCATTTTGTACCTCCTAGTAGAACGTAATGTGTCTTGGCAAAAAAAAAAAACAAAAAAGTAATCTAAATCTGATCAAGTCTCTAGATCCAATTTCCAGTTCACAGGAAGTATTAAACAACCCAGTTTCTTCAGCAAATAGATTTCAACGGAGAAAAATATATCGAGGAAGAACCTATAGATTAAAAACTTTAAGAAAAAAGTTCCATTTAAGAGACAATCAGCAATTCTAACAGTAGCACCATATTTGTTGATGTTCAGAAAATATCCTTCTTACAGGTGTAATAGCTTTGTGGTTATATTTGGAAGAGTTCACATCCTTTAGGCATAAGAACTAAAACATTTATTGTATTTGTCACTGGTTACAAAACAATGATTTGAGGACCAGATGGGCTATAGGCGAGAATAGTTGCCAGGGTACATGATGCGGAAGCTAGATGCTGAATACAGGGGGAGTCATTAAATTTTTTCTGTGTACTTTTGCATTTGGTTTATATATTCGGCAAAAAAGATTTTAAGATATTGAAGAAGAACACCAACTGAACTCTGGAAAGAAAAGTTCATAGAAGCAGTCTTCACAAGGAGGCCAGCCAGGGCTCAGATCCTTCAGAAAGGTAAATTTCTTCAACTATGTAATTCACATAATTCATTAAAAACTTTAAAGATATACTATTTTAGGAAGAGAAATTTCAAAAGGTTGATCTACACAAATGTTTAACAATAGCTAATTGTTACTGTCTGAGAGAAATCTTGGCTTTATTTGTCCCTTTTTTCTGACTAATTAATATAGTTTATTCTTTTTTGCTCTTGTCCACATAAAGTCAAAGTCAAAAGGTTTGACTTTTCTTTTAGAACACTTGCCACTATTGCTCCTGCCCTTCCTCTTTACAAATGTCTTTTGAAGGCGTATTGTTTTTGTGTTCTCTCTGGCATGGTCATAGGAAATCCCATTTCTCTGGAAATGGCTAAGTCCACGAGCAGTGGGAGAGCTGCCTCTTCATACCCTCCCTGCCTAGCAAAGCACATGACCTATGATGCAGTCCTACTTCCACAAAAATACTTTTGTTTTTGAGGGGAAGTGGAGGATGAAAAAGGACAAAGAAAAAAGTGAGGGGAAAAAAAAGAAAAAAGGAATAAAAAGGATAGGAAAGTAGGAGTATTTTTCTCAAGAAATTTGCATTGTGCTAGAAGTAGGTACATTTTTGTAATTAAGTTCTTCTTTAAACACTTTTTAGTTTCTTTCTCCAAAAGCACTTTGTAAATCAATGCATTAACATATGTGCAGACACTGATTCATTCCCTCCTAGCTCTAGTCCAGGGTGACTCATGTCATCAGGTACCATGTGAGGTCTTCACCTCTCCCCCTTATATATAAAAATATTTGAAGGATATTTGCAAGGTTTTTGTTTGCTGTTCAGATATTAGATAATGCTGTAAATATGCTGGGACTTGCTTTACATAGATTAGGTAGGTAGATGATAGATAGATAGATAGATAGATAGGTAGATAGATAGATAGATTGATACACATACACCATTTTCATATGTAAGAGGTACCTTGATATTCACTGGAAACAAAATGATAGAAACAGAAAATCCCAGGCATTGTTGAGATTTTCCAATGCTTAAATCTTATCTATAAAAGAATAACAGTACATCATGGACATATCAAGTCAATAGACAGAAATCTAAATCACTCTTTTAAGCAGTTACATAATATTCCATAGTAAAAATGTACTACATTTCAATTGCCCTATTGATAGACAATGAGATTGTATCCCTTTTATCCACCACAGCCAATGTTACAATAAAGATTTTTTAATGTGACCTTAAAAAAATGATGCTTATATTTCTACAGAAAAGGTATTCAAAAATGGTGTTGGTAGACTGAAGAGAATGTGTATTTTAAATTACAATAGACTTGTCAGATTTCTTTTCAAAATGTTTGCCGTTTATACTCTCACTAGCAATATATATCACAGTGTTCATTTTCCCATGTATGTCTCACCAACAATGAATGTATGATCCTTTTTAAATTTTGTCATCACAGGAGAAAGATTCTAAATTATCACAAGAACCATTCCTTGGGGTTTTCCCTGAATTGAATTCACGGTCTGTTTGTTTAGGTCTCTGGCATCTAGAGCTGGTTTGCTCCACGAGGTCAGCATGTGGACTGGACTTAAGCAGTGATATGCTTTGCCCTGCTCTGTGGTTGTAGGTTACCTACAGGAACTATATACCAGCAAAAAAGCGTGAGATTATATGTAGGTTAAAACCACCGTTGTCATATATGAAAGGTAACTTGATATTCACTGGAAGCAAAATAATAGAGAATCTCAGGGGTTGGAGAGGCTATCCAATGCTTAAATCTTGCCTGTAAAACTCCACCAATTTATTATTCCGCTTCTGCTTTAATTACCCTGATAATGGGGAACCTACAAAAGCAGACAGCCTATTCCATAATAATAAAGCTAACTTTTATTGAGTGTTTATTCTGTACCAGACATAACTGAAAGTGCCTGGCAGGAAGCATCTCACTTAATCCTTTGAAAAACCCTATGGGAGAGGCATTACTGTTGCACCTATTTCACAGGATAAACAGCACAGATCACACAGCTGGTACAAGGACGTCCTTGGTTTAAAATCAGGGGCCAGCCATACTCAACCTCTGCCCCCTACTGCCTCCCAGAGGCAAGATTGTAAAGCTGTGAATGCTAACCCTTTTTCTTTACACAGACCTAAACATTTCTTCCTGTAGCTATGTTTCACTGTTCCTACTTCCACTTCTTTTATTTCCATGAATTCTCCTAACATCTTTTTCATAGAAAAATACTACAAATATTTGTTAGTAGCTATGAGTTTCTCTGTTAGTCCTCAGTTCTAGGAATCAGAGTATCTTTAACGGAAGCCTGAGAAAGATCAGCTTACAGAACTCATCAATGGCAAGGGTGAGAAAATGGTAGTATCTACATCTCTTCCATATTACAGACCCCAAGTCAAGGCTACTGTGAGTCGTTGTAGGAAACAGGGCTAAAAATTTCCTGAGACGGGACCAAGTACCCAGCAATAAAATACAAAACATTAGTGGGAAAGATTAATAGAATACCATTATTTTTCCAAAGTTTCAGTCCAATCCATCAGTGAAATGCTTGTTTCTAAAGACTACCATAGAATATCTCACAAACCTAAGGACTGATCTTTTAGGAATACAGTGACAAATCAGAGTATGGCACAAGAGACAAGTTTAACCAGTTACTATCTTTCATTAATGATAATGGAAGATACATGGAAGGTACAAAAGAAAATTAGCATTCATCAAAACCACCCAAACTTGCCACATTTCTCACAAAAGAGTGGATTCAGTGGAAATTCAAATGGAAAACAAAATCATATGGCACAAGGGAAGTAAAATATGCTAGTGATAAATACCTGGCATGTCAGTCAAATGTTGAGCAAGGATATACTAACGTAAGATCTTTCTCTAACTGCCTTCCTCTTACTGATAAAACACCTATGATTTAGGTTGATTTTCCATTTATAATCTCATATCATAGGATTCTTTTTTTTTCACTTTTTCTCTATCCTTTGCACTTTCAGCAAGGGTAAAAAAATTATTCCCTTGAAGTCCAGGCCATATTAACATTATAGCTCTTTTATTTTGCTAAATTATTTGCACAAATGTGAGGTCAGGAGCTCAAGGAGCTTTGCTGAGTACCCTGCATTTTCTCACTGCTCATTTCTCTGTATGTTCATTCTCAGTTCTTTAATTCAAGATGCCAAACTATGTATTGTTGTCTTGCATTGAAATAACTCAGGACCCAACACCACACATTCCACCCAAACAGCAAAAATAAAAAAATAGAAAAACAGCAAAAATAGGAAACCAGATCATGGAACTATACTGTGTTGGAAATGGAGTCTTCCTTTTTCTGGGTCATTTAGGGGTTTAGTCTATAGTAATGAGACCCATTTCTTAGAATAGTGAAAAAAATTAAAAATTAAATTAAAAAATCTATCTTTACCTATAATAAAACATCATAAGCTGTCAGGAATGGAAGGTACAGAGGGAACAAACCCAAGATTCTCATTTTAAAAGACTCCCAATTACTGACATATTAATGGTAGAAGAATCCTATTTTTCTGAAACTAAGTAGTGTCTCTATCACATTAACAGCCTCTTTTAAACGTCAACTAAGAATGCTAGAAAGAGGTCTGCGGTGTGTCTGGGCTTGAGTGACATCAGGCAACTCATCTGATCCCTTCGAAAGTCAGCTCTTCCTTAGCATGTGTGCGGAACCGTGAGGTGCGTGGTGCATATAAGTGCACTAGTTCAGGTTGCCCGTAGAAGCAGCTGTCAAGACAGAATTAGATATGCAAGAGATTTATTGGGGGAGGGTAGATGCTGGTTTGACTTGAGGGGAAGGAGAGGGAGAGAGAGAGAGAAGGAAGGAGGAGTGGGTGGAAAGGCTGCAGCTCAGTTCCACGAAAAGCTCAGGTGGCCGATGGGCTGTCCTTGGGCCAGAGCCACATGATGGAGGAGCCCCTCGTCTCCCTGCACTGGGCTTGCCTTGCTTTGTCCGCTGTGCTAGGAGACACTGCGGTAATTGTGGCGTCTGTGCCAACTCAAGAGTCAGCTCCGTGGGGCAGCAGCCCGGGGAGTCAGTCAGTCGTGTTCCCTGCAGCAGGAGACCCAAGCTGCCCAGCCTCAGGCCTCAGAGGTCTGCTGCTCCAGGCAAGCTCAAGGAAGCGACAGCTAGTCCATGGTTCCTGAGGGCTTCTCCTCCTGAGGGTAAACTCAGAAAAGGGAGGGTAGTGAGACAAAGTGTAGCCCTCATTGCAGCAGCTGGTGGCCCCCAGCTCACCTTCCACTGACCATTCCGGTGGGTCCGCTGTCTCTGGTCCCACCCCTGCACCTCCTGCACTGGATCCCTGGGTTGGGCACTATGTTGTCCGGGAGTCCGTGCCTGTGGATCGGGCATTCTGTCCGCCTCTGGATGTGGTGCTGGCTGAGGCTCTGAGGGCAGGAAGGCAAGCTCACGCCTAGAACAGGCATATGTCCCTGTGAGGATGAACCACTGACCCCACCAGCATGGCCGGTTGGTCTCCTGATGATTGCCACATCAGGATCTCCGTGTTGGTCTGTGATGACAGGCTGGACATCTAGAGGCACCAGTAGTGGGATCAGCCCTGTGAATATCTTGTTGGGCCCATGCCCATCTACATAGCCTCTGTCTCGTCAAATAGGCACTTCATTTATGTGCCCATCATACCAGCTCCATCAATTGGCTGTCATTTTGTCTGCTGGTTGTTCAGTGTCTCTTCCTTGCTGGACACTCTCATGGTTATTGTAAAAAAAAACTTCACCCCTGTGCTTACTCCCTACATCCACTGTCTCTGGCCCAGGTCTCCTTGTCTCCAGTCTTCCATTCTTTTCCTTCTTGGTCCCTGAGCAGATGCCATGCTAGCTCACAAATCTGCATACAGTCCCACCTCAGGCCACTTCTCTCTCTCCTTCCACGAATGAGCAGGTATACTGTGCAGTTTTGCTCATGAGGAAGATTTTTACTCTTTACTGTCATTCAAGGCCATCCCTAAAATGTGGCTGCAATATAGCCACCATCCATCTTCTGTTTATACTCACATAACAAGTTGATCCATCTAAAGACAATGCTCAGGTATTTTTGTGTCCTTCATCTGGTCAGAAACCTGCTATGTGGCCTTAGGTACAGGCTGTGGAAGGTGCAACTGTGGTGGGCAGCATAGGTCTGGGGGATCTGTTCACGTGCCTTGCTCATGCCCCTGGCAGGCTCACACTGGTCATGGACGTGTCACTACTGTCCTGTTGCTGGGCCCGTCTGATTTAGGGACTTGGTGGGTCTGACCTACTGCAGCTCATAAAGGGCAGTCTAAATGCACACTCCCTTGGTGCCCATGCTCAGGTAGTGCTCCTCTATCAGAGTCCAGGAACATGCCTGAAGCTTTTTCCAAAATCACATCATGCTCTGCTGCAAACGTTACCTTGTTCCATAATCCCAGAGCCCTATGCGGTATTCCTCCCCATGGGGTTGCCATAAACACCACACGGCATCTTTTCCCACTACTGACACCTTTAACACCATAGGGTCTGCTGGGATGTGATGGTTGATTTGGTTCAGTCCATGAAGCAGAAACCAAGTTGATATTAGACATGTGAAAACTTTACTTTGGGAGAAAACTTGTGAGAAATAATACAGAAGGAGCAGGAGAAGCTGGAAGAAATATCCGACCATAGTATAGTTCTGACCCTCGAGTGACGGAGAAAGGGCAGTCTGTCTGAGAATCCTCAGGCCAAAAGTTGCCTGTCAGGGGAGCACCACACCTCCCAGGAATGGTCCTGTCTTACTTACATGCTTAGACCCTGGCTGGAAGCAGTTCAGGGAAAGCGCGTCCTTGCCGTGAATATGGCGATGGATTTTATAGCTCAGCTGCTGCGGCTGCCAGCCAGTTATTCTCTCCGGTCCACATGGCTACAGTGATGCTTCAGATCGAAGGATCAGAGTCAGCTCAGACTCTGCATCCAGCAGATCCTCAATATTTCTAGATACTCACCTCTATCCAGTGTACTCGCACTCAAGGAAGTGGTCCCATTAGGGAAGGGAATCATTACAGTATTCGTTTGTCATGGTGTTGCATGTTTCTTCTCCCTAGAAAGTTGGCTACCTCTTCAGTTAGTGGGTTCCAGGCCCACGACTGGCTTGGGCCCAGCAACAGAGCAAGAGAGGGAGCACTTTATTGGAGCGGCCACCCTGAGCACCATGTTCTTCCCCTCCTGCCATTTTTGTTGTTTGTATATGACAAGTAGCAGTTTAATGAATTCTTTAGTTCTGCTTATTCCTCTCCTGGTTTACATCCTACCATTGACCATTATCTTAGCTTTATTTAATACTTAATGTTTTTAAATCCCATTAATTAGACATTAGTATTATAATTTCAAATAATCAGTCTTCATTGAGCTTTACTCACAGATATACAATTTTAATTGCTTATATTCCCTTCTCACAGCTGTTTTTCTTTCTGCAGTGCATGATTAAGGAATTCCTTTACTAAGTTTCTACTGGGTAAATATTTTAAGTTTTTGTCTGAAAAAATATTTCATCCTTCTGCTCAAAGGGTAGTTTGCTTTGGTTTACAGTGCTGGGTAGACGGGTTTACCACTAGGTTTTGAAACTCTTACTCTGTTGCTGGTTTGCACTGCCGCTGATTTCAAGCCAGCTGTTAGTCTAATTGTAATTCTTGAACAGATAATCTGCCTTTTCTCTCGGGCTATTTTTAAAATCTTCTCTTTGTTTAATATTTTGCACATTTACCATGATGTTCATTAGCGCTGTTTTATTCATCCTGATTGGGATTCATTGTACTTTCTGATTCTGAGGTTTGGCTCTTCTGTCAGTTACAGGAAAATATTTTATTTATGATTTCCCATTATCTCTATTATCTACTTCTGGAACTCCTATTGACATATGATAGACCTTATAATTCTATCTTCTTTCTATCTTCTGTGTCTTTTTACTCCTACTTCAAATGTCCCATCTCTTGATTTTTGTTTCAATTTAGATTAATTTATATTATCTGCTAATTCTCATTGTACTTAACTATTCTCACTTCAGTTGTGCTTAATCTGCTCTTTCACTCATTGAGATTTTAGTTGTTTTCTTAAGGATTTTGCTCACATTATATTTTGTCTTAATTGGGATATAATTGACATACAGTGTTATTAGTTTCATGTGCAAACATAGTGATTCAACATTTGTATATGTTGCAAAATAGTTATCACAATAAGTCTAGTTACCATCTGTCACCTTACAAAATTAAATATTGACTGTATTTCCCATATTGTACATTACATCCCGCATGACTTATTCTTATAACTGGATGTTTGTACCTCTTGACCCCTTTTACCCATTTCATGCCTAACTAACACCCTCCTCTCTGGCAACTGTCAATCTGTAATCTATATCTATGAGTCTGTGTTTTGTTTTGCTTTTTAGATCCACAAATAAGTGAAATCTAGCAGTATTTCACTTAACATAATACCCTCAAGGTCCATCCATATTATTGCAAATGGCAAGATTTCATTCTGTGTTTTATGGCTGAGTAATAATCCATTGTGTACGTATGTGCCACATGTTCTTTATCCATTCATCTACCAATGGACACTTAAGTTGCTTCTGTATCTTGCATATTGCAAATAATGCTGCAGTGAACACAGAGGTGTATATGTCTTTTTGAATTAGTGTTTTTAATTTCTTTGGCTAGATACCCAGTAGTGAAATTGCTGGATCATATGGTAGCTCTGTTTTTAATTTTTGAGTAACTACCATACTGTTTTCCATAGTGACTGCACCGGTTTACATTTCTACCAAGAATGCGCAGGGTTCTGTTTTCTCCACATTCTCAACAACACTTGTTATTGCTTGTGTTTTTGATATGAGCCATTCTGACTGGTGTGAAGTGATATCTCACTATGGTTTGGATTTGCATTTCCCTGGAGATTAGTGATGTTCAGTACCTTTTGATGTGTCTGTTGGCTTTTTATATCTCTTCTTTGGAAAAATGTCTATTTTTTAATCAGACTGTTTTTTGTTGTTGAACTGCATAAGCTTTTTATCTGTTTTGGAAATTAACCCCTTATCAGAGAGATGACTTGCAAATACCTTCTCCATTAGGAGGTTGCCTTTTCATTTTGCTGATGTTTCCTTTGCTGGGCAGAAGCTTTTAGTTTGATATAGTCCCATTTGTTTAATTTTGCTTTTGTTTCCCTTAACTTTAAGTCAGATTCAAAAAAAATATCACCAAGACAATGTTGAGGAGCTTACTGCCTGTGTTTTCTTTCAGGAGTTTTATGGTTTCTGGTCTTACATTCAAGTCTTTACCCATTTTGAGTTAATTTTTTATACTGTATAGATAGTGGTCCAGTTTCATTCTTTTGCATTAACTGTCCAGTCTTCCTAAAATTTACTGGCAAGACTGTTCTTTCCCCATTGTATATTCTTGACTCTTTTATCACTAGTTAGTGAACTAATATGCATGGATTTATTTCTGGGTTCTGTAATCTGTTCCACTGATTTCTGTGTTTGTTTTTATACTAATACTATACTGTTTTTTATTTTTACTTTTTTAATTGTCTAATGAATTGTTATTTTTTGTTTTTGTTTTCTTGTTTTTTTTTGTTTTTTACTTTGGTATCATTAATGTACAATTACATGAGCAACATTATGGTTACTAGACTCTCCCTTTTATCAGGTCCCCACCACATACCCCATTGCAGTCACAGTCCATCAGCATAGTAAGATGCTATAGAATCACTACTTGTCTTCTCTGTGTTATACTGCCTTCCCCGTATCCCCCTCCACTACATGATGTGTGCTAATCGTAATGTCTCTTTCTCCCCCTTGTCCCTCCCTTCCTACCCACCCTCCCCAGTCCCTTTCCCTTGGGTAACTGTTTGTCAATTCTTAGGTTCTGTGAGTCTGCTGCTGTTTTGTTCCTTCAGTTTTTCTTTGTTCTTACACTCCACATATGAGTGAAATCATTTGATACTTGTCTTTTTCGGCTTGGCTTATTTCACTGAGCATAATACCCTCTAGCTCCATCCATGTTGTTGCAAATGGTAGGATTTGTTTTCTTCTTATGGCTGAATAATATTCCATTGTGTATATGTACCACCTCTTCTTTATCCATTCATCTACTGATGGACACTTAGGTTGCTTCCATTTCTTGGCTATTGTAAATAGTGCTGCAATAAACATAGGGGTGCATATGTCTTTTTCAAACTGGGCTGCTGCATTTTAGGGTAAATTCCTAGGAGTGGAATTCCTGGGTCAAATGGTATTTCTATTTTGAGTTTTTTGAGGAACCTCCATACTGCTTTCCACAATGGTTGAACTAACTTCCATTCCCACCAGCAGTGTAGGAGGGTTCCCCTTTCTCCACATCCTCATCAACATTTGTTGTTGTTTGTGATTTGGAAGTTGGCCATTCTTACTGGTGTGAGGTGATATCTCATTGTGGTTTTAATCTGCATTTCTCTGATGATTAGTGATGTGGAGCATCTTTACATGTGCCTGTTGGCCATCTGAATTTCTTCTTTGGAGAAGTGTCTGTTCAGCTCCTCTGCCCATTTTTTAATTGGCTTATTTGCTTTTTGTTTGTTGAGGTGCATGAGCTCTTTATATAATTTGTATGTCAACCCCTTATCAGATATGTCATATATAAATATATTCTCCCATACTGTAGGATGCCTTTTTGTTCTACTGATAGTGTCCTTTGCTGTACAGAAACCTTTTATTTTGATATAGTCCCACTTGTTCATTTTTGCTTCTGTTTCCCTTGCCTCAGGGAGATATGTTCATGAAAAAGTTGCCCATGTTTATGTCCAAGAGATTTTTGCCTATGTTTTTTTCTAAGATTTTTATAGTTTCATGACTTACATTCAGGTCTTTGATCCATTTTGAGTTTACTTTTGTGTATGGGGTTAGACAGTAATGCAGTTTCATTCTCTTAAATGCAGCTGTCCAGTTCTGCCAACAACGGCTGTTGAAGAGTCTGTCATTTCCCCTTTATCATATGGCTCCTTTATCATATATTAATTGACTGTATATGTTTGGGTTAATGTCTTGATTTTCTATTCTGTTCCACTGGTCTGTGGGTCTGTTTTTGTGCCAATACCAAATTGTCTTGATTACTGTGGCTTTGTAGTAGAGCTTGAAGTCTGGGAGCATAATTCCCCCTGTTTTATTCTTCCTTCTCAGGATTGCTTTGGCTATTCGGGGTCTTTTGTTGTTCCATATGAATTTTAGAACTATTTGCTCTAGTTCATTGAAGAATGCTGTTGGTATTTTTATAGGGATTGCATTGAATCTGTAGATTGCTTTAGGCAGGATGGCCATTTTGACAATATTAATTCATCCTATCCATGAGCACAGGATGTGTTTCTATTTATTGGTATCTTCTTTAATATATCTCACAAGTGTCTTGTAGTTTTCAGAGTGTAAGTCTTTCACTTCCTTGGTTAGGTTTATTCCTAGGTATTTTATTCTTTTTAATGCAATTGTTAGTGGAATTGTTTTCCTTATTTCTCTTCCTGATAGTTCATCATTAGTGCATAGAAATGCAACAGATATCTGTGTATTAATTTTGTATCCCACACCTTTACTGAATTCTGATATTAGATCTAGTAGTTTTGGATTGGATTCTTTAGGGTTTTTTATGTACAATATCATGTCATCTGCAAACAGGGACAGTTTCACTTCTTCCTTACCAATCTGGATTCCTTTTATTTCTTTGTGTTGTCTGATTGCTGTGGCTAGGACCTCCAGTACTATGTTGAATAGAAGTGGGGAGAGTGGGCATCCTTGTCTTGTTCCCGATCTTAAGGGAAAAACTTTCAGCTTCCCGCTGTTAAGTACGATGTTGGCTGTGGGTTTGTCATATATGGCCTTTATTATGTTGAGGTACTTGCCCTCTATACCCATTTTGTTGAGAGTTTTTATCATGAATGGATATTGAATTTTGTCGAATGCTTTTTCAGCATCTATGGAGATGATCATGTGGTTTTTGTTCTTCTTTTTGTTGATGTAGTGGATGATGTTGATGGATTTTCGAATGTTGTACCATCCTTGCATCCCTGAGCTGAATCCCACTTGCTCATGGTGTATGATCCTCTTGATATGTTTTTGAATTCAGTTTGCCAATATTTTGCTGAGTATTTTTGCATCTATGTTCATCAGGGATATTGGTCTGCAATTGTCTTTTTTTTGCAGTGTCTTTACATGGTTTTGGTGTTAGAGTGATTTTGGCCTCGTAGAATGAGTTTGGGAGTATTTCCTCCTCTTCTACTCTTTGGAAAACTTTAAGGAGGATGGGTATTAGGTCTTCACTAAATGTTTGATAAAATTCAGCGGTGAAACAAACTGGTTCTGGAGTTTTGTTCTTAGGTAGTTTTTTGATTACCAATTCAATTTTTTTGCTGGTAATTGGTCTATTTCGATTTTCTGTTACTTCCTGGGTCAGCCTTGGAAGGTTGTACTTTTCTAGAAAGTTGCCCATTTCTTCTAGGTTAACCAGTTTGTTACCATATAATTTTTCATAGTATGCTCTCATAATTCTTTGTATTTCTGTGGTGTCCATAGTGATTTTTCCTTTCTCATTTCTGATTCTATTTATGTGTGTAGACTCTCTTTTTTTCTTGATAAGTCTGGCTAGGGGTTTATCTATTTTGTTTATTTTCTTGAAGAACCAGCTCCTGCTTTCATTGATTTTTTCTGTTGTTTCATTTTTCTTGATTTTATTTATTTATTCTCTGATCTTTATTATGTCCCTCTTTCTACTGACTTTGGGCCTCATTTGTTCTTCTTTTTATAGTTTTGTTAATTGTGAGTTTAGTCTGCTCATATGGGATTTTTCTTCTTTCCTGAGGTAGGCCTGTATTGCAATATACTTTCCTCTTAGCACGGCCTTTCTGCATCCCACAGATTTTGTGGTGTTGAATTATTGTTGTCATTTGTCTCCATAGATTGCTTGACCTCTGTTTATTTGGTCATTGATCCATTGATTATTTAGGAGCATGTTATTAAGCCTCCATGTGTTTGTGGGCTTTTTCGTTTTCTTTGAGTAATTTACTTCTAGGTTCATACCTTTGTGATCTGAGAAGGTGGTTGGTACAATTTCAATCTTTTTGAATTTACTGAGGCTCTTTCATGGCCTAGTATATGATCTATTCTTGAAAATGTTCCCTGTGCACTTGAGAGGAATGTGTATCCTGTTGCTTTTGGATGGAGTGTTCAGTAGATGTCCATCAGGTCTATCTGTTCTAATATGTAGTTCAGTGCCTCTGTGTCTTTACTTATTCTCTGTCTGGTTGATCTGTCCTTTGGAATGAGTGGTGTGTTGAAGTCTCCCAAAATGAATGCATTGCACTCTATTTCCCCCTTAAATCAGTCAGTATTTGTTTCACATATGTAGGTGATCCTGTGTTGGGTGCATAGATATTTATAATGGTTATATCCTCTTGTTGGACTGACTCCTTTATCATTATGTAATACCCTTCTTTGTCTCTTGTGACTTTCTTTGTTTTGAGGTCTATTTTATCTGATACTAGTACTGCAACTCCTGCTTTTTTCTCCTTATTAGTTTCATGAAATATCTTTTTCCATCCCTTCACTTTTAGTCTGTGTATGTCTTTGGGTTTGAAGTTAATCTCTTGTAGGCAGCATATAGATGGGTCTTGCTTTTTTATCCATTCAGTGACTCTACGTCTTTTGATTGGTGCATTAGACCATTTACATTTAGGGTGATTATTGATAGGTATGTACTTATTGCCATTGCAGGCTTTAGATTCATGATTACCAAAGGTTCAAGGGTAATTCCTTACTCTCTAACAGTCTAATTTAACTCACTTCATATGCTATTACAAACACAACCTAAAGATTCTTTTTTTTTCACTCCTTTTTCTTCCTCCTCCATTCTTTGTGTGTTATGAATCATATTCTGTACTCCTTGTCTATCCCTTGGGTGACAGCTATTTAACCTTAGGAATACTTCCATCTATAGGAGTCCCTCCAAAATGCACTGTAGAGGTGGTTTGTGGGAGGTAAATTCTCTCAGCTTTTGCTTATCTGAAAATTGTTTAATCCCTCCTCTGAATTTAAATGATAACCTTGCTGGGTAGAGTATTCTTGATTCAAGGCCCTTCTGATTCATTGCATTAAATATATCATGCCATTCCCTTCTGGCCT
>JAVSCE010018740.1:0-35408 GCA_032199065.1 Smutsia gigantea | reverse complement strand
TTTCGCCTCAGGTCCCTTGTCCAGGGAGCCGCTTCCGGTCTGGCTGCCCCAGGAGTCAGGAGCACGTGACTGCCCAGACCAATCACAGCTCCTCTCCCTGATAACTGGTCCAGGGATGGCCACCTGACACCAACCAACCGGCCGGAAGTTCCTGGAAGGAGCAGCTGGTCCACTGAAGAGGGGAGGTCATCCTACCAGCCACTGCTGCACCCTCTTCACCCAGTCCTTCTCCACCCTTCCCCCACTTCCTACCCTCTCCTCATCCTGCTCCTCCCGCCAGCCATCCTCACCTTTCTGTGCCCCTTCTGCCCTCCTCGTCCCCTCACCCCCTCAGCCCTCCTCCCCCCTCACCCCCTCACCCCTCCTCACCATCTGCCTCTCCTCGGCCCCTCACCCTTCCTGGAGCCCTCCTCCCCCTAACCCCTCCTCCCCATCTCCCCCTTCTCCCTCCCACCCCTGCTCACCACCTCCCTCTTCACCCCCTCACCATCTCCCCCTCCTCCCCCCACTCGCCCCCTCACCCTTGCTCACCATCTCCCCCTCCTCGCCCCCTCAGCGCCCCTCGCCCCCCACCTCTCCTCCCCGCTTCCCCCATCTCCCCTCCTCCCTCACCACTCCTCACCCCCTCGAAACTATGCACCCCTGTGCGCCCCACCCCCACCTAAGGGTCCCCACCTTGCCCACCCACCCGGCTGTGGGAAAGCAGCATCTGCAGCCGCAAAGAAGCCAGGCACATAGACTTTGCTCCTCTTCCCAGTTTTTCAGGTATTTCGCTTTTATTTCATGTTTAGCAGCTGGGGAGATTTGTTACAACACTCTTTGTTTAATGGTAAAACAAGCAATCAATTGGTTTATGTATTTCTAAGAATTTGCCCTTAAAAAAAAAGGAAACGGGGAGGGTAAGATTAATTTGAATGGTCCTAGAAGTGAGTTTTTAATATTCGTAACTGGATTATTTGAATCATTCAAAACTTGATTCATTTGCGTGGGTGCAAGCACGAAGTTCAGCTCTGCTCGTGCGCCGACTCCCAGGCCGCGCAGACCCTGCCTAGGCGCAGACAGGTCGGACGGCGTTGTTCGAAAGACCGACTGGGTGTACATTCAGCCCCGGGGCTGGGAGCGAGGTCGCAGGCAGATCTCGCGTCTCTGGGGGCGAAGACTGGCGCCGGCCAGGGGGTCGTGCTCCTGCTCCAAAGGCCACCGCAGATCCCGCAAAGCGCGATCCCTTCTGGAGAGCTGAACTGGGAGTCTCAGTTCTGATTCGAGTGAAATTGACAGTAATTCTTGGTTTGTGAGGCATATTTTTCCATTTAGAACTGTTAGCATTAAGTATTTACTTGGTAATCAGAGCTCACCGAAGGAAAGGTATTCAAGGGGACGGTGCCCCTAACTCCCCTAGGTTTCCTGTGTGCTGCTGAGGGGCAAGTTTAAGGAAGGGCAGCCTCTTCCAAGGATTGTGGGCAAAGCTTTGTGTTTTCAAATGTGGTGGACACTTAAGGAAACCACACACGTCCAGAGCCAGTTTTGGTACTCAGTTCTTTGTTTTCTGGGTCAGGGTTCTACATAGCCACATGCTGTATGACTGAGAGTTGACTTCCCTACCGATTATTACCAAGAGTCCCTGGACCAGTCAGCTAACACGGATGCCTAAAATAGCAGAAATAAGAATAGGCCCATTAAAAACAGCCCTTGGAAAGAGGTTTTCAATTTTTCATTCACAAAGCAAATCAAGCTTCCTAATTAGCTACAACATGGCTGGAAAGCTCAGCATTTACTAGCTTGCAAGCCCTTGCTCTGTGCTTCCTTGCATGACCTTCATTTCTCTATTTCACTTGTGTTCAAAGAACTCGTGACAGGCAGTGGTAACCATGACAACGAAGGCCATAAACTCCTGGAAGTCACATTCGCCGTCTCCATCGTTGTCCAATGTTTCCATGACTTTGTCCACAACCTCCTGCTCTTTGATTTCCTAAGAGAGATAAGTTACCCAGCTTGCTTTTACATGAAATTTAGGGCTATCAAAACAGTAAAAGTTGGCTGGCTTTAATAATTTGTATCAGAAACAACCAAAAATACAAAATGCAAAATATCAAATACCAGAAAGATTTCTCCTGTAACCAGAGGACCATTGGTGGGCAGAAGTCTGGACGTCTGAGCCCTCTCTTCCACCTTACTTTAGGTCCAGTGGGACTTCGCTACTTAAAAAGATTGAATGGAATAATCAAGATCTGAAAAGCTGAAGAAGATTGTTTTCACCATACTTAAAAACACCCAGAAATGAACACAGTCTAGATCAGCCTGAGCATATTATATACAAATGTCTTGAAGGAAAAAGTGAACTTTTGTCCTCATGTTTTTCACTGTTTCTGTGTGTGGAAGACCCTATAGTAAAAGCTTCCAGTGGATTTTCATGGTTTTAAAGTGTTGTTTCTTTGTTTTGTTTTTTTTCCCCTGAAATGACTCTTAGTAATTTAGGAATATGTCCTAAATTTGTTAACTCCTTGTTTTCTTTTGGCCACTTGCTTTCTCAGTGTCATGACTTTTCCTGCCTAACACTAAAGCCAAGTGAATGGTGTTACAAAGTCTCAAAGGAACACAGTGCAGGGCTGTGGTGGAAAGAATGTGGCATTTAACACTGAATAGCCCGAATGCAGATAGTCCACAATAGCCAGTCCCCAGGGCAAGAGAGCTGAGCCTGAGGAAGACAAGTGTAACATATAATGGCTGCCTTGAACATAAACAGGAAAGGTTGAGAGCCCTGTTGGGGTTGGGGCAGGGCTGGCACACCAGCTAAAAAGTGGACAGGAGCCGTGCATTATTTCAATTACATTATAGATTTGCCTCCAAACTGAAATTATCTTGATAAAGCCAGGCCAACAAATGGTACCTTAATACCTTGATATACTTACCGTGAGTTATTTATCTTTTATAAACTGTGGTTTCCACATGCTAAGTTTTTTCTATTTTAAAATCAATAATTAATAATAGTAATTACTACTCATTGAGCTTTAACTATATGTTAAGCATCTGACAAACACTCTCGTTTCATCCTTACAAAAGCTTTTATGCAGAAGAAACTGGGACTTTCTGATTGTTAAGTTAGAAGGCAGAATTGGTGGGACTGGAGGACTGAAGGGGCTAGTGCCAGCAACTGCCACCTGAACTTGAATACCTGAGAAAACCAGTCCCAGGTTCAGACCAGGGTACGCCCCAGGCCTGCAGGCCGCTTGACCTTCTCTGGTGGTGCCATTCACAGGGATGGAGGGTTTGGGTGGGCGGGGTACAGGAGGACCCCAGCCAGCCCTGTAGACAAGGGTGCTGCCCCGCTGCTGGGACCTGTGCCTGGCCCTGCACAGAGAGGCTCGGCTAGCTCAGGAGGGCAGCTCCCCGCACCATGCAGCAGGCCCTGCCTTGGTGCTCTGGTGTCTTCCCTGGAATTCGCTCCTGGTCAGACATTCACGCCCAGCTTCATTGTCTGGCTTTTTCCCTTGTATGACTGGTCACTCCAGTAACATTGGTTCTGGGCACTAAAGGAAGGTCAGGCACCATGGCCTTGGGGAAATGAGACTGGTGTGCCATAGAGACAATGGGTGGTGCTCTGAGGACAGTGGAGATGGTGGGTGGGGAAGCTAGTCCTTGATGAGGTGTCTGGACACACTTCTGCCACAGCTCATCAGGCAGCTTCCTGAGTCAGGGTCTCAGACTGAAGACGGTTTCTCTCCAACGTCTCCTACTCCATGGAGCCCCTGCAAGGCCCTCAGGCCCCAAAGGATGCGGGACCTCCTCTCATGCCCCTCAGGTGGCTTGTTGGTGTGCAAGGCTGGATGCCCCGGAAGCAGAGGCCTTGTGGTCGGGCCTGTGTTTCGCCCAGTATCGAACAGAGTGAGTGCTCCATAAGCATTTGGTGAGAGAATAGCATCTTCTGGCACCATGGTGGATGCTTAACATCCAGCCAAAGGCAAAACAGTCCTTTTCCCCCAAACAGAAGATCATCTTTACCATCTTTCTTACATGTTCACTATGACCCATGAGATGAGTATATTTCATATACCATTCTGCCATCACCATCATTGTACATCCTTAGATGTTTCAGAGAAAAATCAGCATTATTTTGAACCTGCATTTTCCCTTTGAGACAGCAGCTTTTCCATGAAGCTAGTACTATACACAATACAGATGAAAATGATGACAGGGGGCCCATCTAAACTGGCCTCCATGATGAGGGTTCAGTTTTGCAAACAAGTTTTCAGAAGCAACCTAGGAGTCCTGACTGGGAACTGGAATCACCTTCAAGGCAGCTCAGAAGAGACAGTGTACAGATGGTTTTATAAGTCGAGAAGAGAATGGAGAAACTGGTTTTGCAAAGCAAGACTCACCTCTAAGAAGTGGGAAAGCTCACTGTTGATAAGCTCCTTGAGTTCGGATTTCTTCAGCTTGTGCTTGTCACCCTCCCTTCCGGAATATTGATGGAAAACATCAATGAGGGCTACCATGGCCTTCTCCAGCTCAGACATCCTAGGTGTCCACAAAGGAAAGATGCCTTCTCATACTTTCTGCCTTGTTTGTACATAGAACAGTTACCGTGTTATCTGTGCAAACCTCAATCCAGAGGAGGGGGCTAGACTGGCCTTGGCTCCTCTCCCCGTCAGGCCTACCGCAGGGCATTCTGGGAGCTTACACAGCTGCTGCAGCTGCCCCATCTGCTTCCTAGACTCACTCTGCCACCCACCCCCTCCCTTCTGTGTCCCTGTGGGCCACATCCATAAGCCCCCATGCCCTCTGGCTTCTGGTTAGGTTTGGCCAATGGGAAACTTCAGCAAAAATAGAAAGGCAGAGCAGTGAAGGAGTTCCGGGATTGATTCCTGCTTTCTGCCAGGCAGGCCATCCTCTGCCCTTGTGGGGCTGCAAGATGAGTGCCAGAGTGACTCAGAGAGAAGTAGGGGGACTAGGAGCCAGATTAGGCTATGAAAATCAGTATATTCCTGTGTTCTATCAATAAACAACTAGAAAACATACAGGAAAACCCTATTTGTAAAGCAATACACACTTACTACTTAAGAATAAGTTTAGCAAGAAAAGTACAGGTCCTTCCAAAAGATTCTAAAGATCATAACATGTAAGAACTTGCCTTCCTTTGAATTAATATATAAATTTAACTCATTTTTAATAAAATCTTTAAGGGATTTTTTTTGATGAGTGAGGAACATGACAAAAAATAGCTGTAAAATTAACTGGAAAAATTAATGTGGTAGGATTGCCACAAATTTTTTTGAAAATGAAAGTCAATGACAGGTACCATGACCCACTCAAAACAAGAATGTATTATAAGGTGATAAAATTATGCTGGGTCTGAGGCAGGAATGGACAGCTGCCGCAGAAGGTTGAGCTCTTCAGTATTCACAGAGCCACTGCCTTCAGCAGACGGGCACAATGCTGCTAATTCACTAATGTTCTGGAAGTGGGGGTTCTCTGCAGTTATCAAAGTACAAAACTGCCTCCTGCCTCAGAGCATGGACCTTGTGTCATGGTCTGCAAACTGAGGAAATGCCTGTTCAATCCTGGGAGTTAAGCACATTTTGCAGAGAACTTGTGAATTGTTTCACAAAACTGAGACAGTGAAATTCACCAACTTTTGGCCTTGAGAGCTAGTCAGGAAAGAATCTTTGCACTGTCATAGTTAAACATAAATACAAGAATTATATCTAATTGTTGAAAAATCATGCCCGTGTTGAATGTCACATATATTTAAAGAAAAAATTTGAATAAAATGTTCAAAACTTTTATTTACTTCTGATTTCTCAAAGGAAAAAGGATTGAGGAATTTTATCTTGGCCTAATTGTTACTAAAAGTCACACTGTTAATAATCAGTGTACTTTGTTTTGCACTTAAATCCCTAAAAATCAGGTAATCTACCACATGTAGATGGAACATTTCAGATGGATTAAAAGCTCCAACATTTTATACTTTCTTATCCTTTGCCCACAAGTTTTCAATTACCGATTTTTTTTTTAAGGAAACAAAAAACCCAAGAAATGTTTGCATCATCCTCATCCCTCTCAGGGTCTGGGATGATTTGGAAAAGGGGAGGTGAAATTATTTTTTCATGAAGTATGACTACTGGGATTTTTTTTTTAAAGAAAGGAGTAAAATACATACTCTGTATGTTTGAAAACTCCATAGAATATGATTTTCTTCATAACCACACTACAAATTAATATAAAAATCTTTTTGCTGTTAAATTCTTCCCTTTGACTAAGAAATTGCCAGTTTAAAGTTTATCTTTGAATAGAAATATCCATGTTTCCTTTTCACTTTGTTCTGTGAACGTTATTCACGCATTGATCTTATGTTGAAAACGAGGGCTCTTGGGACTTTAACTCTTCAAAGGGCACATCACCATGATATGGGGGGCCCTGCCTCTCTGAGAAATTATAACACTGGGGAAAGTTAAGCCCACCTTAATCCTAATTTCTTTAACCCTATGTGTAAATTACCTGTAAAGACTTCCTCAACTATCATCTAATTTCTGAGTGGCATCCAGGCGGACCCTGGCATTTCCCCTTGAGGGAAACTGGAAAACCAGGGAGCAGTTACATACCCAGTGCCAAGGCAGAAGCAAGGAGGAGAAGAGAAAACACTGATTTTTGAGATGATATGAAATGAGCATCAGATTACCATCATTCTCAGCCCTGGGGGAGCAGAACCCTGCTCCCCAGAGACTTAGGGAAGAAGCACTGTTCGTAGTCATTCTGGGGTCTCTGAAACACCGGAGCTGAGGATTCTCTGATGCATGGTGATAAAAACGCAGGCAAAATGAACCTCCAGCCAGCGAGAGTTGAGGTAGTCAACATTCACAACAGAAATAAGATCCACACTTTTGAAATGCTGCCATTTATCTCAAACGGACTTTTTAAACTAGCACCCAGTCCCAACCACACCCTCTCCATCCCCTGCCCCAGGGACAAAAGAGCAGGTTTTCCCTGAATGTCCTCACTCACCTCAGTGGGTCTTAGTGGCTGCCACTCGTCACCTCCCGGCTGCAGTGTCCTGAGTGGCAGGAGTGGTGGACAGAGGCAGCCTCTTATTCCTTTCTCCGGGGACACCAGGCGAGGGCCGGGTGCAACCCCACTGCAGGCTCAGCAGCCAATGGGGGCCGAGGGCGGGGCTGGGGCCGCACACAGGGCGCATTGACAAGTGGCCACCCAGGGACTCGCCGCATGCTGGGACTGCACTCAGGCCAGGGATGAAAAGGCCTGTGCAGCAGGAAGTGGGGATTCAGCATTTTGTGCTATGTTTTAATTTATACAAGAATATTGATGTTCCTCTAAAGGCAGCGTTAGGGGTGGGGAGAGGAGAGAGACAGATTAATTGATTCAAACGAAGGCAATGTGCAGCCGAAAGCAGAGCTCCTGAGCACAGGCTAAACGCAAGGGATTAAGGCTGAGCTGGTTTCCAGGGGAGGGGCCCCTGGCCTCTCCTCTCTTTGGCTTCCCGTGGTCTGGCCCCACTCATAGGTGGGGCCCGATGGACATCAGTGCCCTGAGCTAAGCAGGGCTGCCTGGAGGCTACAGGGACTGCAACGTGTGGGTAAATAGATACTTGGTGCTTTTCGGAAAAAAATCCTTGCTTAATGAGATCAAGGGCATGTGCCAAGCACACCCCCAGGTGAACGGTCACATACCGCTGGAGCTGAACAGTGCCCAAGAGTGTCCTGCCCCGTGCTCTGTTTGACAGAGGGGTACAGGACGTATGCCCCTCCCTGAGGCCCAGAACCAGCCACAGGAAAGCCAAGGCCAAACCCCCGCAGTCCATCTTCAATAGTGCCATGCCTGAGCCATTTCCAACTGGAAATACGAAAGGCTGGCATTCCTTTAGACAAATTATACAAAGAAGCATTGGCCCCAAAGTCATCAAAGCACATGCGAACTGGAATGGGGCCCCTCACAGCAGCCTCCGAGGGACTGACACGAAGAATGCCTACGGACACCATTGTTCTGTTGTAATCTGTTCTGCCAGGAAACTCTTGGCTGTTCAACCCCCAGGGTGTGACTGGAAGTAGGATGGGAATGAGGGCCTCAGGGCTCGAGTTGGCCCTGCCGAGACCCCTAGCCTGCCACCACCTGCCTGTGAGATGGGACCTGAGTCCCGTAATTTGGCCCTGCTCCCTCAGCTGCTGGACAGGCTGCTGTCTGGTGAAGGGTCGGACCTGTGCTTGCTCTGTGAAGCTCAGAGCCTGCTGGGGTCCATGGAAGGAGTGAGTGTACGTGTGTGCCAGGTACTTCTGCAGGCCTTGACTACTTCCCCAGTGTGGCTGCCTGGACCCTGGGTTTACTCTTCAGGGCACACAAAAAGGCTCAGTGTACTCCTGCAGGGGTAAAAAAACAGTTTGGAATCAACTTCCAGCTACAGAGGCCTGAGCATTGGGTCTACCTCTGGACACAGCCATCACAGCTGGGACAGCCATGTGCCTGCCCTGTCCCAGGCTCTGCGGGAGCAGCCAGGGAAGGGTGCTCTTCAGAGAGGTGGAGAGCACCACCAGGGATCACAAGCTGGGCAAGGAACCGCCATCCAGAAGGGAGGGCTGCCAAGCGCCATGGGTCCCCAGGATGGCCTCCTCTGCCCTCCCCCATCAGCTCACAGTTACACAGGGAGGGATATGGATGACCTCAGCATGCTCCCACAGACTCACAGCTGCCAGGCTGTGTCTCAGGGCCACCACTTGACAGAGGACACCTTGAAACTGCTTGGGAAAGGGCTGGTGGCAGTCCTCATCCCACAAGGCTGTCACGCTTGGAAGTCCCTCCTTGGCCTCCGTGACCTTGACCTTCATACTTCAGATGATGCTGGCTCCCTCTCCTGACACCCCAGTTTTGAGTCTCAACTAACCCCAACCCTTGGTCTTGCCGTGTATGAACTGCACCCCTGCCATTCCGTAGGAGAGCCCTGGGCTAAAACAAGAAACGTGTTACTGTGTGGGGCACCCATGGAGCTCTTAATTTGTAGACTACATATGACCATATAGGGTGTCACCTTTGAAGCAGGCTCCCTGATTTTGGTGGGGATGACAGGGTTTCAGAGTAACAGACTGAATGATGGTGCTCAACCAGCACACAGAGCCAGCGTGTCAGCTGTGAAGGCTGACAAGAATCATAAAGCCGTGGGCCACGGAAATCTCCAGCAGCAGCTGCTCACTGTGTCCTAGGAACAGGAAGCACAGCCTACTCGAGACGTCCTCCACCCACAGAACAGGAGAAGCCTAGGTCTAGCAGCCGAAGCCTGACTGAGTCACCACAGCAGAGAAGCACACCTCTCTCCTTACGTTGGGTCAGACCCAGAGTCTCTTGGTTCAAGTAGCGGACTAGGTCCCCTTGAGAGTTCAAGCCATGGATCTTCCTCAAAGTGACCTACAGCCACTTACTAATGTGACCATGTAGTGGGGAAAAGGAAACACCTAGATCTCTCTGGGGATTGTGAGCTTTGGCCTCAGAATTGACACTAATTCCTGGAGCCACAAAATGGCACTGTGGCCCACTACTCAAAACAGGACTTTGTGGTGGTCAGGTAACAGTTTTAACCTCGGCCATTTCATGGCGGGCCCAGATTCTGCCTGTGGCCATTACTTCAACTTCTCAGTGTGTAGTTGAGACAGACACGCTTGGCCACTGGCAGGATCCCCTCATGGCTCTTAGGGGGTGAGGATCATAGGTCACATCAGGTGAAGGTCCCTAGACCCTCACCTTCCTACCATGGCAGTGATACTGCCTCCTTGTGAGAACTTCACATGCGTGCCGTCATCAAAGAGTTGACATAATCAGGCAAGTTTTCACGAACACTCTGGACTCACCAGTTTGGCCTGTGAAGGAGTCGCATGGGTCATGGAGAACATGGACTACTGCAATCCGCTGGTGATGTCAGTTGCAGCTTCTGGGCAGATGAATCGTCTCCCCTGGAGACGGCCAGTGTAGCCCAGCCCTTGGTCTGCAGCTGTGATCTGACTGATGCCCTTTTCTCCAGACCACAACTTCAAGGACTACCAGAAGCAGTGTGCTGTTACCTGGCAGGCCAGAGGCACACCCTCACTGCATGGCATCTGGGACCTGTCGGTCCTGCTCCACCATCACACTGTCTGCAGAGATCTCGATCATCCCAGCAGCCCACAGGCATCCTGCTGGCCCACCATGTTGGTGACGGTGTGCTGACCAGGTGTGCTGAGGAGGTAACGTGTGGGTGAGATGCCTTAATGAGACATTGGCCAGCTACACTGTGGGAGGTAAGCCTCACAGACATTTAGGAGCTCACCACCTCAGTGAAGTTTCTGGGGGCTTCACTGGTCTGGAACACACTGAAATATCCACTTCAAGTGAAAGACAAATTGTTACGTTGTACACCACCTGCCAGAAAAGAAGCGCAGCGTTCAGCCAGGGCTTGGGGACTTTAGAAAGGGCACATGCATTTGTAAGTACTACTTCAGCCCACGTGCTGTTGGTTTCAAGTGGGGACTAGAGCAAGTGGCAGGTTGCAGTGCAAGCTGCTTGGCCATTGGTCCTTTGGGCCCAGCCAATCCCATGATCCTCAAAGTGCCTGTGGAACACTAGGATGTATGACCCCCTGACAAGCACCAAGAGAAGCCCAGCACAGTTCTCTCGGATTTTGGAGTAAGTATTTGTCCTCTTTGGCAGTAGCTGTTCTCATTTTGAAAACATCTGGCTTGCTGTCAGGCCTCGGTATAGACGGAACGCCTAACCCTGGGATGTCAGGAGGTCATGCAGCCCATGTAGCCCGAAGTCTACAAGTGTCAGCATTGTATCATCAATGGCAATGAGCCAGTAGCTCTGGCCTGGGGACACCCAAGCCTGTGACGCTGCCTCCCTACCCAGTCCATGTCTGCGGGCTCCTTGGGTGTCTCCTACAGCCAGTTGACTGGAAGAAAAAAACTTGAGCCTAGTTCGCAGATGGGTGTATTCAAGGGTCCCCTGAAGGGCAGTGGTGAGGGGAAGCTCTCTGGGGCAGAACTTGGAGCAGAGCATTTGATTGTCCAGTAGGTCCAAGTGAGAAGTGGCTGAGTGTGGATCTATACTAATTTGTGGGCAGTTGCTAATGATCTGGTTGGTCAGCAGCTCACAAGGAACAGGACTGGAAAACTGGTGGCAAGAAAAGCTCTGGAAGAGGCATGTGGGTGGAGTGAATGAGCACATCTGTGTTCTGAGTGAATGCCCAGCGCCAGGCATGCCCTGCAGAAGAGGCTGGATAACCAAGTAGCAAATGATCCAGCCTGTGGGTGTCGGCCGGCTCTTACCGCTGCTCTGCAGGGCTTGCTCGGCATGTCCATGAACAAAGTAACTGTGTAGCGGGATACAGTCATGCGCTCAGCAACATAGACTTCCCCCACCAAAGCTGACCTGGCTACAGCTGTTACTGAGTGCCTGATCTGCCAGCAGCAAGGACCAGTGCTAAGCCCTGTGGTGGCCCACTGGACACCTGGTGGCAGGTTGACTGCACTGGGCCTCTTCCTTCATAAAAGGGGCAGAGATGTAGTCTCACTGGAATAACGTGTATTCTGGGTGTGGATTTGATTTCCCCGTCTGTCCTCCTCCTGGCAGTGCTAATATCCAGGCCCTCACATGACCGCCACTGTAAGGCAGTCTGGCCAGCGTTGTGTCTGACCAGGAACTCATTCCTCAGCAAAGGAAGCCCAACAGCGGGGCTCATGCCCATGAAACTAACTGGGCTCATCACACCTCCCAGAACTCAGAAGTGAAAAGGAACGGCTTCCTGAAGAGTCTGTTACTGCACCAGATGGGAGGCAACATCCTGACAGGATGGGGTTCTCCATTAGAGATGCAACATGTACTTATCAGGGAGCATCGTATGGGCTGTGTCTCCTGAGAACACATGGGTCTGGGAATCAAGAATTGGAAGTGTGAGTGCTTCTCATTGGTTCTCTTAATTCCCTACTTGGAGAATTCCTGCTTCTTGTTTTGGCCACTTTGAGATCGTTTGGAGGTCAGTCTCCAGAGGGCAGTTCCTTCCCCAGGGTTCATAACTGTGGTCCCGCTGAATTGGAAGAAGCTGAGATTGCCACGTGGCCACTGTGGGCTCCTGTGCCTCTGAACCAACAGGCAAAAAAAGGGTTGAGTGACTGACCCTGATGGCCAGGGGGAGGCCGTCACTGCTGCCCCAGGGGGCGTGGAGGACTGCAGGAGCCAGGGGCTCTCCAGGCATCTCTTAGTGCTTCAGAGCAGGTTCTTAAAGAGGGGAGGGAGACCTGGAGTGGGTGATCGAAGAAGAAAGCTGGGAGTCACTTCGGCCTCATGACCAGTGGCATAAATAAAACCTGCAGTACCTTTGCCTATTTTTGGCTTGTTATATGCATGCTTATTTACCAGCCATTTTCTAACCATTTTTTCTCTCTTTCCCAGTTTTTATTTTTTAAACAAGTTGCTGGCGGTTAGCATTTCAATTTAATCTTTAAGTAACTGAATTTTCAGGGGAAACATAGCTGAGTTGAGGAATTAATGCAGGCAGCGAGGGGTGAGAGACTGACTGCCTGGGCCAGACTGCTTGGCTCCTGGCAGCCACCTGTTGGATAGAACCGCAGCGGGGGTGAGCTGCCCAAAGGATTGCAGCTGTGCGGATGGTGGGTCACGCGGTTCCAGGTTTATGCCCTGGCCAGCTCCCTGCAACAGGGCTCCTCGGCTGGCTTCCGGGGGAGCATGTTGCCTCACAGCTTTTCACAGCAGCTGGCGGTCCTCAGCAGCAACCCATGTCTGGGCGGGCGGCCCTTAACCTTAACCACCCACTGACTGGCTGAGTGACACACTGGCAGCGCACCGACCTGCTTCCACATCAGCGGACATGCAGGCCCAGCCCCATGCAGCCTGCCGGTGCCTAGAGCAGCTGCTCCCCGATGTCCTCATGTTAGCCCTGCAGCTGGGCTCACACCCACTGTGCCCCGGCATCTTTGTGCACCCCTGCCCTGAGGCTGGTCCAGAACCATGGAGGGCTGCAGCTTCGCCAGCTTGCCAGCTAACAGGTTAGCATGCTGGCATTTCATCGATGCTGGTTGAGGCTCCTGGTCAGGGAGGACTTGAAGGAAACTCATGCTCCAGCAGGCTCCCCTTCCCCCGCATCCACGACTGTGGTGTCGATGGGCCTAGAGGAAGGTGTACACACCGGGCTGTGTTCCAGGGGCACCCTGAGCTTGGGGGACCCACTGCTCATCTCCTTTGCCCTTCTTCCTCAGGGGTGCTCCCCGCACACAGCCTGAGGAGTGGCCAGGGTATGCATGGCCAGGGCCTTGCCTTCTTGGCTTGCCTGGCAGTGGCATGCAGGGACACGGAGGGCTGGCAGCTTCCTGTCCCAGCAGTGTGCTTTTGGCTGTGCCTGTGGCCCGGCTCTGGCCTGGGCAGCCCCTCCCTGGTGATTTTCCATCAGCCCTGGGGTGTCCCTATGTATCACTGTGTAGTTACTGTCCTATTGGACTTTTGTGATTATTTCAGTTAAACCTGCACCACTGAACCTGCTGTGTGACTTCTCTTGATTGTATCCAGACTGACACACTAGGTAACAAGAATAAAAGGGCTTATTAATTTTTTAACACTCTTCTGTTAGTCTAAATGATGCAAAATAAAAACTTTAAAAAGATACTAAATGGGAAGAGTGAACTTAGCAGAAAGGACAAAATGGATGAAAACAATAGCACTGCTGCCTGAAGCTTGTGGTTAATTTCTGAACACATTTAACCCCGCAAACTGGTGTGCTATGATCTGTTTTTTACCAGCAGAACACTTCTGACATCAAACATGTGGGGTTTTCCCCACATTAGTAATTCTTCTCTGACACCAGCCGGGTGTCCTACAATTCCACTCAATTCTGACACTGTCTCCTTGGAGTCAGCACAGACCCTCAGGTTAGGGAGGACAACTGCAAATCTGCCTGCCTATAAGTTGTGGGATCCATGATCCTCTCTTCGGGTTCATTAATTTGCTAGAACAGCTCACAGAATGCAGGAAAACAACTTACTGTCACTGGCTTATTATAAAGAATACAACTCAGGAACAGCCATGAGGAGATGCCCAGGAGGAGTTGTGGGGAGGGGGTACTTCCACACCCTCTGCAGTGGCCACTCTCCCCAAACCTCCCTCTGAGCACAGCCTGGACGCTCTCTGAGCCCCATCCTTTGGGTATTTATGGAGGTCCCTCTTGGGAGGACTGGGGTGGGGCTGAAAGTTCCCACCCTCTGACCAGGGGCTTCATTTCTCTGTCAACCAGCCCCCATCCTGAAGCTCTCCGGGGCACCACAGAGTCGCGTCATTAGCATAGACTCTGGCGTGGTTGACAGGGGCTTGTCATGCACAACAAGAGACTCCTCTGACCTCATCACTCAGGGAATCACAGGGTGTCAGAGCTCTGTGCCCCAACCAGGGACAGAACCAAATCTATTTCTTATTATGCCACACAATTAACAAGACACTGTAAATATAAATAGCCCACCTATAAAAGGAATACAGACTGAAATACCATTCTACCCAGGAATCCCACTCCTAGGAATTTACCCAAAGAAAACAAAAATCCCTGATTCAAAAAGACATATGCACCATTATGTCTATCACTGCATTATTTTACAATAGCTAAGTTATGGAAGCAACCTAAGTGTCCATCAATAGATGAATGGATAAAGAAGACATGGTACATACACACTATAGGATATTAATAGCTATAAATGATAAAGAAATCCCACCATTTGTGACAATGTGGATGGACCTAGAGAGTATGCTCAGTGAAATAAGTCAGGTGGAGAAAGACAAATACCATATGACTTCATTTGCGGAATATAAAAATAAAGCAAAACAGTCGGAACAAAACAGCAGGAGACTCATCGATACTTAGAAGTGACTAGTGTTTACCATGGGGAGAGTGGGGAGGGTGAGGGGGATAAAAGGGCACAAAAATCCTCAATCATAATATAAGTTGATCATGGGGATGGTAGAACAGCCTGGAGAACATAGTCAATGATTCTGTAATGTCTATGTTGACAGAGAGTAACCACACTAGAGAGGGTGAGGATTTAATAAAAAAAAAATTTTTTTAAGGAATATGTACTAATGCCCAATATAAGGCTTAGGGAGACAGAGTGTACCGAGTGAAAACCCTTCCTAGCTGCCTTAATCTTCAGGTCATAAAGCTTCACTGCAGCCCTGCACGCAGACTTGTTAATCATCAAAAGGAATTTTGCTCATGGATTAAGATTGACGTAATCAACCCCTTACCCAAAACTTGCCTCCCCCGAGGAGATAATGAAGTATGTCCAAAAATGACAACTGGCCAGACACTAGTAGAATTTGCATTATTTGAGCATCTAAGAATTCATATTATTGAAATTTAAGACCATTTAAATGACACAAACGCATTGGCACAAATGTCATGAGTTTCTGATTCCTGCTCCTACGTATCATATACATCATATGTCTATTATATCAATATATAATATGTCTATCATATATCTATATATATCACATGTCTATCACCATAGGAATAGGAATCAATATGAAATAACATGTAGGAAACCTATATGAAATGCTACATATTTTAATCATTATCTTCTTGGTGTAGATGTAATGTTATAGTGTAGGTCTAATTAAAAAAGCTATCATGTTATAATATTTAATAAACCTATTTAAAGAGCAAAGAAAAAAGTGCTTGGGGAACATGGGTGAACCAACCAAATCCCCCGAAAGAATCTCTTTCCTGGTAGAGTTTATGTTCTAGCAGATAGAGTCAGACAACAGACAATACCCATAATGATTAAGGACACATCAGTACATCAGAAGGAGATCACTGTTCTGAGAAAGGTGATGGGTCAGGGTGAAAGCGTGGCAGGGAACGCAGAGGCAGCTTCAGTTTTAAAACAGGGTGACATTTGGGTAACAACTTGAAGGAGATGAGGGAGCTGACAGTACTGTGTGTGAAAAGAGAGTTCAAGAAGCCAGAACTTTCAGTGTAAGAGCCCTGAGTCCAGAGGAACATGCCTGAGATGTTCAGGAAACAGTGGAGTCCAGGGTAGCTGGGAGTGAGGGAAGCAGGAGATGTGGCCACAGAGGTCTGGCAGGAACAGCACAGGTCATGAAGGGCCTAATGGCCATTGGCTTTTTCTATGAGTGGAATGAGGGTCAATGGACACTGTGAGGTAAGCGATACTGACTGGACAAGTCTTAAAAGATAACTACGGCTGGTATGTTGAGACTGCGTGGAAGCAAAGGACACAAGTTAGAAGGAGGGAGAGAAAAGAGTCTCTCAGAATTTTAGAACCTGACAGTCACCTTGGGAATAATTATTCCAAGTCTTTCATTTTAGAGAGAAGGAAACTGAGCCCAGGAAGGTGAGTTTTCCAAATTGAAGTCTGGAGAAATAAATTTTTAAAAAGACCGGATTGTCAAGGACTTACAGGAACATTTTGTCCAGACCCAGGTCAACAAAACGGCTGGAATCGGCTGACCAGGGACAAGGAGCATCACCACCTTCCTCCAATCCTTGCCAACACCCAGATGTCTGACGTTGATGTCACCTCCTGACTCAACCCTCTCCTGACTCCAGCTAATAAAGAAGAGGCTTGAAGGCACCCCAGGTGAAGGCGGGGCTTTAGGCTGAGTCCTAGTCTCGTCAGTCTAGCGGCTTTCCAGTGAGGTCTTGGCCCCGACACCTTGTCTCTCACCTATTGGCATGTCGTGCGGGGAGCTGCACGAGCATGGACTCAGTAACGAGTTCCTACAAGGGCTGCAGGTTAGATAGCGCTCACTGCAGGCACTTCCCAGGAGCTGAGACCAAGGGACCTCTGGGTGCCACCTCCAGGGAAAAGCTGTTTACTGTGAACATTTACATAACTCCTCTGGCCTTGCTCTTCTACAGCTACCGCTTGGGTGTAGTCACAGCGTTGCTGAAAAATGCCCAACATTTCCATCCACAACACTTGGACGATATTTGGGGGGAGTGAAGGAGGCTCAGCCCTACTAAGACCCCATGGAGCCTAGTCAGACCTACTGTGTCTAGTCCACAGTGCCTCTCAAGCCAAAGGCACCATGCACGTCGTGGCTGTGGCAGGGAAGGGGTCCACTTCTAGGCAGGTGGGTGTGCACAGCCTGGCAAAGCCTCCTCTCATGTAGATGCTCTTCTCCCTTCAGCCCACCCGCTACCCACTCAGCAAACCCTTGGCACCAGTTGATTCAGTAACCAGACCCAAGTACAGCTGACTCCACTCATGGGGCAGCAAGAGTTACTCTGGCTTGAATTTTGCAGGAGGAAGGGCCTTGGGCAGCGACACTGTTCTCTTGTACAAAGGACAGTGCCATCCGCCACCAAGCTGCTCACGTGGCTGGTTATGGTGGGCCATGTCCACAGGGAGAAAGGATGCCTGTGTTCCAAAGGGATGTGGGATGAGGGACAAAGGCTTCTGTTGTAGTAAATGCAAGCGTCTAGGCAATGAGAATGAACTGCCTCTCCTATATACAGACTGCTGCCACCAGCCAGCAGGCGGCCCCTTGCCAGCCGAGCTGGAGTCCTGGAGCTGGGTACCAATTCTGCCTCTGCGGGGAGTCCTCAGGCAAAGGACTTAACCTTTCTCAGCCTTAGAAAGAGAGGGACGCACAGAGGATAGTCAGAGAAGTACATGAAATTTGCACACATGTGCACGTGCACATGTACACTGGGGTGAAGTGCCCAATGTGCTCAGTAGTCATTGTTATAAAAGTTACTGTTCTCATCTTTCAAACAAACCTGGAGTTATCAGGTGAACTCCTGGTACAGAAAAGACGGAAGAATAGAGGTGACTTTCTGAGCCAGCAAATGAGGGCCCAGCAGGGAGCAAAATGAACTTATTGCTGATTTAGGAGCCCTTGAATCCATGGGCCCCCAATTTGGCAAATTGTGAGAGTATGTGTTTATGGGTATCATGTTTTATTATGTTTCTACCACATCAAATTCCATGAATCCATTTGGATTCTAACCAGTCATTCCAGAGTCGGTGTTCCAGAGGGGCAAGCCCAGCATGAGCAGTGCTGGCATCTGCCACGTAGCTGGGGTTTGCTTTGGATCCATGGTAACAGTAGGGTTCAGTTCAAAACAACAGGGCTTTTGTATGTGTTTTTCGACTTTTTTTTTAATTTTGAGAAGGAACTGGATGTTGGGCCACCAGCACCCACCCCACAAAGCTGCTTCCCTTAGTCTTGCTTTGTGTGTTTTAGGCTTGTTGCCCAGGAGCTTGTCTTGGTGACCCGTGGAGGGAAGTGGTGCCACCAGGGAAAGGCATCAGAAGGAAAGTGAGGTTCCCTCTGGTGGAGCTCTGCTGCAAATATTTATTTGATTACTCTTTCTATGACTTTTAAGGACCCTTGGAAGTTTGTCATAAAATCATGTCAGGTTTAGAGTTTAAAAGTTCACTGTATTAGCCTATTTGGTTTTTTACTCAATTGGCACATCTTCCATTTATATGCATCACACATTTTATGGGTTTGTCCCATTGTGGGACACAGTGTTCTCCCAGAATTCAACCACATAAAACCTAATGAACAGATCAGAGTTCCAGGAAGATGGCGGCGTGAGCAGGGCGGCGAAAATCTCCTCCCCAAACCATATATATTTATGAAAATACAACAAGTACAACTATTCCTAAAAGAGAGACCAGGAGATACAAGACAGCACCTAGCCTGCATCTACACCTGAGAGGACTCGGCACCCCGCAAGGCAGGTAAGATACAGAGCCAAATCCCGGTGGGATCCGAGCACTCCCCCACCCCAGGGCACTGGTGGGAGGAGAGGATTCAGAGCTGGGAGGGAGTGGAAGTACAGGCCCGTGAAATAACCAGCCCTGGTGATCTGCACCAGGAGCACTGACACACATCACATGGTGTATGGGAGATTGGAGAGACAGAGTGTGCAGGATCTGAGCCGGGGAACACAACGGGTCCTCACAGCCGGCTCCCCAGGACAAAAGAAAAGCACGTGCTTTTTTTAGCAGTCTTAAAGACATAGGGGCCCAATGGAGGAGCACGATCATCCCAGCACACTCAGCCTAGCAGGCAGGGAGTCCTGGGGAATTTTGGACCCCTTGACTGGGACTGGGGAAAAAGTAGCCACACCGAGACTTCCCACAGAGATCAGTAGCCTCCCATTCATTCCCTCCCTGGCCAGAGCTACAAAGGAACCTGCGGAGTGGCACGGCTGTGGCTGCGGAATAGAGGAGCAACAGCACCACCTACAGCATCCTCACTGAATCTACTCCTGGCGGGTGTCTTTGTTTTTGGGGTTTTTTTTTCGGTGTTTTTTTCTTTTCTTTTCTTTCTTTCCTTTCTTACTCTTTTCTTTCTCTTCTTTCTTTTTTTTTTAAGTCTTAAAGAGCCCAGCTAACTTACATGGCACCTACCAGCAACCACTTCTATTGCCATGAAAAGACAGAGGAATATGGTACAAACAAAGCTTATCCAGACCCAGACACCAGAGAGGGACTCTGAAGGGATGGAAATGCACAATATTCCTGAAAAAGAATTCAGAATAAAAGTCATAACCATACTGATGGATCTACAGAGAAATATGCAAGAGCTGAGGGAGGAAGTGAGGGAAGTCAGGAAAGACAATGCAGAAATGAGACAAGCGATCGATGGGCTTAGCAGCAGACTGGACGAGATGCAAGAGATTGTTAATGGAATAGAAATCAGAGAACAGGAATACAGAGCAGCTGAGGAAAAGAAAGATAAAAGGATCTCTAGGAATGAAAGAATATTAAGAGAACTGTGTGACCAATCCAAACAGAACAATATTTGCATTCTGGGAGTACCAGAGGAAGAAGAGAGAGAAAAAGGGATAGAAAGTGTCTTTGAAGAAATAATGCTGGGGAAGGAAATAGTCTCGCAGTCCACGGAAGCCCACAGATCTCCCAAAACAAGGGACCCAAGGAAGACAACACCAAGACACATAATAATTAAAATGGCAAAGATCAAAGATAAGGACAGAGTATTAAAGGCAGCTAGAGAGAGAAAAAAGATCACCTACAAAGGAAAACCCATTAGACTATCGCCAGTCTTCTCAACAGAAACCTTACAGGTCAGAAGAGAATGGCATGACATATTTAATGTAATGAAACAGAAGGGCCTTGAACCAAGAATATTGTATCCAGCACGATTATCATTTAAATATGATGGAGGGATTAAACAATTTCCAGACAAGCAAAAGCTGAGAGAGTTTGCCTCCCATAAACCACCACTACAGGATATCTTAAATGGACTGCTCTAGAGAGAAGCACTCCTAAGGCTAAAAAGATGTCACCAGAGAAAATAAAATCATACCAAAGAAAGCAGGCCATCCAAATACTAACTAAAGGCAAAGATAAAAACACCTAGTATATAAAGAATGGAGGAGGAAGAATAAGAAGGGAGAGAAATAAAGAAACATCAGACTGTGTTTACAATAACTTAACAAGAAAGTTAGGTTAGATTGTTAGATAGTAAAGAAGCAACCTTTGAACCTTTGGTAACCACAAATCTAAAGCCAGCAATGGCAATAAGTACATATCTATCGAAAATCACCCTAAATGTAAATAGACTGAATGCACCAATCAAGACACAGAGTAATAAAATGGATAAGAAAGCAAGACCCATCTATATGCTGCTTACAAGAGACTCACCTCAAACCCAAAGATATACACAGACTAAAGGTGAAGGGATGGAAAAAGATATTTCATGCAAACAACAAGGTGAAAAAAGCAGGTGTTGCTGTACTTGTATCAGACAAAATAGACTTCAAAATGAAGAAAGTAGCAAGAGATAAAAAAGGACATTACATAATGATAAAGGGATCAGTCCAACAAGAGGATATAACCATTATAAATATATATGCACCCAACACAGGAGCGCCAGCATATGTGAAACAAGTACTAAAAGAATTAAAGGAGGAAATAGACAGCAAGGCATTCATTTTAGGAGACTTCAACACACCACTCACTCCAAAGGATAGATCAACCAGACAGAAAATAAGTAAAGACACAGAGGCACTGAACAACACACTAGAACAGATGGACCTAACAGACATCTACAGAACTCTACACCCAAAAGCAACAGGATACACATTCTTCTCAAGTGCACATGGAACATTTTCCAGAATAGACCACATCCTAGGCCACAAAAAGAACCTCAGTAAACTCAGAAAGACTGAAATTCTAACAACCAACTTCTCAGATCACAAAGGTATAAGACTAGAAATAAATTATACAAAAAAAACCAAAAAGGCTCAAAAACACATGGAGGCTTAACAACATGCTCCTAAAGAATCAATGGATCAATGACCAAATTAAAACAGAGATGAAGCAACATATGCAGACAAATAACAAAAACAGCATAAAGCCCCAACTTCTATGGGACGCAGCGAAGGCAACTCTAAGAGGAAACTATATAGCAATCCAGGCCAATTTAAAGAAGGAAGAACAATCCCAAACGAATAGTCTAAAGTCACAATTATTGAAACTGGAAAAAGAAGAACAAATGAGGCCCAAAGTCAGCAGAAGGAGGGACATAATAAAGATTAAAGAAATAAATAAAATTGAGAAGAATAAAACAACAGAAAAAAATCAATGAAACCAAGAGCTGGTTCTTTGAAAAAATAAACAAAAATAGATAAACCCCTAGCCAGACTTATAAGAGAAAAAGAGAATCTACACACAAAAACAGAATCAGAAATGAGAAAGGAAAAATCACGACGGACGCCACAGAAATACAAAGAATTATTAGAGAATACCATGAAAATCTGTATGCTAACAAGCTGGAAAACCTAGAAGAAACGGACAACTTCTTAGAAAAGTACAACCTTCCAAGACTGACCAAGCAAGAAACAGAAAACCCAAACAGACCAATTACCGGGAATGAAACTGAATCGGTCATCAGAAAACTACCCAAGAACAAAACCCCTGGGCTAGATGGATTCACCTCTGACTTTTATCAGACATACAGAGAAGAAATAACACCCATTCTCCTTTGAGTTTTCCAAAAAATAGAAGAGGAGGGAATACTTCCAAACTCATTCTATGAAGCCAGCATCACTCTAATATGAAACCAGGCAAAGACCCACCAAAAAAGAAAATTACAGACCTATATCCCTGATGAACATAGATGTGAAAATTCTCAACAAAATATTACCAAACCGAATTCAAAAATACATCAAGAGGATCATTACCATGATCAAGTGGGATTCGTCTCAGGGATGCAAGGATGGTACACATTCGAAAATCCATCAACACCATCTACCACATCAACAAAAAGAATGACAAAAACCACATGATCATCTCCATAGATGCTGAAAAACATTTGACAAAATTCAACATCCATTCATTATAAAAACTCTCAAAAAATGGGTATAGAGGGCTAGTACCGCAACATAATAAAGGCCATATATGACAAACCCACAGCCAATATCATACTTAACAGCAAGAAGCTGAAAGCTTTTCATCTAAGATCGGGAACAAGACAGGGATGCCCGCTCTCCTCACCGTTATTCAACATAGTACTGGAGATCCTAGCCACGGCAATCAGAAAAAACAAAGAAATACAAGGCATCCAGATTGATAAAGAAGAAGTCACACTGTCACTATTTGCAGGTGACATGATACTGTACATAAAAAATCCTAAAGAACCCACTCCAAAACTACTAGAACTAATATCTGAATTCAGCAAAGTTGCAGGATACAAAATTAATACACAGAAATCTGTTGCTTTCCTATACACTAACGATGAGCTAGCAGAAAGAGAAATCAGGAAAACAGTTCCAATCACAATTGCATCAAAAGAATAAAATACCTAGGTATAACCTTAACCAAGGAAGTGAAAGACCTATACCATGAAACACTCCTGACAGAAATTAGAGAAGATACCAATAAATGGAGACACATTCTGTGATCATGGATAGGAAGAACTAATACTGTCAAAATGGCCTTCCTGCCTAAAGCAATCTACAGATTCAATGCAATTCCTATCCAAACAACAACAGCCTTTTTCAACGAACTAGACAAAATAGTTCTAAAATTCATATGGAACCAAATAGCCAAGGGTACCTGAGAAGGAAGAATACATATGGGGGGATTATGGTCCCCAACTTCAAGCTCTATTATAAAGCCACAGTAATGAAGAAACTTTTGTACTGGCACAAGACAGACCCACAGACCAATGGAACAGACAAGGGAGCCGTGAAATAAACCCAAGCATATATGGTCAATTAATATATGATAAAGGAGCCATGGACATACAGTGGGGAATTGACAGCCTCTTCAACAGCTGGTGTTGGCAAAACTGGGCAGTCACATGCACTACATGCAAGAAAATGAAACTGGATTATTGTTTAACCCCATACACAAAAGTAAACTCAAAATGGATCAAAGACCTGAATGTAAGTCATGGAACCATAAAACTCTTAGAAAAGACAACACAGGCAAAAATCTCCTCAATACAAGCATGAGCAACTTCTTCCTGAATGCATCTCCTCGAGCAAGGGAAACAAAAGCAAAAATAAACTCATGGGACATCATCAAACTAAAAAGCTTCTGTATGGCAAAGGACACCATCAACAGAACAGAAAGGCCTCCTACTATATGGGAGAACATATTTGTAAATGACACATCCGACAAGGGGTTAACACCCAAAATATATAAAGAACTTAATGCACCATAACACCCAAAAAGCAAACAACCCGATTAAAAAATGGACAGAGGGTATGAAGAGACACTTCTCCAAAGGAGAAATTCAGATAGCCAACACACACATGAAAGATGCTCCACATGACTAATCGTCAGGGAAATTCAAATTAAAACCACAATGAGACATCACTTCACACCAGTAAGGATGGCCAGCATCCAAAAGACTAAGAACAACAAATGCTGGCGAGGATGCGGAGAAAGGAGAACCCTCCTACACTGCTGGTGGGAATGTAACCAGTTCAACCATTGTGGAAAGCAATATAGAGGTTTCTCAAAAAACTCAAAATAGAAATACCGTTTGACCCGGGAATCCCACTCCTTGGAATTTACCCAAAGAATACAACTTCTCAGATTCAAAAAGACATATGCACCCCTATGTTTATCGCAGCACTATTTACAATAGCCAAGATATGGAAGCAACCTAAGTGTCCATCAGTAGATGAATGGATAAAGAAGAGGTGGTACATGTACACAATGGAATATTATTCAGCCATATGAAGAAAACAAATCCTTCCATTTGCAACAACATGGATGGAGCTAGAGGGTATTATGCTCCAAGAAATAAGCCAGGCAGAGAAAGACAAGTATCAAATGATTTCACTCATCTGTGGAGCATAAGAACAACGAAAAAACAAAACCGCAGCAGACTCACAGAACCCAAGAATGGACTAATAGTTACCAAAGGGAAAGGGACTGTGGAGGATGGGTGGGAAGGGAGGGATAAGGGGAAAAAGGGGCCTTACAATTAGCACACATAATGTAGAGGGGGTGCAGCCTGGGGAAGGCTGTATAGCACAGAGAAGACAAGTAGTGACTATAGCATGTTACTGCTCTGATGGACAGTGATGGTAATGGGGTGTGAGGTGGGGACTTGATAATGGGGGAAATCTAGTAACCACAATGTTGCTCAGGAAATTGTATATTAATGATACCAAATTAAAAAAAATAAAAGAATACATGTATACCAGATGCTGAGATCCTCAGCCTTCTTCACACTGACATTAACCAAAATATTTTGGTACCAGCTTTTCTTCACCTTCCCAACACAAGACTGAAAGTCTCTTCTCTGGATAATCTGATCAGCCCAAGAGGAAAGAGCTCAGGATCCTAACATCAGAAGTGCACCCCAAATGAAAAGCTCAGTGAGAGCATCACAGAGTAAAGCTCAGAGCTGACAAGCCCACCCCTGAGTTCATAACTTGCATACAGCTTTAATTTCCCAGTCAAAATCTGAGATAACCATTCAGGAGTTACCTAATATTTGAAGAAAGACTTTAACTTGAAGACAGTGACCAAGAGAAACACACAGAAAAATGTTACTTGGAAAAAAAAACAGGGATAAGAAAACTTAGAAAGTAAGTAAATAAATGTCCTCTGAGCAATGAAACAATACATTGCAATCACAAAACAGAATACTACAAAAAAGGTACTCAGAAAATAAAAAACAGAGCTCTTACATCCTAAAAATATAATAGCAGAAGTGAAAACTCAATAGAAAAATGGGATGGTAATGCTGAAGAACTCTCCAGAAAGTAAAGAGAAAAGAATAGAAAATGGAGAGGAGAAATCAAAGAAAAAGAAATATTTAATTTCCCTGAGCAGAAGGATTCCCAAGTCTCCACACTGAAAGAAGCAACCAAGCGCCCACAGGACAGACAAAAAATAGACCCATCCTAAAGCATATTACCGTGAAATTTCAGAAAGTACTGAGTCCTAAGGGAAGATTCCTGTAAACTTCCTCAAGTCACACAGAAAAGAACAGAAATCAGAAAGGCTTCAGGAGAAAAAGAACAAAGCAAACAAACAACAGTCATTCCATAGAAAAGTAAAAGTTGTACATGAAAAGTAGTAACATGTGGCTCAGTGGTGAATAAAACTTTTGAGGTCATTATAATGTAAACAGTGAATGGTGACCAACCACACTGGAAGGGAAAAGGCAAGAGGGAGCAGGAAGCTGCTTGTCTGTATTTTGTGTATCTTGCCCCTTAACCAATGTAAGTCCTTCTGTCAGTTTACTATAAACCTTTAAACACATTTCAGATCTGAATCCTGCTTAAGAATACCCTTGAAACCCTCTTTCAGTTTGGTCCAGATTCCAGTCTATCGCAAAGTGTTCTTAAAAGAAACTGAAACCCGGTTGTGTCTAACTAAACAAGAAAATAATGTCTCCCTTTCCAGTTCTTTTTATTTTTTTCAGTGGATTCCAAAAGAAAGAGCCAAGTCCAGAGGCACTCAATCTTTCGTATACACTGGGATGCAAATGATTCACTTTAATCAGAAATATGCAGTATATATGCTCATTGTATAAATTTTCAAAAACAAAGAGCAGTAAAAAAGACAAAAAAAAACCCCCACAATTCTATCACCCAGAAACAAATAGTATTAAAGGTGTTGTACACTTCTCAAACATATTTTTCTACAGTTATGTATTTTGCATTTACATTCTACTTTTTAAACACTAGGTTATGAACATATCCTTCATTAAAAAAACTTCAAAAGCCTTTTTCATAGATGCCTAATATTCAGTTCTGCAGACTTACTGAATTTACTTCCTAATAATACTGATTTTAAATACTTCCAATTTTCCACCAGAATAAAGTACATTGAAATTAAAAACTACTACAATTAAATCTTTCTGCACATTTCTATTTCTCTTCAAAAGATTAAAGGTGGGATCCGATAGTTTGCTGACACATATAAGCCTCTGGATCCAGCTCTTTCAGAATGAGTAAGAAAAACATACTTTTTTTTCCTAGGGACAACCTACCAATTAGCAAGTAAAACAAGCATGTGACATTGAATCCTGAATATTTTTAAAATGCTGTTCACAACTGAAAACAAAAATATAAAAGCACTTACTCAGACACACAAAGAATATTCTTTCCCTTCTTCAAGAGAAATGCTGACAATGTCTTTCACGTGTTCTACTGCGAGCAAAGCTCTTAAAAACGAGGGGAAAAGATTTATCTTTATAAACAATGTATTATTTAAAACTTGAATCATAAAGCAATGAGGATGACTCAACAAACCAATATTATGTCCTGCAAGGAGTAAACTTCTTTCCCAGAAGTGTGTAAAACAGAAAGTATAGTCTTCTGATCTGGAGGAATAATGAATCAGAAATCATTCACTGGTAGAGCCCAACTGCTTTAGAATATGCTCAATTTCCATTTAGGGACACTGAAATAAATTTTCTTCTGCCTCCAGAGACAAGAAGAAATTATAATAGTGCCTTGCATAAAAGATATTGCTAATACCATTTGCGTGGTTACTAGGCAATAGGCACTGTACTAAATGCTTTACAGGCGTAATGTTTAATTTTTGTAGTAACCTTAAGAGGTAGACACCTTTATCTCCATTTTACAGAAGAGGAACTGAGGATTGAAAGGGTTAAATGACTAGCAAAAGTCCTTGAATAAATATTTAACAGTTAAGATTTGAATGCAGTTGCCTGTGAGCCCAGAATTTAGACTTAAAACACAGTGTAATCTGCCTCTCAATACACATTAAAGTTTACTAAATTGACTCATTAATCCTTTGTCCTTTAATTTGGCTAAGATGGACACTGGCACCCAGATCTTGGTTTCTAAATATCAAGCCCCATTCAAGGAGATACACTAAAAGGACACAGAAGATAGCTTGGAGGGGCTTCCACTGGCAAACAGTGGCAATCTGACCACTAAAGTAAGTGTTAATGCACCCATGCAATGGACTCATATACAGCAAATAAAAAGAACGAACTACTACTACAGGCATCACGATAGTTAAGTCTTCAAAGCACTATCTCAAAGCACTGTCTTCAAAGAACATATATATGACTCAAAGTACATGACATTCTAGAAAAAGTGAAACAATAGTGACCGAAAGCAGATTAGCAGCTATCAGGTGCCAGAGATGAGGAAAGGGATTGACTGCAAAGGCATAAGAAAACTTTCTGAAATGAGAGAAATACTGTATATCATTATTCTGGTGGTTACACACCACACTATTAATCAATCAATTTGTTACTTTAAATTGATAAACTTTAATATATGCAAGTCATAACTCAATAAAACTCATTTAAAAAAATAAAAATTTTTAATTAAAAAAATGAAAATACTGTTGGTGGGAATTAAATTAGTTTAACCATTGTGGAAAGCAATATGGAGGTGCCTCAAAAAACTAAAAATACAAATACCATTTGACCCAGGAAATCCACTCCTAGGAATTTACCCAAAGAAAAGAAGATACCTCATACAAAAAGACATACGCACTCCTATGTTTATCGCAGCACTATTAACAATAGCTGGGCTCAGGGCTTCCCATTTGTTTGCAGCTGCATTTAATTCATTGTTATTTTTCTTTCTTCTCACATTCCTCTGGCTCTTTCTCTTCCTCCTCGTGGCAGTCTCCTCCCCTTAGCTGGTCCATATGTCCTCCCCACTGCACAGATGTGCCAATGACCATGTCAAGCTTCTGTACGCCATGAGGGGCTGTCCTCATGAACTCATGCCCCTCCAGTGTCCTCTGTACTGACCTGATTTCAATCCATCATGACTTCTTTCAGCTCACCCAGGTGGCTTGAGAGAAAGTCTGGGAATGTGGAGCCCCAGAACTCATCTCTCAGCCATTTTGTTTCTCCAGGAGGAGAATAAAACAATTTATGAAGAAATGACCCATATGAGGGCTGAGATCCCCCAGCTGTTAAAGGAGAGGAGAAAACCTACAGGACAAATGGGGGCACTAAAGGCCCATACTGGGGAAACAAGACCTGTGTCCCACATCAGGTAAGAACCCTTCCTGGAAAGGGACATTTCCAAATGAAAGGCCACCTTGGGCAAGGGACTTGCTATGCTCCAGCTGAGTCATTCTTGTTGCGCCTGGGGCATTTGGGGTCCCCATCCTAGGCTCTTTGTTTAATGGTGGGGTGTTTTTCTTGCATAGGATTCTCCTAGACAAATTTTTCTTGCCCAGAATGTCAAGTCCCCCAGATGCCAGAAACTGTGTTTCTGTAAAGCCTACGGTGGATCTTACACACACACATCACTGTGCAGTGTGGTTGGAGGATGGCATGGGCTAGGGAGGAGGTTCCCTTCAAAAGTGGTTGATCCAGTCCTCCATCCTGTACTTTGACATGAGAGGTTAGTGGCTCAGGGTCACAGCTGTGGCACCCACAACAGAGGCAAGTCCAGCAGCTACTGAAGGGCCTGATGCCACAGGGGCCTCCCAGGCCCAAGCTCTCAGGACCTAGGTGGGCATGAATGGATGCTGACACCTTCAGGAGCGGTTCAGGACCTCACTTTCCACTGCCTGCCTGTCCCTCTCTTCTCCACTGAACAGCAGTGCACCCATGCACAGTGGCTTGTCCACCATCTGTAGCCTGGACTGACCACATTCCCTTAGAGGAATAGAAACACAGGCCGATGGCACGGGGACAACTCAGAGAGGCATCAAGCACTGTTCCATAAAAACTCTCCTGATCCCAGTTCTGTTCATTATGTGGGTGACCTGAATGAACATACTATTAACATCAGGTTTACAAGTCTCTCCAAATAGATGGTCTCTGCTGTGCTCAAGAATATGTACCTAAACTGGTTTAATCACCTGAAATGTTGGAAAGAACTCCTGTGGGAGTAGAAGGAAATCCATAAGTGACAATATGAGATGTAGTGTATAGTGTATAGTGGCATTAAAAATAAGAACAAAAGCAACCTGTGCCTTGAGGAGTTAAAGGGTTGGGATGTCAAACTCGGCTTAAGGTTAAGGAAAAGCCAATATGCAGCCCCAGTGAGGGATCAGAAGCTGACACTACACAGGGATGCAGCAAGAAGAACGCTGACCATCAGGAGAGAAAGCACTTCATGAAATTGATTCTTCATCCCCTTAGTGCTGCACTCTGCTTTGTGTTCTGCCTTTTCTCTCAGTGGGCACTGAAAGAGGTAGAATAGACCCAGAGGAGAACATCCGCAGAGTGTAAAAGTTTGACATCTTTCACTTGTGGAGAAGCCTTAAGATCTGTTTTAGTTTAAAGAAAAGGTGTGACATGATGACAGTGATTAAAAAAAGAAAGTTTGTTGGGAGACCATCTCTGTCTTGATGTGTTTGTATTCACATAAGAATGAGCAAAGACAACTATGCTCAGGTGTTTTTGAAAAGAGATGGCAGTTGGTGGCAGCACCATGAGGGCAGACAACTCTTGAGAGTGGCTGCTGAGGGGTGTCCCCCATCTCGTGACCTTTGGCAGAGACCAGCCCAGCTTGTGCGTGAGCACGGCCTAGGCCACCAGGCATTGGCTAACAGGATTCCATGGCAACCCCCAACCTTCCAATTCTGTTAGTGGAACCCAGGCTGTTACCTGGATGCTGGGTCCTACCTCAGTCACTGTTGTCTGAGTCTGAGCTACTGGCAGTGCCCTTGGCTCTGAGCTCTGGCATCTTGGACCTTGGTTTTTTGCGGTTACCGACTCTCCCGTGTCCTGCCTGGGGTGCTGATCAGCTTGTTCCCACAGTAAGTGATAAACACCAGTTCTGGTCACCCCTTAGGCCTGAAGAAACCTATTTGATTTCACTTGTTTTTAATCCCTCATGTGTTTAGGTTGCTTCTCCCCAGCCCCTGGCCCTACATCTTCTGCCACACATCACCATGGCAGTATCTCTTAAGCCCTCATCTGAACCGAGGGCAGAAAATAACCTGGACATCATACAAGATCTTGGCTCCCAGCTGGCACAGTGCAAGCAGGACTTCCGAGACCTGAGAGAGAAATTCCTAGTCTCCGAAGCTACTGCCTACTCGCTGGCCAACCAGATGCAGAAAAACAGTAAGTCCTTGGCCGCCATGGTGATGGATGATGACGGTCTTCCCTCTGAGAAAGTAAGCCTCTCCAGACTCAGACTTTGTCTTCTGTCCCCTGATCAAAATTAATTTCATTCTGACCACAATCCAGGCAAAGTAGTGGGTGTTGTACTCTCAGGTGTCCATGGCTGGGAAAACTGAGGACAGAGAGTTTAGCAACATTTCCAGGTATGCAGCGAGGTATAGGGTGGGAGTAGTTAAAATCCCAGTTGACTCCTGGTACAGCCACAGAGATGCCCATTTCTCTCAGGATCTCTCCTCCAAGCTTCTCTAAGGCGTGTCTGCAAAGCACTGTGCTAGTTACCCTGGGAGGTGTGGTGATAGGACACATGGGGGATGCAGGTGATAATACCTGTTTTAAAGAACTTTAAGATGAGTTTGCTCCTCACAGAAACTGGTCCCCATGAATGATGCCATCAAGACAGGGACAACCCAGGTGAGCAGGAAGCCAGGCTTCCCGGTCATAGGTTTGTCTTCCTGAGTCTACCAGGGCCAAGGGACATCCTGTGGTGAGGTTGGTGGTCTTTCTGGGGAAATCTGAGCATCTGCACCACCCCCTCTGTCCCTCTCTGAGCTGGTGAGCTTTCCATGATGCAGCCCAGCCAGCAGGTCCAGGCCTGGACTATGAGACGTGTGGCCAAAGTGAGGATGAGGCTAAGTTGGGGAGACCCCAGCTGCAGTAAGCCCCCAGCCAGGGCGTGGGCCAGACTCTCCCCCCATCCTCAGCCTGGCGGTTGGCAGCTCAGTTGCCTGTTCATTTAGAGGGGACTTCATGACAGAGGAACCGTGAGGAGGGTGCCCCTTGCCCAGGAGAGTCATTAGAAGGAATCTCGACACCCTGAGCCTGAATTGGGGTGATTTCCTACAATTGTTTTTCAATAAGCCAGTGGGAGTTAGGACAAATGACTGACACAGAAAAGTAAAAACGAAAACCTGCTATTTCAGAAAAGGAAGAGATGAGCTTTTGGGAAAGGACCAACTGCTTATTTCTCTGTTATTTACATTTTTCCTTGCAAGTATGACACAACTGAGGGAAACAAATTTGGAAGGTGAAGAAGAAGAAAGGAGTGACCCATGTCCTTGGCAACCAGGTCCCATGGTGCAGTGATGACGATCTGAACTCTGGGCCAGCCTTCCCAGACTCACATCCACCCTGCGGTCTTTCTGTGCCTCAGTTTCCTCCTCAGTTCCAACAGTACTGCAGTAGCACCTATCTCTTTGACTTGTTGCAATTCCATGAGTTACATCTGTAAGGCTCTTACAATAGTTCCTGGAGCAGAGGAAACATTATTCCTTAGGTCCTTCTACTCCAGTTTGTAAGCTTCATTAGTGTCTGCACATTTCCTCAGGGCTTTATGGCCTTATGCATTACATTTGACAGAACTGTACCAAGGTGAAATTGTTTTCATCCTGGAGGTACTTGAATTGAATTTCTGAGCACGAGGGAGCCAGCAGTCAGCATAGTCCTCGGGGCCTTCCCAAGCATGGAGGAAATCACTACTCCTTGGCCCTGCTGAGTGTTTTCCTAGGGAGGCTGCAAAGCATCGTAGAGTGGCCCACGACTCAGGGCCATTCTCAGGGCATGTGGCTTCCCAACTCGCCAAATATGACGTCATTATCTTGTGTAGTTCTCTCTGTGCCTTACAGCTTCTCTTTCCTCCTCTCTGCAAGGGGAGTCACCCAAGGCCCTGTAGTCGGGAGGCTGAGGGCTATGATGTGGCAATCCCAGCGGAGAGCCTGGTAGCAGGCTTCCTTTGCCTTGGGGTGGACATTGCCACCTCGAAGTAGGTGAGCACAGCAGCAGGTCCAGCTTTCCACTGACACAGGCATGTCTGTTTCTCAGATTATGACAGCTACAAAGACATCATTGAGTCTGTGCTGTGAGAGAAGCTTTCCCTTGAGCAGGATAAGCCAGAAGACAAGACAAGCCTACCTGAGAAGCTCAGGTGAGGAGTGCTGTGTGTGGGAAGGATGGTGGGAAGGGAGAGGCATCTCTAAGGTGGGGCACAGAGACACTTCTGGCCAAGAGATGGACAGAATTTCTATGGCAGGCACATGTGCACAAACATTTATAAAACAGAGAAAAACTATTGGAAAGGAACAACTCCTACCTATTCAGAACCTCATGCTCTCTTTTGAAAGTGGCAGTGGACTCAGAGACACTAAGATGTGACTATAGGTTACCACAGTGGGGAGGGTGGGTTTGGGGGATAAAGAGACACAGAACCTCAGTCATATTACAAGTTGGACATTGGGGTGGACGTGCAGCATGGGGAATATAGTCAGGGGTTCTGCGCCATCTTTCTGTGTTGACACATAGTAACTGCACTAGTTGGGGTGAGGATTTAAGAACCTGTGTAAATGTTGAATTACTGTGTTGTATACTTGAAACCAATATAAGATGGTGTATCAACTGTACATCAATAAAAAACTTTAAAAAAGAAGTTCAGGGTCAGACTTCCGGGAAGATGGCGGTGTGAGCAGGGCGGCAGAAATCTCCTCCCAACACTATATTTATCTACGAAAACACAGCAAATACATCTATTCCTAAAAGAGACGAGAATACACAGGAAAGCGCACAGCATGCAGCTACACCCGAGAGGACTCGGCACCCCAAGAGGCGGTCTTAAAGAGCCCAGCTGACATACGTGGCAACTATCAGTGACCAAATTATACAGCCATGAAAAGATAGAGGAATATGGTTCAGACCAAAATCAACCAGACAACCCCAGAGAGGGAGTCTGAAGGGATGGAAATGCACAACCTCCCTGAAAAAGAATTTAGAATAAAAGTCATAACCATGCTGATGGACCTACAGAGAAATGTGCAAGAGCTGAGGGAGGAAGTGAGGGAACGGAGGAAAGACAATACAGAAATCAGACAAGCGATCGACGGGCTTAACAGCAGAATGGATGAGATGCAGAGACTGTTAATGGAATAGAAAACAGAGAACAGGAGTACAGAGCAGCTGAGGCAGAGAGAGATAAAGGATTTCTAGGAATGAAAGAATATTAAGAGAACTGTGTGACCAATCCAAACGGAACAATATTCGCATTATAGGAGTACCAGAGGAAGAAGAGAGAGAGAAAGGGATAGAAAGTGTCTTTGAAGAAATAATTGCTGAAAACTTTCCCTCGCTGGGAAGGAAGTAGTCTCGCAGTCCACCGAAGCTCATAGATCTCCCAACACAAGGGACCCAAGGAAGACAACACCAAGACACATAATAATTAAGATGGCAAAGATCAAAGATAAAGACAGGGTATTAAAGGCAGCTAGAGAGAGAAAAAGATCACCTACAAAGGAAAACCCATCAGACTATCATCAGACTTCTCAACAGAAACCTTAGAGGCCAGAAGAGAATGGCATGATATATTTAACGTTATGAAACAGAAGGGCCTCGAACCAAGAATATTGTATCCAGCACGATTATCATTTAAATATGATGGAGGGATTAAACAATTTCCAGATAAACGAAAGTTAAGAGAATTTGTGTCTCATAAACCACCACTACAGGATATCTTAAATGGACTGTTCTAGATGGAAGCACACCTAAGGCTAAAAAGATGTCACCAGAGAGAAAAAAAATCATAGCAAAGAAAGCAGACCATCCAAATACCAACTAAAGGCAAAGAATAAAACACCTATTATAGAAAGAATGGAGGAGGAGGAATAAGAAAGGAGAGAAAGAAAGAAACATCAGACTGTGTTTACAATAGCCCAACAATAAAGTTAAGTTAGATTGTTAGATAGTAAAGCAACCCTTGAACCCTTGGTAACCCACGAATCTAAAGCCAGCAATGGCAATAAGTACATACCTCTATCAATAATCGCAAATGGACTGAATGCACCAATCAAAAGACACAGAGTAACAGAATGAAATAAAAGCAAGACCCATCTATATGACTTGCCACACAAGAAACTCACCTCAAATCCAAAGATTATACAGACTAAAAAGTGAAGGGATGGAAAAGATATTTCATGCAAACAACAAGAGAAAAAAGCAGGTGTTGCAGTACTTGTATCAGACAAAATAGACTTAAAAACGAAGAAAGTAGCAAAAGATAAAGAAGGACATTTACATTTAGGTTGATTATTGATAGGTATGTACTTATTGCCATTGCTGGATTTAGATTCGTGGTTACCAAGGGTTCAAGGGTTGCTTCGTTACTATCTAACAATCTAACTTAACTTTCTTGTTAAGTTATTGTAAACACAGTCTGATGTTTCTTTCTTTCTCTCCCTTCTTATTCCTCCTCCATTCTTTCTATAACAGGTGTTTTATTCTTTGCCTTTAGTTGGTATTTGGATGGTCTGCTTTCTTTGCTATGATTTTTTTTCCCTCTGGTGACATCTTTTTAGCCTTAGGTGTGCTTCCATCTAGAACAGTCCATTTAAGATATCCTGTAGTGGTGGTTTATGAGACGCAAATTCTCTTAACTTTCGTTTATCTGAAATTATTTTAATCCCTCCATCATATTTAAATGATAATCGTGCTGGATACAATATTCTTGGTTGACCCTTCTGTTTCATTATGTTAAATATATCATGCCATTCTTCTGGCCTGTAAGGTTTCTGTTGAGAAGTCTGATGATAGTCTGATGGGTTTTCCTTTGTAGGTGATCTTCTTTCTCTCTCTAGCTGCCTTTAATACTCTGTCCTTATCTTTGATCTTTGCCATTTTAATTATTATGTGTCTTGGTGTTGTCTTCATGGGGTCCCTTGTGTTAGGAGATCTGTGGGCTTCCATGGACTGCGAGACTATTTCCTTCCCCAGCATGGGGAAGTTTTCAGCAATTATTTCTTCAAAGACACTTTCTGTCCCTTTTTCTCTCTCTTCTTCCTCTGGTACTC
>JAVSCE010018739.1:0-183307 GCA_032199065.1 Smutsia gigantea | reverse complement strand
GTTATATACCTGTGCATCTCTAGCAAGATGCCTCACTTCTACGAGTTGCATGTATAACTATTATGGAATTAGTGTAATAATAATGAATATGTAAATGAATTAATGACTATAACATTTTAGGGCTTTAATATTGTTTTTAAGGTATCCTTTAAAGGTGCTACAAGTTGAAGACAAGAAAACTTGTATTATTAGTTTATCCGTTGAGCTACCCAGCTATGACAATGCTCCTTATTGATTATAAAGCAGAATTTGTTTTAAGACAGAAGCACTAAGATTTATTAAGTTTTCATGTTTCTTTTGCCACTAGGCCTTTAAAAATGTTCATTTAGAAACTATTTTGAACCATATTCATTCAGTAGTTACTATACACTCAACAAAATTTGTTTTTATATTATGTAATATACCTTACTACAACTGTTCCTTAAGGTCACCATTCCCACATGTATGTAGTAATGGGCTTGGCAGATGCCCAATCTGTTCATTCTTGAAAGCATCTGTGAGAAACCACTGCATCTAATGGGACCTTATTTTCCAAACAAGATATTTGGCTTGCAGATCTGCTGCCTGTAAGGAACTGACAGGTAATATAAATGAGAAAGGGGTTTCAAAGTTAACAACAAGACATGGAGGGGAGTGTGACAAACTGGATAAGGCATGTCTTTCCTAAAAGTGAAGACACTAATGGGCTTCAGTAGATAGTTATTAGATCTGAATTTTCAAGAACAATCTTAAATCTAAACGTTTTTTAATATTAAATTTCAAAGCTTTGAAATGCTGGCAATTAATTAAAATTGTTTCATAAATCTCTGCAAGCCAAACAAAATATAATCATGGACCATGTTCAACTCTTGTACTATCAGCACTCTCTGTTATGTATTTTCCATATAAAGTAGGTCATAGTTCACGACTTCAGAGTTTTTTCCAGCTTAGGTCTTCATCAGTAGCCTAGTATTTCCCTTTGATAAAGTAATGGATTTACTGAAGGAACCAGAAGTACTTTTCACCCCACAAATTTTTTAAATAAAGAATAACAGTGATAACATAATCCATTTATCAAGTAAAGAGCTAATGCTGCATATACAAAATATCAAATAAATGAGTTCTTGAGGGTCATAAGTTAGATAAAAACAGACCTGGAAAGACATGATATCCTACCTTCTAGCCTAGAGCTCTTTCCATCACAAAGTGGAACAATTTATTTGTTAGCTCTATATACATGGAGATATTAAATCAAAAACATGAAGATTAGGACAAGAAGCTCGGAAAACGTTCCCACTCCTATCAGTCATTTTGAATTTGTTTTTGGTAGGATCTGAGTGTTTAGGGGACACAAAATAGTCCTATCAGTCCAGATAAAAACTGATTATGAATTTAAAAACAATAATAATGAAGCAATAAAAACAGTAATAATAAAAATGAAAGCCAATTGTTTTCTCTATCATCGTGGCTGTGCAGGGATTGAATGTAGCAAGAATATGAAAGCACTTGTAATTTGCTATAAAAATATAAGAGATTGTTATAATAATAAAAAACCTATAAAGTCCATAAAACTAATCATGCCAACACTATTGAAATGCACAGATGTGCATGATTTAAGTTGATGACATAAATGGGAGGACATCCTCAATAATCTACAAATGAGGAAAATTTTCCCAGAATGAACTATTTGTTTTTAATTTCTTCTGAGGCTCTTCTTCCATGTAGTTTTAGGGTGGTTTTTTTTTCCATTTCTGTTGCTTATTTCTTTCATGTTTTCCACTGAGTTTATTTCAATTGGCCAATTTTTCATTTAAATAGAACACATGTCTGTTTTGGATCCTACAAAACAGAGAACACTAACTCTCTGCCTCAAATTAAATCAATTTTTAATTTTGTTTAATAAATAATTCTAATATATCTCCATTAATCTTTTGTTTAATGAATAATTCTAATATGTCTCCATATGCAAATGCAAAGCACTTAGCAAAATTTTAAGGTGATAGGTTGACAGTTGTCCTGTGTTTTCTTTTTTGATGCTATGTACCATTATTAGATAATCATCTTGCAATATGCCTTTAAAAATTAAGTTTTATGATTTAAAATTATTTCCATCCATATTTACAGAGAACTAAAAAGAGACCTAATCCAAATGCCTGATCGTTATAGAGGCAAGAAAGCAAGCTCTTTAGGTGTGTAGACATTGAAAGATTTTGGCTTGTTTTTCATTAGTAGCATATCTAAGCATTTTATGATATTTTCCAAGATGCACCAGACATCTCGTATACCATGAGTACAAACAAAGAATGTCTCTTTGAAGAAGAACACTTGTTTCCAAACCCAATGTCATGAAGAAAATTTACCTAGAATGGATACTAGTGTACTAGTGAAGTGTAACAAACATCAGTAGAAAAGTCTTCCTACTGGGCTTTATCTCATTCCAGTCCAAGACCACCTTGGTAACCTTGCTTACAGGTATCTGAAAAGCACACTTAGGATTTCTTTGCAAACACTTTTCTGGAGTACTATTTTCTCAAGCTGGTTTTATAATAATACACAGATTTTTATTTTTCTATTTCAAAGCAGGTGATGTTTAGAGGAAAGTTCTTTAGCCTTTTTTCTCTTAGCCAGTCTTATTCTAATTTTGTCTTTGACAATTATCAAACACATAGCAAGTTCAAATTGCATTATTAAAATATTTGTTCCCAAGATGGAGATTTTTTTTATCATTAGAGTGTATATTTAGTGCAGTTAGTTCTACATAAATGTGACTTTAATTAATGTAATTATATAAATTATAGCAGATCATATTAGAGCTCCTTGGATTAACAAACTAATTGTAATTTATTACTTCTCAAGAATTATTTCCTGGCAACCAAGCCAAACAATACACCTTACAGTGAACATTCAACAGTTCTTTATTCAATATGCTTCAATTGTTCGTTTTTAAGTGTTCTGAAGTCTATGGCAATGCCTTTCCCTTTTACTTTGAATAAAAAGATTAACAATAATTACCTGTAAATGAAAGGTAGTGTGTCTGACTACACTTAGCACATAATAAGACAGTATATTCCTGAGTCACTGACTAATAGTGATTATTACATCATGTAAAACAAGACTAAATTCACCAGACTGTGTGAAATAGCCATTAACTATATGAATGATGTATTCCAGCAAAAGTCTCAGGAAGGGAGATATTCTTGAAGTAAATATAATTTAAAGCTACTACTTAATTATCCATGATAATCGATCCTCACAGAACTTTTTGACTCAGTGACATATGAAAGCTTTTTATAAAAAAAAATGTGCTAATATAGTATTTTTGGAGATAGTTAGGTAAAAAGTAACGAAGAATATCCAGGAGGGAGTATAAAAATTTACATGCACCCAAAAAGTGTGGTATCTGTCCTTGCAAATGCATCACAATAGCATTGTCTATTGCACTTTTCATAACATACATTGGTCTTTGTAATCAGAGAAATAAATCTAGGTTTTGGTCCAAAGTATATTTTAACAAAAGATAAGAAACAAGTTATATTAACTACCTCTTTTTTTTTTGGTATCATTAATCTAGAGTTACATGTGCAACATTATGGTTACTAAACTCCCCACTTAATCAGGTACCCCCACTTACCCCATTACAATCACTATCCATTAGCGTAGTGAGATGCTATAGAATCACTACTTGTCTTCTCTGAGTTGTACAGCCCTCCCTGTGCCCCCCAAACATTACGTCTGCTAATTGTAATGCCCCTTTTTACCCCTTATCCCTCTCTTCCTACCCATCCTCCCCAGTACCTTTCCCTTTCATAACTGTTAGTCCACTCTTGGGTTCTGTGAGTCTGCTGCTGTATTTTTCTTTCAGTTTTTTTCTTTGCTCTTATGCTCCTCATATGAGTGAAATCATTTCATACTTGTCTTTTACGGCTTGGTTTATTTCACTGAACATAATACCTTCTAGCGCCGTCCATGTTGTTGCAAATGGTAGAATTTGTTGTCTTCTTATGGCTGAATAATATTCTATTCTGTATATGTACCACATCTTCTTTATCCATTCATCTAATGAGGGACACTTAGGTGGCTTCCATTTCTTGGCTATTGTAAATAGTGCTGTGATAAACATAGGGGTGCATCGGTTTTTTTGAAACTGGGCTACTGCATTCTAAGGGTAAATTCCTAAGAGTGAGATTCCTGGGTCAAATGGTATTTCTATTTTGAGTTTTTTGAGGAACCTCCATACTGCTTTCCACAATGGTTGAACTAATATGCATTCCCACCAGCAGTGTAGGAGGGTTCCCTTTTCTCCACATCCTGGCCAACATTTGTTGTTGTTTGTGTTTTGGATGTTGGCCATCCTCACTGGTGTGAGGTGATATCTCACTGTGGTTTTAATTTGCATTTCTCTGATGATTAGTGATGTGGAGCATCTTTTCATGTGCCTGTTGGCCATCTGAATTTCTTCTTTAGAGAAGTGTCTATTCATGTTCTCTCCCCATTTCTTAATTGGATTATTTGTTTTTTGTTTGTTGAGGTACATGAGTTCTTTATATATTTTGGATGTCAACCCCTTATCGGACACGTCATTTATGAATATATTCTCCCATACTGTAGGATGTCTTTTTATTCTACTGATGGTGTCCTTTGGTGTACAGAAGCTTTTCAGCTTGATATAGTCCCACTTGTTCATTTTGCTTTTGTTTCCCTTGCCCAGGGAGATATGTTCATGAAGAGGTGGCTCATGTTTATGTCCAAGAGATTTTTGCCTATGCTTTTTTTCTAAGAGTTTTATGGTTTCATGACTTACATTCAGGTCTGAGATCTATTTTGAGTTGACTTTTGTGTATGGGGTTAGACAGTAATGCAGTTTCATTCTCTTACATGTAGCTGTCCAGAATGGCCAACACCAGCTGCTGAAGAGGCTGTCATCTCCTTATTGTATATCCAAGGCTCCTTTATCATATATTAATTGACCATATATGTTTGAGTTAATGTTTGGATTTTCTATTCTGTTCCACTGGTCTGTGGGTCTGTTTTTGTGCCATTACCAAATTGCCGTAATTACCGTGGTTTTGTGGTAGAGCTTGAAGTCAGGGAGCGTAATTACCCCTGTTTTATTCCTCCTTCTCAGGATTGCTTTGGCTATTCAGAATCTTTTGTGGTTCCATATGAATTTTAGAATTATTTGTTCCAGTTCATTGAAGAAAGCTGGTGGTATTTTGATAAGGATTGCGTTGAATCTGTAGATTGCTTTAGGTAGTATAGCCATTTTGACAATATTTACTCTTCCTAGCCAAGAGCATGGGATGAATTTCCATTTGTTAGTGTCCTCTTTAATTTCTCTTAGGAGTGTCTTCTAGTTTTCAGGGTATAGGTCTTTCACTTCCTTTCTTACGTTTGTTCCTAGGTATTTTATTCTTTTTGATGCATTTGTGGATGGAACTGTTTTCCTGATTTCTCTTTCTGCTTGTTCATCATTAGTGTATAGGAAAGCAACAGATTTCTGTGTGTTAATTTTGTATCCTGCAACTTTGCTGAATTCAGATATTAGTTCTAGTAGTTTTGGAGTGGAGTCTTTGGGGTTTTTTATGTACAATATCATGTCATCTGCAAATAGTGACAATTTGACTTCTTCTTTACCAATCTGGATGCCTTGTATGTCTTTGTTTTGTCTGATTACCATGGCTAGGACCTCCAATACGATGTTGTATAACAGTGGAGAGAGTGGGCATCCCTGTCTTGTTCCTGATCTTAGGTGAAAAGCTTTCAGCTTCTCACTGTTAAGTATGATGTTAGCTGTGGGTTTGTCATATATAGCCTTTATGATGTTAAGGTACTTGCCATCTATACACATTTTGTTGAGAGTTTTTATCATGAATGGATGCTGAATTTTGTCAAATGCTTTTTCAGCATCTATGGAGATGATCATGTAGTTTTTGTTCTTCTTTTTGTTGATGTGGTGGATGACGGTGGATTTTCGAGTGTTGTACCATCCTTGCATCCCTGGGATGAATCCCACTTGATCATGGTGTATGATCCTCTTGATGTAATTTTGAATTCGGTTTGCTAATATTTTGTTGAGTATTTTTGCATCTATGTTCATCAGGGATATTGGTCTGTAATTTTCTTTTTTGGTGAGGTCTGTGCCAGGTTTTGTATTAGAGTGATGCTGGCTTCATAGAATGAGTTTGGATGTATTCCCTCCTCTTCTATTTTTTGGAAAACATTAAGGGGAATGGGTATTATTTCTTCTCTGTATGTCTGGTAAAATTCAGAGGTGAATTTATCTGGCCCAGAGGTTTTGTTCTTGGGTAGTTTTTTGATAACCGATTCAATTTCATTACTGGTGATTGGTTTGTTTAGGTTTTCTGTTTCTTGCTTGGTCTGTCTTGGAAGGTTGTATTTTTCTAAGAAGTTGTCCATTTCTTCTAGGTTTTCCAGCTTGTTAGCATATAGATTTTCATAGTATTCTCTTATAATTCTTTGCATTTCTGTGGGGTCTGTCATGATTTTTCCTTTCTCATTTCTGATTGTGTTTATGTGTGTAGATTCTCTTTTTCTCTTAATAAGTCTGGCTAGGGGTTTTTCTATTTTGTTTATTTTTTCAAACAACCAGCTCTTGGTTTCATTGATTTTTTTCTACTGTTTTATTCTTCTCAATTTTATTTATTTCTTCTTTGATCTTTATTATATCTCTCCTTCTGGTGACTTTGGGCCTCATTTGTTCTTCTTTTTCCAATTTCAATAATTATGTCTTTAGACAATTCATTTGGGATTGTTCTTCTTTCTTTAAATAGGCCTGGATTGCAATATACGTTCCTCTTAGAAATGCCTTTGATGCATCCCACAGAAGTTGTGGCTTTGTGTTATTGTTGTCATTAGTCTCCATATATTGTTTGATGTCTGTTTTAATTTGACCATTTATCCATTGATTATTTAGGAGCATGTTGTTAAGTCTCCATGTATTTGTGAGCCTTTTTGTTTTCTTTGTACAATTTATTTCTAGTTTTATACCTTTGTGATCTGAGAAGTTCGTTGGTAGAATTTCAATATTTTTGAATTTACTGAGGTTCTTTTTGTGGCCTAGTATGTGGTCTATTCTGGAAAATGTTCCATGCGCAGTAGAGAAGAATGTTTATCCTGCTGCTTTTTGGTGTAGAGTTCTGTAGATGCTGTTAGGTCCATCTGTTCTAGTGTGTTGTTCAGTGCCTCTGTGTCTTTACTTATTTTCTGTCTGGTTGATCTCTCCTTTGGAGTGAGTGGTGTGTTGAAATCTCCTAAAATGAATGCATTGCTATCTATTTCCTCCTTTAAGTGTGTTATTATTTGTTTCACATATGCTGGCACTCCTGTGTTGGGTGCATATATATTTATAATGATTATATCTTCTTGTTGGACTGACCCCTTTATCATTATGTAATATCCTTCTTCATCTCTTGCTACTTTCTTCATTTTGAAGTCTATTTTGTCTGATACAAGTACTGCAACACCTGCTTTTTTTTCCTTGTTGTTTGCATGAAGTATCTTTTTCCATCCTTTCACCTTTAGTCTGTGTATATCTTTGGGTTTGAGGTGAGTTTCTTGTAAGCTGCATGTAGATGGGTCTTGCTTTTTTATCCATTCAATAACTCTGTGTCTTTTGATTGGTGCATTGAGTCCATTTACATTTAGGGTGATTATCGATAGATATGTACTTATTGTCATTGCTGGCTTTAGATTCGTGGTTACCAAAGGTTCAAGGGTAGCTTCTTTACTATCTAACAGTCTAACTTAACTCTCTTTTTAAGCTATTATAAACACAGTCTGATGGTTCTTTACTTCTCTCTCTTCTTCTTATTCCTCCTCCATTCTTTATATACCAGGTGTTTTATTCTGTACTCTACATTTCCTTTGACTGTTTTTGTGGATAGTTGATTTTACTTTTTGCCTTTAGTTAGTATTTGGATAGTCTGCTTTCTTTGCTATGATTTTATTTTCTCTGGTCACATCTTTTTAGCCTTAGGCGTGTTTCCATTCAGAGCAGTCCCTTTAAGATATCCTGTAGAGGTGGTTTGTGGGAGGCAAATTCCCCCAGCTTTTCCTTGTCTGGGAATTGTTTATTCCCTCCCTTAAATTTAAATGATAATCGTGCTGGGTACAGTATTCTTGGTTCAAGCCCCTTCTGTTTCATTACGTTGAATATATCGCTCCATTCTCTCCGGCCTGTAAGGTTTCTGTTGAGAAGTCTGCTGTTAGTCTGATGGGTTTTCCTGTGTAGGTGATCTTTTTTCTCTCTCTCTCTACCTTTAATACTCTGTCCTTATCTTTGATCTTTGCCATTTTAATTATTATATGTCTTGGTGTTGTCTTCCTTGGGTCCCTTGTGTTGGGAGATCTGTGGGCTTCCATGGTCTGAGAAACTATTTCCTTCCCCAGTTTGGGGAAGTTTTCAGCAATTATTTCTTCAAAGACACTTTCTATCCCTTTTTCTCTCTCTTCTTCTCTGGTCTCCAATAATGTGAATATTGTTCCGTTTGTATTGGTAACATAGTTCTCTTAATATTCTTTCATTCTTAGAGATCCTTTTATCTCTTTCTGCCTCAGCTTCTCTGTATTCCTGTTCTCTGATTTCTATTCCATTAACAGTCTCTTGCACCTCATCCATTCTGCTCTTAAGCCCGTCAATCGCTTGTCTGATTTCTGCATTGTCTTTCCTCACTTCCTCCCTTAGACTTGCATATTTCTTTGTAGATCCATCAGCATGGTTATGACTTTTATTCTCAATTCTTTTTTAGGAAGATTGTATAAATCTATCCCATCATGTCCTCTCTCTGGGGTTTTCTGGGTAATCTTTGTCTGTACCATATTCCTCTGTGTTTTCATGGTGATAGAAGTGGTTGCTGGTAGGTGCCACGTGTGTCAGCTGGGAGAACACAGTTTCTTCCTGCTTGTTGTTCTCCTTGCTCTTTTCCAGGGCCTGAACTGGTTTCTCGCCCACTGGGAGGCAGTCTCCGGGATAATCCCTGGAACTGCCTGTGTGTGGGGTCACCCTCATCCTAGCCTATAGCACTGCAGGGGTTTGAAGTCTTGCTGCATACCTTCTGGTCCCCTTGGTGCTTTCCAGCCCTTGATGTGGGTTCTGGGGTCCTTCCCACTTAGCTGCGCTCCTGCCAGATGTAGATTCTGTGAGGATGCTGTGGGTGGGGCTGCTCCTCCGCTTTTCTGCAGCAGTGGAGGCTCCTGGACCCTTTGCGGCGCTGGCAGCGTGGGTGCAGAATGAATGGGAGGCTGCTGATCACTGTGGAAAGTCCCGGCATGGCTGCTTTGCCCTGCCACTGGCGAGGGGGTCCAAAATTCCCCAAGACTCCCAGCCTGCTCTGCTGAGTGTGCTGGGACAATTTTGTTCCACTGTTGGGCCTTGGTCTCTTTTAAGACTTTAACCAAACAAAAAAAAACCCAACAGAAAACAAAAAACAAAAAAAACAACAACAGCATAAAAAAAAAAAAAGGTGCCTGTTTTTCTTTTGTCCCAGGGAGCCGGCTGAGGGGACCTGCCATCTCGGATCCTGCACTTCTGTTTCTCTAATCTCTGATTCACCACACAATGTGTGTCAGTGCTCCTGGCACAGATCACCGGGGCTGGTTATTTGGCGGGCCTGTGCTTCCACTCCCTCCTGGCTCTGAATCTTTTCCTCCCACCATTGCACTGTGGTGGGGGAGTGCTCGGGTCCCGCCGGGTCGCAGTTTTGTATCTTACCCGTTTCGTTCTCGCATTGAGTTCTTGCAGGTGTAGCTATAGTCTGGTTGTTGTTCTGTATCTTCTGGTCTCTTTTTTAGGAATAGTTGTATTTCTTGTATTTTCACAAATACATATGGTTTTGAGAGATTTCCTCCACCCTGCTCACACCGCCATCTTCCCAGAAGTCAACTACTTCTTTTTTTAATCTTTCTGGTTTATATCATCAGACACTGTTGTAACGGCAATGCCAATCAATGTTAAAAAAGACAACAGCCTCCCACTCAAAGTTCTGTGGAAAGCTGGCATCACTACCTCTTTAGCAATATCAGGAACAGTTCATCATCTGCTTGGGTTGACCAACGTATAGTATCTGAATGCAGCTTTCCATTTCTACAAAATGTGCTTGTAAAGAAAGAAAAAGAAAATTACCAAAGAAGCAGCTGGAATCACTTGACTCCTGGGTTGTTAAATCTGTCATGCCAACTAATCTTGAGAGATTTACCCTCTTTATTTCTTTACTTTTTATGCACCTGGCGGTGATGCTCCACCCCCATCTATGACTCTACTGTGATATTAAGAAGGAACACTGACCACAGACAGTAAGAGATCAGCCATGGCCACCAGCACTAGGATCTTCAGCCACTAATATATTCCTGCTGTTAACAAGTGTCTTAGTTAAAAGTAACACATCACCTCTTGTTAAGGTTAAAGACAAATAAATGTATTCCTGATTAGAGCACAGTCTTCCACATGGTATTCAGAAATCCAGGTATCTTCCACTTTGTGGCTCTGCCTTCCTTCAGGGCCCAGGGTACTGTGCATTAGGTCAGTAAGTAGAGTATGATTTTCAAACTAGTGTTTACCATAGGATATATACTAAAGCAAAAATTTCTTGATCCACCTTGAAGAGTTTCTGACTCACTAGATCTGGAGTGAAGCCCAGGAATTTCCATTTCTAAGAATATGCCAGGAGATGCTGCTCCTCATCTGGGAACCACACACTGAGAACCACTGAAGGAGAGCATAACACAGTGGTCGCACTTGAAAGGATCTGATGGTTTAGGCCTGGAAATACACAAAACTCATCTATTCACCCCATTAAGTATTATTCAGGCAGAAGATCTCATCTATGTGCAAGGGAAGTTGGGAAATGTGGTTTAATTTTGTGTCCAGTAAAAAGAGGAAATGGATTTTTATAAGTAGCTAGCTAACTCTGCCAGGTAACAATTAGTTCATATTGTTATTTTTGCCTTCCAAAGGCTCTTGAGTGGATTATAGAATCTATCTACTTATCTATCTATCTAGCCAGCCATCCACCTGTCCATTCTTCTATCCATCCATCTTTTCTATCCCATCTACACATTTGTATTGAATTCCTTTTGATCCAGGCTATAATTGAAAGAGAGGCGTAAAGGAAAGGAGTATAACTTAAGAGGAAAATTTAAAACCAACAAAACCAGATTATCTTCATTACTCTGAAATGTATTCTTAGTTCCTAATAAAACCTATTAAGTTCCAGAAGTCTGAAGGAGTGTCACACTATATATATCTTGGAAAAATACAAAACAATGTGTGTTCAACATTATCAATACAGCATTATTTATAGATGCAAAAGTTTGACTATGGCAAATAAAGAAATGGAAGTCAAACAATTCCTTCTTAAATTCTCTATTGGGGTTTCTTCTTTATAACTACTAGAAGCTTTGAATTAAATATGATCTATAGAAATTGAAAGGGAGCCAGTGAGGAGTAACTGGTGGGTTATACAATAGTGTAATGATGAGACAGGAATCTTAGCTACTTGTACTCCCCTGAGCAGGCTCATAAATGGTGTTTAAAGCTTTTTCATGGTAGATTTGAGTGGGGATGTTATACTCATTAAAACGGAAATATGTAACCAAAATGCCAATTAAGTATTTTACAGAAATGTGATTTTTTTTTTAAGGAGACCAGGTGTTTGGATCAGCTCTGTTATATTCTCCTCATAAAGCCACAGATTATTAGATTTTAAAAAAATTTATAAAAGCGTTTGCACATATCATTATTTTTGCCTATTTGTATGATGGACTATCTTCCAGCATAACTATTTTTCTGTTAAGTTCTTGTATTTTAATAATTTTAGTTTATGTAACTCAAAGACATTATTTCCAATGGAAAGTCTCTATCAGCTCTTTCTCTGTTGTGACTTTTACCCTTTATTATTAACAAAATATTAATCACAATCTTATGTTTTTGCCTTGACTACATTTTGCCTAGTATAACTATTATTTATAATCATTATCAGATTTCCTTTTTGTTTATATTTGGCTTATATAATGTTGGTTTTTTGCATTTATAATTTGTGTTTCTCCTAACAATTTGTTTAGTTCTCTTTGTAAATGGAAATAAGAGGCTTTAGTTTAATTGGAAAAGCTTTATTACATTGTATTTTTATTATAATCAGTATAAAGTGTTTAGATGTATGTCCACCATCTTGTTCTATAGTAGAAAAGCAGTGTGAATATGCACTCTCTAGATTTGAATCCTACCTATAACATTTTAATAGCATATGGTCTTGGGCAAGTAAATAAAATTCTGTCCATCTCAGTATCATTTGTAAAATGAGAAAAGTAACAACATTATAACATACAGATACTGTGAGATTTAAATAAATTAGTATATGTAAAGCATTTATAACAGAATAAATATCACTCACCTATTGTTGTGATTTTTATTTTTGAATTTCATCCTTATTTAAAATATTTACACTTTTTTCTATGGTTTACTTTAGCTGATTTTATATTACTTGGTATTTAGTACACATACATCTTATTTTTCATTCAACTAGTGGATACTGCTAAGATTTTCAATATTTTTTATTTTCTAAATCTTATTTCCTTTCTAAAATCTTATTCTCAAAATTATGAGGGTGGGTTTCCAACTGAGTCCTCAGGTAAGAAATTCAGAACACTCTCTGCTCTCCCTACCACCATCTTTACCATAATTAATTCTCTGTTAATAAATCTGGAATCTTTGATTCACAGAATTACTACTACATTATCAATGGTTTTGTATTATTGCTCTGCTTTTATAAAGAATTTGTTTCATTCAGTTTTATGACCATATATATTCTAAGACAGTTACATAGATTAATCTTTGTTCTCAATGTCACTAATAATTTTGAGAGGATTATTATATCCTAATTTTTTAAATTTCACTTTTCATTTTGATGTAATTGTAGATTCACATACATTTGTGAGAAATTATAGAAAGAACTCCTGTACAGCCTTAACTCAATCTCCTTTAGTAGTAACTCCTTGAGAAAACTCACAGCCCTGGTATGATACTGATATAGGATACAGAACATTAGCATCACCGCAAGGATCTCTCATACTGACCTTTTATGGCCACACCCACATCCATCCCACCCTTTTCCTTTTAATCCCTGGCAACCACTAATCTATTTTCCTTTTCTGTATTTGTCATGTCAATAATGTTACATAAATATAATCAAACAGTTATGTAATCATCTGGGATTGGCTTTTTCCACTCAGTTTAATTCTTTAGAGGTTAATCCAGGTTGACACATCATATGGGTGTTTTTACTTGTTGCAGGTTATCTGGATTATTATGAATAATGCTGCTATAAACATTTGTGTACAGGCTTTCCAGAGTAGTTCTATCATTTCCATTCCCACCAGCAACATATGAGTGGTCTGGTTTCTGCACAACCTGGTCAACATTTGATGTTGTCACTATTTTATTTTTTTACTTATCCTAATAGTTTTGTACTGGTATCTCAATGCAATTTTTTTAAAGAATAAAAACAGGAGTGCTATTTAAGTTGTTATTAAAAATATCAGTGCTAATAATTTAAAAACATTTTTAATATTGAGGAACATACAATAAAATGCATGTATCTTAGTGTAGTTTGATGAATTCTGACATGAGTATACACTCAGGCAAACATCACCCAGATCAAGATATCAAACATTTTCATTTTTTCCCTTCATCTATTCCAGTTTTCACCTTCACTTCAATGTAGTTATACTGTGCATTTCATTAATGGCTAATAATGTTAAACATATTTTTATATGCTTATCTGCATATGAAATCTGTGTATTCTTTCGATGAAATATCTCTTCATGTCTTTTGCCCATTTCCTAATAAGATTTTAAAAGTTTGTTGACTTCTGAGAGGTTTTATATATTCTAGATACCAGTGGTAGCGGGTTATGTAGTTTTCAAATATTTTCTTTCACATTTTGTAGCACGTCTTTTCATACTAACAGGGTCCTTCACAGAACAAAAATTTTTTTTCTTTTGGTAAGGTTCATTTTATCAATTTTTCCTATTATGGATTATGCTTTTGGTATTAAGTCTAAGAGCTAAGAATATTTTGCTTAACTCTGGATCCACAAAATTTCTTTATTTTTTTCCTAAGTTTTACAGTTTTGCATTATATTTAAATGTGTGATCTACTTTCAGTTTTTTTTCTATAAAGTGTGAGATCTAAGTTGCAGCTTATTTTTTGCCTGTGATGTCCAAGTGATCCAAAACATTTGTAGAAAAGGCTGTCCTTTCTACTTGGTATTGCTCTTGCAAAAATTCCCTTTAATCAGCTGCGTAGATTTATGTGAGTGTATTCTTGATTCTATATCCAGTTCCATTTAATCGATGTGTCTATCTCCATGCTAATTTCCATAGTCTTGATTATGATGGCTATATAATAGTTCTTGAAATCAGGTAGACTGATTCCTTGCATTTTATTTTTCTTTCTCAAATACGTTTTTAGCTACTCTTTTTTTCTTTGCCTTTCCATATAAAATTTACAATAATCTGTTCTATGTCTACCAAAAAACCTCTTAGGATTTTGATAGGAACCATATTAAACCTGTGCACTCATTTGGAGAGGATTGATATTTTTACTATGTTAACTCTTCCTTGAACACAATATGACTATTTATTTAGGTCTTATTTGGTTATTTTAATCAGTTATGTAGTTTCAGCATTGAAGTACTATTCACATTTTGTTAGACTTACACCTAAGTCTTCTCTGTCCTTCCTTTTTTCCTTTCTTTCTCCCTTTCTCCTCTCCTCTCTCCCTCCCTTCCTTCTTTCCTTCCTTTTAGAGGTTATAAATGGCATTGTGTTTATTTTGGTACCATGTTTTCATGGCTAGTGTATAGAAATACAGCTGATTTTGTATGTTTACCTTTTACCTTGTGACCTTATTGAATTCACTTACTAATTCTAAGTGAATTTTTGTGGACTCCTTGGGATTTTCTATGTGAATTATTATGTATTCTGCAAATACAGAAAATTTTATTTCTTCTATCTGATCTTCATGGCTTTTATTTCCATTTCTTCCCTGATTGCACTAGCTAGAATTTCCAGAGCTCTGTTGAATAAGAGTGGTGAGAGTGAGCATCCTTGCCCTGTTCCCAAACTATAAGGGAAAACATTCACTCTTTAATCACTAAGTTACCTGTTGGTTTTTGGAGATGCTCTTTGTTGAGTATGCAAGTTCCTTTTTATTTCTATTTTCTCTGAGAGTTTTATTATAAATGAATGTTAAATTTTGTCAAATATTCTTTCTGTATCAATTGATGTGATTATGTAATTTTTCCTCTTTAGTTTGTTAATGTGGTAGATAGCATTAATTTTCAAATACAGCTGACTTTTGAACAACATGGGGAATTAGGGGCACTGCTGCCCCACACAGTCAAAATCTGTGTGTAACTTTTCACTCCCCCAAAATCTTAACTACTAAAGGCCTACTGTTGACTGGAAACCTTACCAATAACATAAACAGTTAATTAACACAAATTTTGTATGATGTATGTATTATATACTGTACTTTTACAATAAAGCTAGAGAAAATAAAAAGGTTTTCAAATTGTTATAAATCTTCAAACAATTTTGCAATACGTTTATTGAAATATATCTGCCTGTAAGTGGAGCCATGCACCTAAAACCTGTTTGTTCAAGGGTCAGTTCTATTGAGCCAGCTTTGCTTGCAGCACTGGAATAAATGCCACCCAGTTGTGATATATAATTCTTTTTATATATATTACTATTGATTTATTGCTATATATTCTATTTGATATTTTCTTAAGAATTTTTGTGTCTATATTCATTAGAAATATTGGTCTACAATTTGTTTTTGGTGTTGGTTTTGGTATGAGGGTAATACAAGCTTCGTGTAATAAATTGGGAAGGGTTCCTCCTGTTACATTTTCTACAAAACTTTACATAGCATTGGTATTAATTCTTCTTTAAGCCTTTGGTGGAATTCTCCACTGAAACCATCTGGACCTGAATATTTCTTCTTCTTTGTTTTTTTTTGGAGTTCTTAAATTATAATTCAATGACATTAATTGTTACAGGGCTATTCAAACCGTCTACTTCCAATTGGTGAGTTGTGGTTGTATGACCATTTCATCTGTCATTAAATTTTTATGTAAAGAGTCGTTCATCACCAATTCCTTATTAGTCTAGTGATGTCTGCAGGGTATGTATGATATTCCCTATTTTATTACTGGTATTAGTAATTTGTGTCTTCTCTCTAGTTTTCTTTATTAGTGTTGATAGAAGTTTGTCAATTTTGCTGATTTTCTCAAAGAATGGACAATATATTTCATTGATTTCTATATGCATATCTCTTTTCAGTTTCATTGATTTCTGCTCTTATTTTTATTATTTTCTTCCTTCCACTTGGTAGGGTTTATTTTGCACATTTTCTTATAGGTTTTTGTGGTGGGAATTGAGATTATTATCTTGAGACTTTCCCTCTTTCCTAATGTATACATTTAGTTCTATAAATTTTCTTCACGGTACAGCTTTCACTGTGTCACAAAAAATTTGACATGATGTTTTTCGTTTTCCTTCTATTTAATGTTATCTTTTTCCTTAAGACTTCCTTTTTGACCAAGGATTGCTTAGAAGTGAGCTTTTCTGACTATTTTTTTAAAAGTAGATGTTGACTTTTTCTGTTTAAGATGGTCATCATGTGTACTTTCTGCTCTTTTCAAAGAAGTAGGAATTTTTAATTAATAGATTAAACCTATATATCCTTTTGGAACTGATTTCAGATTTCAACTTTATGCCTTCTCACCAATATTCTTAAATGTGGTAACACTTTTTTCACTTTTTAAATAATTTTTATTTTGCTATCATTAATGTACAATTACATGAACAACATATGGTTACTAGACTACCCCTATTATCAAGTCCCCACCACATACCCCTTTACAGTCACTGTCCATCAGCATAGTAAGATGCTACATAATCACTACTTGTCTTCTCTGTATTATACAACCTTCCCCATATGCCCCCCCTGCTATATTATGTGTGCTAATTGTAATACCCCTTTTTCCTCCTTATCCTTCCGTTCCCACCCATCCTCCCCAGTACCTTTACCTTTGGTAACTGTTAGTCCATTCTTGGGTTCTGTGAGTCTGCTGCTGTTTTTTTCTTTGAGCTTTTTCTTTGTTCTTATAATCCACAGATGAGTGAAATCATGTAATACCTGTCTTTCTCCACCTGGCTTATTTCACTGAGCATAATATCCTCTAGCACCATCCATGTTGTTGCAAATGGTAGGATTTGTTTTCTTCTTATGGCTGTATTCCATTGTGTATATGTACCACATCTTCTTTATCCATTCATCTACTGATGGACACTTAGGTGGCTTCCATTTCTTGGCTATTGTAAATAGTGCTGGGATAAACATAGGGGTACATATGTCTTTTTCAAACTTTGCTGCTGTATTCTTAGGGTAAATTCCTAGGAGTGGAATTAATGGGTCAAATGGTATTTCTATTTTGAGTTTTTTGAGGAACCTCCATACTGCTTTCCACAATGGTTTAACTATTTTACATTCCCACCAGCAGTGTAGGAGGGTTCCCCTTTCTCCGCATCCTTGCCAACATTTGTTGTTGTTTGTCTTTTGGACGTTAGCCATCCTAAGTGGTGTGAGGTGATATCTTATTGTGGTTTTAATTTGCATTTCTCTGAAGATTAGGGATGTGCAGCATCTTTTCATGTGCCTGTTGGCCATCTGAGTTTCTGCTTTGGAGAAGTGTCTGTTCAGCTCCTCTGCCCATTTTTAAATTGGCTTACTTGCTTTTTGGGTGTTGAGGTGCATGAGCTCTTTATATAATTTGGATGTCAACCCCTTATCAGATATATTATTTATGAATATATTCTCCCACACAGTAGGATATCTCTTTGTTCTACTGATGGTGTCCTTTGCTGTACAGAAGCTTTTTAGTTTGATATAGTTCCATTTGTTCATTTTTGCTTTTGTTTCCCTTGCCTAGAGAGATATATTAATGAAGAAGTTGCTCATATTTATGTCCAAGAGATTTTTGCCTATGTTTTTTTCTAAGAGTTTTATGGTTTCATGACTTACATTCAGGTCTTTGATCCATTTTGAGTTTACTTTTGTGTATGAGGTTAGACAATAACCCAGTTTCATTCTCTTACATGTAGCTGTCCAGTTCTGCCAACACCAGCTGTTGAAGAGGCTGTCATTTCCCCATTGTATATCCATGGCTCCTTTATCATATATTAATTGACCACATATGTGTGGGTTTCTTTCTGGGCTCTCTAGTCTGTTCCATTGGTCTATGGGTCTGTTCTTGCGTCAGTAGCAAATTGTCTTGATTACTGTGGCTTTGTAGTAGAGCTTGAAGTCAGGGAGCATAATTCCCCCTGCTTTATTCTTCCTTCTCAGAATTGCTTTGGCTATTCGGGGTCTTTTGAAGTGTCATATGAATTTTATAACTATTTGCTCTAGTTCGTTGAGACTGCTGTTGCTATTTTGATAGGAATTGCCTTGAATCTGTAGATTGCTTTAGGCAGGATGGCATTTTGACAATATTAATTCTTCCTATCTATGAGCATGGGGTGTGTTTCAATTTATTGGTTTCTTCTTTAATTTCTCTCATGAGTGTCTTGCAGTTTTCAGAGTATAAGTCTTTCACTTCCTTGGTTAGGTTTATTCCTAGGTATTTTATTCTTTTTGATGCAATTGTGAATGGAATTGTTTTCCTGATTTCTCATTCTTCTAGTTCATCATTAGTGTATAGGAATGGAATAGATTTTGTGTATTAATTTTGTATCCCGCAGCCTTGCTGAATTCAGATATTAGATCTAGTAGATTTGGAGTGGATTATTTGGGGTTTTTCATGTACAATATAATGTCATCTGCACACAGGGACAGTTTGATTTCTTCCTTGCCAATCTGGGTGCCTTTTATTTCTTTGTGTTGTCTGACTTCCATGGCTAGGACCTCCAGAACTATGTTGAATAAAAGTGGGGAGAGTGGGCATCCTTGTCTTGTTCCTGATCTTAAAGGAAAAGCTTTCAGCTTCTCACTGTTAAGTATAATGTTGGCTGTCTGTTTGTCATATATGGACTTTATTATGTTGAGGTACTTGCCCTCTATACCCATTTTGTTGAGAGTTTTTATCATGAATGGATGTTGAATTTTGCTAAATACTTTTTCAGCATCTATGGAGATGATCATGTGGTTTTTTGTCCTTCTTTTTATTGATGTATGATGTTGGTGGATTTTCAAATGCTGTACCATTGCATACCTGGGATGAATTCCACTTGATCATGATGCATGATCTTTTTGATGTATTTTTGAATTCAGGTTGCTAATATTTTGTTGAGTATTTTTGCATCTATGTTCATCAGGGATATTGGTCTGTAATTTTCTTTTTCTGTGGTGTCTTTGCCTGGTTTTGGTATTAGAGTGATGCTGGCCTCATAGGATGAGTTTTGGAGTATTCCCTCCTCTTCTACTTTTTGGAAAATGTTAAGGAGGATGGGTATTAGGTCTTCACTAAATGTTTGATAAAATTCAGCAGCGTAACCATCTGGTCCAGGTGTTTTGTTCTTAGGTAGTTTTTTGATTACCAATTCAATTTCTTTCCTGGTAATTGGTCTATTCAGATTTTCTGTTTCTTTCTGGGTCAGCCTTGGAAGGTTGTATTTTTCTGGAAAGTTGTCCATTTCTTCTAGGTTATCCAGTTTGTTACCATATAATTTTTCATAGTATTCTCTCATAATTCTTTGTATTTCTCTGGTGTCTGTAGTGATTTTTCCTTTCTCATTTCTGATTCATTTTATGTGGGTAGACTCTTTTGTTCTTGATAAGTCTGGCTAGGGGTTTATCTATTTTGTTTATTTTCTCAAAGAACCATATCCTGCTTTCTTGATTCTTTCTATTGTTTTATTCTTCTTAGTTTTATTAATTTCTGCCTTAATCTTTATTATGTCCCTCCTTCTACTGACTTTGGGCCTCATTTGTTCTTCCCTTTTCTAGTTTCATTAATTGTAAGTGTAGACCGTTCATTTGGGATTGTTCTTGTTTCCTGAGGTAGGCCTGTATTGCAATATATTTCCCTTTTAGCATGGCTTTTGCTGCGTCCCACAGATTTTGCAGTATTGAATTATTCTTGTCATTTGTCTCCATATATTGCTTGATCTCTGTTTTTATTTGGTAATTGATCCTTTGATTATTTAGGAGCATGTTATTAAGCCTCCGTGTGTTTGTGGGCTTTTTCGTTTTCTTTGTGTAATTTATTATCTAGTTTCATACCTTTGTGATCTGAGAAGCTGGTTGGTACAATTTCAATCTTTTTGAATTTACTGAGGTTCTTTTTGTGGCCTAATATATGATCTATTCCTGAAAATGTTCCATGTGCACTTGATAAGAATGTGTATCCTGTTGCTTTTGGATGGATTGTTTGGTAGATGTCCATTAGGTCCATCTGTTCTAATACGTTGTTCAGTGCCTCTGTCTCTTTACTTATTTTATGTCTTGATCTGTCCTTTGGCATGAGTGGTGTGTTGAAGTCCCTTAAAATGAATGCATTTCATTCTATTTCTACCTTTAATTCTGTTAGTATTTGTTTCACGTACGTAGGTGATCCTATGTTGGGTGCATAGATATTTATAATAGTTATACCCTCTTGTTGGCAGACCCTTTTGTCATTATGTAATGTCCTTCTTTGTCTCTTGTCACTTTCGTTGTTTTGAAGTCTGTTTTATCTGATAAAAGTATGCACTCCTGCTTTTTTCTCCCTATTATTTGCATGAAATATCCTTTTCCATCCCTTTACTTCCAGTCTGTGTATATCTTTGGTTTTGAAGCAGCATATTGATGGGTCTTGTTTTTTATATATTCAATGACTCTATGTCTTTTGATTGGTGCATTCAGACCATTTACATTTAGGGTGATTATTAATAGGTATGTATTTATTGCGATTGCAGGCTTTAGATTTGTGGTTACCAAAGGTCCAAGGGTAATTCCTATCTAGTATCTATGGGTAGTTACAATCTAACAGTCTAACTTCACTCACTTTGTATGCTATTACAAACACAATCTAAAGGTTCATTTTTTTTCCTCCTTTTTCTTCCTCCTCCATTCTTTGTACATTATGAATCATACTCTGTACTCTTTGTCTTCCCTTCAGTGATATCTATTTAGCCTTAGGAATACTTCCACCTATAGGAGTCCCTTCAAAATGCACTGTAGAGGTGGTTTGTGGGAGGTAAATTCTCTCAGCTTTTGCTTATCTGAAAATTGTTTAATCTCTTCTTCAAATTTAAATGATAACCATGACCAGTAGAATATTCTTCGTTCGAGGCCCTTCTGTTTCATTGCATTAAATACATCATTCTACTCCCTTCTGGCCTGTAAGGTTTCTGTTGAGAAATCTGATGATAGCCTGATGAGTTTTACTTTTTATGTGCTCTTTTTCTCTCTCTAACTGCATTTAAAAGTTTGTCTTTATCCTTGATCTTTGCCATTGTAATTATTATATGTCTTGATGTTGTCTTCCTTGGGTCCCTTGTGTTGGGAGATCTGTGCACCTCCATGGCTTGAGAGACTATCTCCTTCCCCAGATCTGGGAACTTTTCAGCAATTACCTCCTCAGTGATACTTTCTATCCCTTTTTCTCTCTTTTCTTCTTCTGGTACCCCTATAATGAGAATATTTTTCTGTTTGTATTGGTTACACATTTCTCTCAATATTCTTTTATTCTTAGAGATTCTTTTTTCTCTCTGTGCCTCAGCTTCTTTGTATTAATCTTCTCTGATTTCTATTTCATTTATCATATCTTCTACTACATCTAATCTGCTTTTAAATCCCTCCATTGTATGTTCATTTCAGATATGGAATTTCTTAATGATTGAATCTCCATCTTAAATTCATTCCTGAGTTCTTGAATATTTTTCTGTACCTCCATAAGCTTGTTTATGATTTTTATTTTGAACTCTCTTTCAGGAATATTAGTGAGTTCAGTTTCATTTGCTCCTTTTTCTGTGGTTTGTGAGATTTTGGTCTGAACCAGGTTCTTTTGACTTTTCATATTTCTATATGGTGCCCTTTAGGGCCCAGAAACTCCAGTCTCTGGAGCTGCTCAGCCCCTAGAGTGAGGTTTGGGGTCATTGGGGAGCGGAGCTGGTGCCTGGGGGGAGGAAAGATGTGTTTCTTGATTTCCGTCTGCAGTGCCTGTCTCTAGTATCACAGCCAGTGGGCCAAGCACACAGGTATTAGCCTGTGTGCTCTGACGTCTCTATCTGTTGTAGTCAGGGCCTTCTCTGGCTGGCCTAATGCCAGCTCAGTAACTGCCCGTTTGTAAGCCAGTGCTGTCAGGCCAGGGGGAAGGCTAGGCAGGCTGTGTATCACAGCAGAGGGCCTTGGAGCTGAGCAGCCTGTCAGAGGGATGGAGTGCCTGAAGCTCCTCAAAGTTCCCAACCTGCTGGGCAGTGCACACTCCGACAACCTTGTCCCCCTATCTCTTCTCCCGTGCAGCAAGCTCCATGCATACCCACCCCTTCAGCAGCCCTCTAGCTGCTAGGAAGCCTCTCAGACCGCCTGCCTTTCCCCTGTCACAGAGTGGCCAGATGTGGATTCCATCCTCCACAAAAGGCCAGAATGTCATTCTCTCAGACACCTGTTCCAGCTCCCCAACCTCCAGAGCACCACCCAGTGTAGGTTTCTGCTAGCAAAGCAGTCATCCAGAGCTGGGTGTTCATAGTCCCAGGCTTCCACCCTCTCCCCGCTCCATTTCTCTTCCTCTTGCCAGTGAGCTGGGGTGGGGGAAGGGCCAGGGTCCCGCTGGATCAAGGCTCCGGTACATTACCGTGTTTCATCAGGTCTGCTCTGTTTGTGATGTCTATATGCAGCTTGGTGCAGCCTTCTTTCTTGTTGCTGTTTTAGATTTAGTTGTATTAACTATATTTTCATACTATTTGTGGTTTTTGGAGGAGTTCTCTGTCTCACCTCTCATGCTGCCATCTTGAATCTCCCATGTGCTAACCTTCTTTTTGTATTTTCCCAGCTACTTATGTTAAAATGTTTTTTCTCAATTTTAAAAAATTCTTTATAAATATATTTAGAATTCTATATTTCCATCTGATTAGCTCTTTGACTACATTCTATACGCTTTTAACAAATGTTTCTTTCACTATAGTTCAGTTTTAAATACTATTTTTTTCAGTAACCACAGTTATCTAGGATTTTTTTTAATGATAAATTACACAAATTAATTCATACTACCTTTTTCAGGTTGGTTTCTAATTTTATTGTATTATAGTCAGTGAGGTCACTTTTGTAAAAGACCTTATTCATTTGTACGACTTATTTGCACATTCTTCATACTTATTCTTTGTGAGCTCTTTTTGACAAAAACTTCTAAAATTTAATGATGACAGGGAGCACTCTTTTCCTGTATGTTTAGACAGCAAATGGCAAGCTATTAAATAGGAGAATATATTAGCAAATGTTCTAACTTATGACTTGAGCACGGCCAGGATAACTTTTGGTTCCAATGCCTCACCAGCAAGTGTACAGAGACAAATGATAATTTTGAGTGACTTAAGAGTAAATTCAGAACTTCTCAAAGCATTAAAAACCTCCCTCCACAGGGATGCAAGGATGGTACAACATTCGAAAATCCATCAACATCGTCCACCACATCAACAAAAAGAAGAAAAAAAACCACATGATCATCTCCATAGATGCTGAAAAAGCATTTGATAAAATTCAGTATCCATTCATGATTAAAACTTTCAACAAAATGGGTATAGAGGGCAAGTACCTCAACATCATAAAGGCCATATATGACAAACCCACAGCTAGCATCATACTTAGCAGCAAGAGCTGAAAGCTTTTCATCTAACATCAGGAACAAGACAGGGATGCCCACTCTCTCCACTGTTATTCAACATAGTATTGGAGGTCCTAGCCACGGCAATCAGACAAAACAAAGACATACAAGGCATCCAGATTGGTAAAAAAGAAGTCAAATTGTCACTATTTGCAGACGACATGATATTGTACATAAAAAACCCTAAAGACTCCACTCCAAAACTACTAGAGCTAATATCTGAATTCAGCAAAGTTGCAGGATACAAAATTAACACACAGAAATCTGTTGCTTTCCTATACACTAATGATGAACTAACAGAAAGAGAAACCAGAAAAACAATTCCATTCACAATTGCATCAAAAAGAATAAAATACCTAGGAATAAACCTAACGAAGGAAGTGAAAGACCTGTACTCTGAAAACTACAAGACACTCCTAAGAGAAATTAAAGAGGACACTAACAAATGGAAATGCATCCCATGCTCTTGGCTAGGAAGAATAAATATTGTCAAAATGGCTATACTACCTAAAGCAATCTACAGATTCAATGCAATCCCTATCAAACTACCAACAGCTTTCTTCAATGAACTGGAACAAATAATTCTAAAATTCATATGGAACCACAAAAGACCCCGAATAGCCAAAGCAATCCTGAGAAGGAGGAATAAAACAGGGGGAATTATGCTCCCTGATTTCAAGCTCTACTACAAAGCCACAGTAATCAAGACAATTTGGTATTGGCACAAAAACAGACCCACAGACCAGTGGAACAGAATAGAAAATCCAAACATTAACCCAGACATATACAGTCAATTAATATTTGATAAAGGAGCCTTGGATATACAATGGGGATATGACGGCCTTTTCAGCAACTGGTGTTGGAAAAACTGGACAGCTACATGTAAGAGAATGAAACTGGACTACTGTCTAACCCCATACACAAAGGTAAACTCAAGGTGGATCAAAGACCTGAATGTAAGTCATGAAACCATAAAACTCTTAGAAAAAAACATAGGCAAAAATCTCTTGGACATAAACATGACCGACTTCTTCATGAACATATCTCCCCGGGTGAGGGAAACAAAAGCAAAAATGAACAAGTGGGACTATATCAAGCTGAAAAGCTTTGTACACCAAAGGACACCATCAGTAGAACAAAAAGACATCCTACAGTATGGGAGAATAGATTCATAAATGACGTATCCGATAAGCGGTTGACATCCAAAATATATAAAGAACTCACGCACCTCAACAAACAAAAAGCAAATAATCCAATTAAGAAATGGGCAGAGGACATGAATAGACACTTCCCTAAAGAAGAAATTCAGATGGCCAACAGGCACATGAAAAGATGTTCCACATCGTTAATCATCAGAGAAATGCAAATTAAAACCACAATGAGATTTCACCTCACACCAGTGAGGATGGCCAACATCCAAAACACAAACAACAACAAATGCTGTCGAGGATGTGGAGAAAGGGGAACCCTCCTACACTGCTGGTGGGAATGCAAATTAGTTCAACCATTGTGGAAAGCAGTATGGAGGTTCCTCAAAAAACTCAAAATAGAAATACCATTTGACCCAGGAATCCCACTGCTAGGAATTTACCCTAAGAATGCTGCATCCCAATTTGAAAAAGACATATGCACCCCTATGTTTATCCCAGCACTATTTACAATAGCCAAGAAATGGAAACAACCTAAGTGTCCCTCAGTAGATGAATGGATAAAGAAGAGGTGGTACATATACACAATGGAATATTATACAGCCGTAAGAAGAAAACAAATCCTACCATTTGCAACAACATGGATGGAGCTAGAGGGTATTATGCTCAGTGAAATAAGCCAAGCCAAAAAAGACAAGTATCAAATGATTTCACTCATATGTGGAGTATAAGAACAAAGGAAAAAACTGAAGGAGCAAAACAGCAGCAGACTCACAGAACCGAAGAATGAACTAATAGTTACCAAAGGGAAAGGGACTGGGGAAGATGGATCAGAAGGGAGGGATAAGGGGTAAAAAGGGGCATTACGATTAGCAGATGTAATGTTGGGGGGGCGCGGGGAGGGCTGTACAACTCAGAGAAGACAAGTAATGATTCTATAGCATCTCACTATGCTGATGGATAGTGACTGTAATGGGGTTGGTGGGGTGGACTTGATGAAGGGGGTAGTTTAATAACCATAATATTGCACATGTAATTGTAGATTAATGATACCAAAAGAAATTAAAAAAAAAAAACCTCCCTCCAAGCCAGATAAGGTATGAGAAGTTCTTCAGTGGGTCTAGCCTAGATATCTACCAAAGACCACCTCACATTAGCCAAGAGCACTTGATGACATGCCCTTGTACACAGTGTATACTGCAAGAAACAAGAAACAGTAAACTCAGGAAAGAACCAGGCTAGTAAGGTCTGTGGGGGATGGGGTCACATTCCTGAATTACCCAGGTATCTCCAGGATCTCTGCTAAGAACTTTGATATGATAAAGTCTTTACTGTAAACATGCTCACCATGAGTAAAGTGCAGAGGTGTTCAGGGAAGTATGGTCAAAGAAGGATTTTTCATTTTAAAAATGTTTTACTTTTTACAGGAAAGATATATCAGCTTTTTATTGTTGTAATTGAAAATGCATAATATAAAGGAAAATAATATATCTACTATTTAGTGGCTCTCTTGCAATTAATAACTTTTATTCAATAATTATATCATTTTACGATCTCCAAAAATAGTTTCCTTAAAATTCTGCATAGCTTTACAAGACTATTCATTATAATGAAATAACGAAGAGTTAAAATTCTGGAAATAGATTACCTCCATTTGAATCAAGGCTTCTCTATGTAGTAACTGCGTGATTTTAAACAAAAATTCATCTGTAAAATGGCGATCATACTAGTACCTACATCACCAGGTAATTTTGCATATCAAGTAAGATTTCTATGTTAAGTCCTTAGCATATACTCTGGCACAAAAGAAGCGTTCAATAAAGTTCAGCAATATGAGAAAATGGATATGGGGAAGGGTAATCAGGAAAAAAAATGTAATTATTCATGCCCAGCAATGGCAAATTTATTTTTATGTCTAGTCTTGTTTAATGCATTGGCCAACTTTTCATTCCTGTGTCAGAATTATGTTTTTGTTTTAAATTGTTAGTAGTTGTAGAGATTATAACTCGCCAACCCTTCACTTCACTTAGTGCCTTAAGAAAAACTGCCTGTCACTTAGCAACCAGGGCCGATATCACTAAGAAGCATCTTATCTGTCCTGTTCTCAAATCTCCTTTCTCATTACTGAAACAATATAGATATAATTAAAGGCTTTTCCTGGGATTCAAAATGATAGAAAAAAATAGAATGACTGCAAATTGTCCTTGGGTAGGGTAACTTGCTCTTACTGAGCACATTGTCAGCACATTGGAGCAAAGACATGATGATATAATTTTTTCCTCATAACCTCATTTATTAAGGATTGAAAATTTGTAGAAACGTGTTTCTGTGCTTGATTTTCTAAGTATTAAAAAAAGAAAAATGACTTTAAAGTTTTCAAAGGAGGTTTAGTTGGGTATGTGAAACAAAACTTTCTCCTCGGAGTACTTGATCCTTCAAAAAAGTAAGATTGGGGAATTGGAATATAAGAGGGCAGTTTTCTGGGGCTGTAAAAACCACCTGTTAAATAAATCACTGGAATTCAATTGAAGTGCTCTTTTTTAATTCAATGTGAAACTCATTGTAGGAAAGGAAAGCTAATGTTCTAAAAAAAAAATACAATGGCTCATTTGGCAAAAAAAAAAGTCATGTTCGGCCATCTCAGCCTCTGAATTTCTAAAAAAACAGTTGATGAGGAAATGAAAACTGGGATGCTTTCTGTTCTTTTCATTTTAAAAATTCCAAGCAGGCATTCATCAAATAAACCTATATTTATTGTACTTCCAGTACCATTAAAATATGCAAGGAGTCTGGGATTACAACGGAATCTAAAGGAAGCGTTTCCTACAGTAGGCTTTTGAGTAAGAGCCAGCCCAGCACTCTGTGCAACTACTCTTTGAATTAAATTATTTCCACAGTAATTTAGCAGCATGAGCATTTAGAAACAAGTGTTCCCTAAAATAACTGTTATTATGTACATCCATAGCAATGGTGAGTCAAGATAAGGAGACAAGGTTTTACTGAGGTTTGAGGTTTGAAGTATTGATTAAGGTTCAGAAGGATCATAAAGGAAATAATGACTAAACTCAAAAGAGTATAGAAAGGCCTTTTTATTTCACTGTGTGGCAGGGGGTGCTGATTTTTCCATAGGAAATGCCAAATAATCTTGAGCCTATGGAATTCCATTTATTTCTAGAAACATTTTTGACAACAATATCCTCAAACTTGGAAAAAATGCTAATAGAATTCCTACTGTTTTCTTCCCTCAGTTTCAGTCCATAATGGCAAATGCAGCTGATTTTTGTACTTTCATCCTTTTTTTTCTTTCAATATTTATTGAGAATACACTTTGATTCTGTTTCGTGGCAAAATACTGGCATGGGAAATATTATTACTTAGATATTATACTAGATATTTCAGTTTAGATATTTTTCATGTCTATTTTTCTAATCTCTGCAACTTTAAAAATTCAAATCTAAGGTAATACCAAATGTTTTATGAAGATCATGAAACTGTGACAAGGGCTCTGAAGAGGCTGCAGATACTTTGGGAAATTGATGACAGGTCCCAGAAGTATCCAAATACTCTGATCTGTATCACTTGTCCCCTTGGTTTTCAACAAACAGATCAGACACAATGAATTTAAGTGGAAAAATCTGTATAAAACTAAAGATTAAATAGGTGTGTGTGCATAAATGATAGATAGATAGATAGGCTGGTGATAATATAATTTTAAAGTACTATTTTCCCCTTCAAATGATTTTTCTGGACTTCCCTGTTCCTTTCAATGGAACAACCACTCTTTTATGCATCAAGGTTCCTCAAATTATAAAACATCTTCAACAGTAACTTTTCTTCCATCTACTTCCTACACTCACCTGCCTAGATTAATCCTTTCCTTTATATCAGTTCTCAAACTTCATAGTGTCCTTAGAATCCCTGGAGAGCTTTTTAAAAAATTGGGTGTATGTATTGTTTTCCTTCCTATATATACAACAATAATATATTATAGCAGTATAACAGTATTATAATTCCTTTCGGGTTCCTGGACCCAATTCCAATGTGTGAGTGGGGTGGGCGGGACCTTCCCACACACACAACACCAAGCAATTCTCAAACACCATCAGGGTGTCCAAGAACAGTTCTGATGGTATCTGCCCAGACACAGCACCAGATTCCCCAGGTTAAGGGCTCTGTCCTACAAGACTGCCCTCCACCTCTCCCCACGCCCCACTCCAGACGCTGGTTGCAAGCCCCAGGCAGTTACCTGTGCTTTTGACCTACTGGCTACAGATTGGAAGTTCTCATAGCTTTCCCTTAGGTTTGACTAATTTGCTAGAGCGGCTCACAGAACTCAGGAAAACACTTCTGTTAACCAATTTAATAAAGGATACTGTAAAGAATATAAGTTAACAGCCAGATGAAGAGATACACAGGGCAAGGTCCCAAATAAAGAAGCTTCTATCCTTGTGGAGCTTGGGACCTGGCTCAGTGGCACATGGACGTGATCTGGTTCCCCAGGAGTGAGAGTTCTCTCTGACAGAGAAGCAGGATCTAACAGGGAGAAAGCTCTTTGCCGTGAGGGGGTGGGGGTGGGGGGGGTTGTGAGGGCTTCATTGCATAGTCATGACTGACTAAATTATTGGCCATTGGCTGATTCAACCTCCAGCCCTGCCCTTGGGTGGGATCCAAAAGTCTATCATTAACATGACAAGATACCCATTTCACCTCTAAGTGAAATGACCAAATATGTATTTCTTCTGACTCATTATGTCACAGATGGCTAAACCCTATCCCTACAGTTTCTGATTCAGTAGGTCTGAGGAAGAGCCAGAGGATCTGCATTTCTAGCAAATTCTCCCAGGTGATGACAACGATGTTGGTCTGAGAGTCAGATGTTGAGAATCATTGCTTTTATAAACATGACCACTATTATAGTTTGGCCCTTGTCAACTTGCAATGATTACCTAACTTATTCCCTTGCCTCCCATCATCACTCTGATCCCAGTGACTCATTCCACTAATTTTATCTGCATGGAATTTTTTTTCAGCCATTGCTTCATAATACTATACATAATATTCCTGTCCTTATTGAGTATTATTTAGTATTCCTTAATTTTCATTTATTCAGAAAATGTTTCCTGAATGCCTGGTATGTACTAGCTACTAATCCATATAGTGAAAATATAATAGTGAACAAGAGATAAAACTCTGTTTTTATTCAGCTTTTATTTTAATGGAGAGATAAATACAAACAATACTAAGTAAGTTCAATGTATAGAATTTAGTGATGGGGAAAATGGAACATGAGAAAAAATACTGTTATGAGTTTGAACCCTTAGGTAGAAGGACCAGGGAAGGAGACATTGAGAAAGTGGCATTTGAGTAAGAACTGGAAAAAAAAGAAAATTAATGATACTGAAGGCTAAGCAAGTGAAAAGGCCATGAGGCAGAAGCAAGCTTAATGTTTCTGGAACAGCAAGAAATCCAGTGGGGTGGTTAGTGTACAGAAAACAAGGGGAATGATTTTATAAAATAACTCCTTAGCCTGGCATTTAAAGTTATCCATAGTCTTATTCCCCCATATGAACAGTCTTAATACATTAATATGTTAATTGATACTCTACTCATGGCCAAAGACTCCATGAAAACTCTCATCTTCACGATTTTATTCTGCTAATTCTCCTTGCCTACTACGGATATGTCTTTTTTTTTAGCCTGGGTTAACAATCTGTGCATTTTCAAGTGAAATGCTATCACTGGTAAAACCTATGCCACTTTCCCAACCTACAGTGAATTCACTTTTTTCTAAACCTCTTATAGGACCATTTCTTTCTCTCTCTCTCTCTTTCTCATGCATATACAAACACATGCCTTTATGTGAGCATAATGTATTTACATTTTTTCTATCTCAGATCTAAAATTATAAACTGAGAAATAAGGAACTATCTTAATAGCTTTCTGTATCCTATAGCAACCAGAATGCCCTGCAGTAAGTCAATTTTTAAAATGGAATTAGTCATATTTGTCTGTAGGATTGAAAGTTCAGTAATGTGAGTGATTCAGTCTTTCATCTGACAAACACGTATTAAATCCTTACTAAATACTGCATTGAGGATGGAGAAAAAGGAGGCCCAATTCCCAGTGAGCAAAATAAAAGGTAATCCAGTGTAGAAGATCAACTAGTAAATATGCAAGTACAATACATCCTAGTGGGTGCCTAGAGATACATACGGGGCGTGCATATATTACTCTGGGCTCCAAGAAGCAGATGCTAAGATAGGATTAAGTGCAAGGATTTTCTCAGGGTACTTGCCCTTTCAGGGAACATAGGGAAGAAGTGGAGAAGTTAGAAAAGAAGTCAGTCATCGTGCATGTTGGAATGAGTGAAAGAGAGGGGGAACGAGAGTGGGTAGGAGTTTCCCAGACTGTGGGGTAGTCTGAGGAGGTCCAGCAAAGCAGAGTCACTGAGGCAAATCAGAATCTGCAGAGTCCTCCGTCTCCCAGAATGGGTCTGCCTGAGTCTCACCGCACTCAGTTGTTGACTAGACACGGCCTGTTTAGAGTTGCGGCCTTGCCCAAAGGCAGCCATGAGTTCAGGGCACAGCAGCTGAGTTCTTGGTCAAGGATGCTCACTGCGGTAGGAGGTTGGCTGGACACAGCCTCAGAGCTGCAACCTACACTTGAGCTGAGTCATGAATTCATCTCAAGAGTTACCGTCATGAAGAAGAGGGGGAGGAAATAAACTGGAAAGGCACCACGGCATGAGGTATAACACAGGTTCAGGAAACCACCTAGAGAAGTGCAGGGTGTGAAGGTCATGTGGTGAGGAAGGGAAGTGAGAACGGAAATGCGACAAACAGAAGGCAGACCTTAAATAGTCCCACTAAAGACAAACAGGTTTTGTCATGAAGGAGGTCAAAGAAGGGGTTTTTACCAGAGTAATTGTACGACTGAATGCTGCAATGTTATTAAAGAACAGAAAATAATACTGCTACCATTTCAGGACTAGCTAGGTTTTCAATTTACATTAAACAGTTGGTTTTGAAGAAGGTGAATTGATCTCTTTAAATAAGCTTCTTTTTAGTTTTGGGTGGGTTTTAAATTATTTTGAAAGAATTAATATCAGAACCCTGTAAGAATCTAGACTTATTTAATAAGAGTCCTAAAAGAAGGCATTTAGCATCAGAAGTTGGGATTCTTTTGTATTAAAGGCTGTTTTGTTAAAATGATTTTGTAGAAATCTCTGAAGAGTTTTTGGAGGGCATATAACTGATGTTGCTTGGGCAAGGTCTTCATCTAGGAGAGACACTGAGCAGGAATATCTGTGAAGTTGTTCCACATCTTTTGCCACTTCTCTAAGGCTTCTCAACACTTTCAGTCTCTCTATTACAGAAATATCACAGTGTGATATTTACCATCAATCAGCACAGTTGGCTATGTTTGGTACTACCATAGTCTGCAGTTCCCTAAAGAGAGTTTCTTGTAATTCTTCTAACTACCATTAGATGGTAATATAAATGGTTCTGGGAATGCTACTCAAGGATTATTTACTGAGTGTTGTTAATTGAGACACAGGACACACAACCCAAAATCTTAGTTGTTCTTTCTAATAAAATGTTTTACTGAAATAAAGATGGCCCATGATCCCCATCACTAGCTATGGACTACGGATCCTAGTAATTAGTCACACCAGTTAGTGAGAAAGATACAGTGATAGTCCGTATAAACCAAAGGCAAAATCCTTTTTACTCACTGAATACATACATATAAGCATCCATAACGTTAGGTCATATAAAGAACAGTTTTTCACTGTATTTGGGTGGTTTCAGGGCAATGGTTCGTTACTAAGGGAGAGGAGAGATTTTACACCTACCCTCAGAGACATCTGGCAAAGTCTGGAGATGTTTTAGGCAGTCACATGAAAGGGAGTTGCTACTTACACCTAATTAGTAGAAGTGCTGCTAAGTGTACTACAATGCCCAGGAGAGCTCCCCACTCCCAAGAAAGAATTATCCAACCCCAAATGTCAATAGTTCCCTGAGAAATCCTGTTGTGGGTTTTCCAATACGATGTTTACTATGTCATCAAACCGTGGTCTGAGAAACAAACATAAACAAGCCCAGGTTCGTACACAGAAGACTGAAAAAAGCACAATCCCCCAGATAAGAGAAGATCCTGCCTTCATTCCACACAGTACGTAGGTACATTTTCACCTGACCCATATCTATCGCTATGACTAGTAAGACATTTGACTACTTGTTTTTAGCTTCAGTGACAGAGAAGATAGTGTCAGTGTGGGAGAAAGTTCACTTGTATTTTTGGGGAGAAATGGCTGCATAAGAAATCCCATCATCCCAAATGGCCTTTAGGCCAGTCTCCACTATGTATCAAACAATTAATGAACCCTATTTTATTAGATATTTATTGTAATCTTTTAATATATATATTTATATAAATTATATATACACTGAACATGTACATATTAAGTCAGCATTTTCATTTTATATCTATGTATCAAATTTTACTGATGAAGAAACTGAGGGAGGGAAGTTCATTAATTTGCTCAAATTCTTGCAGCTCATAAGGAGGATGACGTTAAAACTTGTATATCCTCCAACCATTATGATTTGGGTGGTTTTCTCCCCTTGCAACTACTATTGCAATTTTCTGTATTTTATTGTAAAACTTTCCCTACACATCTCTATTTCAATGGCCCCACGCCTGCCTTCAGTAAGATCCCCACTTATCTTCTAGTGACCAGATCGAATAACCTTTACTTCGTTTTTATCATCTCTAAGGCTCCTGGTCTGTTCCTACTGAGAATATCCCCATTGATATGATAGTTGGCTGGCCCGATTAGTCTCACTACATGACCCATAAGCCTTTACTGTGTTTCCCTCTTGTCTGTTATGACTGTTTTTATCCTCCTATTCTCCAAATTTGGCTATCCTCTATAATTTTATACTTAAAATTTTCACTTTCCTATAACCACATTATTGATATTTAACTTCATCTGTCCCTTCAAAGCAGATAGCACAGAAATCAATTTTAATATAGCAGATATGTAAATATTTAAGTAGTTTCTGGTTAAAGTGATCAACATACAAGTAATTCTGAATAAAAGATTATTATTTAGGTATCAAAGAGAGCTAAGGAGTAAAATCTTACCTTTGATGGGGAGGCAAAAGCATACTTATTAAAGGAGTCTGTGATCATTAATTTTATGTGTCAACCTGGCTAGGCTCCAGTATCCACATATTTGGTCAAACACCAATCCAGGTATCTCTATGGAGATATTCTTTTAGATAAGATTAACATTTAAATCAGTAGACTGAGTAAAGCAGATTGTTCCTCAGAATATTGGTGGGCATTATCCAATCAGTTGAAGGTCTTAAGAAAAAACAGACTGAGGTTTCCCAAGGAAGAGGGAACTTTGCCTCCAGTCACCCTTCAGACTCAAGCGCCATAGCAATAATGGGACTCCAGCTAATAGCCTGCTCAGCAAATTTGGACTTACCAGCCCCCACAATAATAGCCAATTTCTTGAATCTCAACCTCTCTCTCTACACATAAGACATACACACACACACACACACACACACACACACACACACACACACACACAGATCCTATTAGTTCTGTTTCTCTGGAGAACTCTGACTAATACAGAGTGTGATAAAGAATAGCTAAAATGGTTAGTGACAAACACTGGAGAGAGTATATTCTAGGCTAGTGATAGAGTTTCAAATAATGTTAGGCATTCAGCAGTTTCAAATGCTACAGAAAACCCTACATTTTGCAACAGAGATGAGACCAGAAAATAATAATTTTTCATCAATGCCAGCTCAAACAAGTAATGAGGTAAAGAGTGGGTGAATATGAGGATTGGAGGTATCAGATTTGACAACCTTTTCAAGATATTTGATGATGTCAGATATTATTGTATCTATCTCTACTAACATTCTCACTCCCAGTCCTCAAATTAAAGGCTTCTTACCATTATGCAGTCTATCCCCTACCCCCAACTCTTCTGTTTTAAATAACGGCTTTATTGATATACAATTTGCATACTGTAAAACTCACTCTTTAAAGTTGCAAGTCAGTGGAGTTTAGTATATTCATAGAGTTGTACAATCACCCCCTAACTGATTTTCATACTTCTGCTGAATCCACTTTCTCCATCTGTCCACTCATTGCCTCCATATTTCTCTCCTTGAAGTACAGAATAATTAGGTCTTTCCTGGTCCAAAAGCCTGTAACAGTCTGTTTACTCAGTTATCTATTATTTTTCAGTCTGTCTTCAAGGTCCCCTGGGCTTTGGCTCCTTTTACTTTCCACTCCCACAAGCTGATGATTTTTCTTGTTTAAGATTTCTCAGCAGCCACTTTGCTTTTTGTATATGCTGTCCTCCTAATGTGGAATACCCAACTCCCACCAATCTAGCACCATATAATTCCTACTCAACATTCAAACTTATCTCTTAATGTCATCAACCTCAAAATGCCTCTCCTTCACTTCATGGCGAGTTATCTAAAGGTCAGTTTGCCTTTAACTAACAGAAATCATAGAAATGGTGTTTTACAAAGATAGAAGTTTAAAACTTTTTCATAAAAATTCCAGATATGAGCAGTCTCTAGGGCAGAAATGGTGACTTTCAGTCATGGAGACTCAGGCTGTTTCTAGTTTCATGTTTCACTAAAACTAGGGTGTGATCCATGTTCCCATAGAACAAATTTGACTAACTTACAGAAGATGCATTCTAAGCAGCAAGATAGAGAAAGGAGCTCTATTATTTATTCTAGCTCTCTTTTAAACAAATTATATGAATGCTTCCACATTCTACTTTGACTCTCATCCCATTGATCAGCATGTATTCAAGCAAATAATACTACCTAACTGAATGGATCCTGGGTAATTTGGGAGATGTAAGATTGGGAGAATGGAAATTTGAGCAGTCCTCTCACGGTCACTATCACAAGCTGTATTCTATGCTCTGAGAAAATTTTGGCCTGATGTTGCATCTGTTGGGGTAATAACCTTAGGAAATAATCTTATCCCTATTTAGATCATAAACTCTTACAAGACACAAGCGGAATGGAACTTTGTATCCACTGCAGTGTTCAACATGTTTTCTTTTCTTTTCACGTAAAAGGATGTTGATGTTTAGATGATAAAACATAACTTTCTCTGTTATTATAGAGACATAGGAGTAATACAGGGATAACTAGGAAAACTGGCTTGGCGTATGAAAACATAGCTTGGACCAAAGACCAAATATGCTTTCCTATAATATATCCCATGTTTATCTCAGGCAAAGAAATCATACAACTACAGCTTCACACAATTGGATCTTGCTCTATTGCTTCTAGCATGGAGGATAGGATAGGAACAGAGAGGACCTGTGTTCCCTAAGGGAGACTCGTTGAAGAGATGAGTTCAGAGAATGAAAGAGAAATTGAAAGTGAAAGATAAGTTATGCATTCTCAGTATCCTTTTTACTAATTCCATCAGCTAGGTAAGTTACTGATTTTTCTGTGGTATGGACAAGTAAGGGGTTATAGCAGAGACCCAGAAGTGCTGCTTCAATTTTTTTATAGCTAGGCAGTTGAGTAAAACTATTGAAGCAGGAAGAGTGGGTAATCAGTGTTTTTCTTAACAAAGTGGGTAGGACACATTTATTAAAGGTCACTGCCCTGAAGACATTAATACCTTTATGTCCAGTGACTTCTCCCATGTTGAACAGTAATTACTGTAGAAGCCGAGCATCACATGCACTTACCAGCTCTCCCATTTTGGGTTGGATGATCAGTTTTGTAATTTTTTAAAGAAATAAGGAAAGTGGAAAGTTAACTGCTTTTATTTAAAAATATAACTTATCCAGAACTTTTCAAAGCAAATCAAACAATACTTGTTTGTATAGCAAACAGTTTTTTTCTTCTGTATTTCATTGTTAATGACTAATAGAGAGTCTTTGATCACATGACTGAATCACAAAATGGAAATTTATAGAAGATATAGAATGGTAGAACATTAGGTGATAGACTTAATCAGTTCTTTCTTAACACCTTTTAAAACCTCTATTGTAGTCCTTTTCTGATTATATTATTCTTTGCTCTTTAAAATTCTGACTTGCCTGCTGAACTGCAAGTTCCTTGTGTGAAGAAACTGGGTCTTAATTATTTGTGGAGTTCCCATAACCAATCCCTCTTCCCAGCACAAAGCATGTTTAAGATAAGATTAATGAATATTCTATTTTTGAGTTAACAAAAATGACATATCTCCAATATGGGAGGCTGATTGTTTCTGTCTATCTACTTGTCTATTTATTTTTTGTGACTAAGAACAATGAATGTAGAGAAAGGAAATAATTATTTCCAAATATGATTGCTTTGAATTTATTTAGACCTCAGAGCATATACGTGAGAGAAGGAGTTGGAGAACAAAACACAAACTTCTAAAGCTTTGAGAAATGCTTTATAGGAATAAAGAAAAGAATTGAAAGTACTATACAGACAGCATGGGAGCCAGTAGAGGTGGAAACCTACACGTACCCAAGAGAGCACAACAAACATAATTTTAAACATGGACACTTGCATGCGCCCAATGCCAAGAAACCCCATTATTCTAAGTCACTCCAGGCACATAATGAGGCACTGTTGATTCAACATCTTTCTTTAGGCCTTTCTCTGAATCAGTTTAGTGTTGAGGACACAGTGCTGAGAAAGGCAGGTGTTCATGGAGATGATGCTTACTGACAGCAGTGAGCATGCACACAAACAGAAAGTATGGATACTTAAGAGATACTAAAACATAAAAATAATCTGATACTTTATAGCAAAGATTTCTGCCCTATGGAACCTATATTTTATATCAGGTTTAAATGTAAACTTTGGAAAATTAATTATCTCATACTTGATCAAATCCTACCAAACCCACATACACATTATCTATGAAATAGATTGCAGCTGTTCTATAAAGTATAAATCATCATGATCCCATACCTAATGAGATGGGATATTTTTATTGATTTTTTCCCCCTTGACTTTCTGTGTTCATCATAAGTGGAACTGCTCAAATCAGCCCTTATCTGATTAGTCTTAGTTCTTGAGTCAGTTCTTAGCAGGACCAAAGAAAATTAGCAGCCTCTCTTCGACCAAAGAATGTGGCTTCAAATTAGTCTTTTTTCAAAGAAACCAACATCCTGGGCAACTTCTCATTGCCTGTGAAGTTTCTCATATCTTTCCAAGTATCTCTAGACCTCTTCCTCTTCTTCTTTCTCCTTCCTTCCCTCACCAACATGATGGACACATCTATATGACTTTTTTTTCCCTTCAAATTTTCTACCTGATCCTTTAATGAAATGCTCAGAATTTAACTCTGTACTGAAACTCCTCAGCCAGAAAAAAATTATCACTCATGGAAACTGAATTCTATTTCCCATTACCCAGTGCCTGACCAGAGTCCTTCTTGAAGAAGTCTACACTGACTGTATTACCTCCAATCTGAAAACCAACTAATACTGGTTAATAAATCCTTCTTTCATGTACTAAAATCTACCTAGACCAGGTCTGACTTTCATCCCTGTAGACATTGCTCACATTGTCAAAAAGGCCTGCCCTTAAGCAAGCCAGCTATAGGGGAACACAGGATTTTTGTTTTAAGATACTATACAAATCCAACATCTTTTCCCCTCTCCTCACTCCTTATATTACTGAGAACTCAGCATATCTCTGGACATGCTCAAGTTATGATAATAGCTAAAGAAATCTTTTATTTTGCATTGTGTACCCAAAAGGAAGATAGGATTAATGTACACAAAGAAGGATAAAAATAGCCAAGCCAGTACCAAACATGCTTGCTGACACTGACTAGCAAAGAACAGGACTCAGAGTCATTACTCATCCTTTTGAGGCACTCTGCTTTGAGTTAAGCACTTTTCAACTAGTGCTGCAGCATTAGTCAGACCTCCAAGATTAACATTTTGCATTGTTTAATATTTTCCATTACTGAGAAGGTAAACATCATCATTAATCCAAAATCTTGGCAACGGCAACATTTTGTGATACCATCAAGACTGTGGCAAATACATGTGTGCACAGGAAATTTTGATATACAGCATTTGGGAGAATGGATAAATAATGTTCTTAAACATATCTGACTAGATGTTTATTCTGGATGTGAAACACAAGGCCATTTAAATAAGAAGCATAGAATGATGTTACAATAGTTTTGAAATGGGGCAAAATATCTTTACGAAAAATTCAAATTTATTTTCCAGCAATCGTGTGAATCAGATTGACTTCTCCAGTAAAAAAATACTTTTTCCAGGAAAGAGAATGAAGGAGGGTTATAAAGTCATTTTTTTAAAAGGACACATTTGAGAATAAGCCAAATATCTAAGCCAATACTTGTTTTTATAAGTAAAAGAAAGCCAAAACAGCAATTTGGGGTACTTTCTTATAAACCTCAGTTTTATAAGACATGTACTCTAATAACCGTAATTATTATTAATTCTTTAAATGATTTTATGTGGCATAAACATAATTCAAAGTATAATTATCTGTGCTTTTAATGATTCCTAGGATTTATTAGAGAAGGAAAAGTAAAACCCAATGATACATGATTTCATTCATTGGATTTTCTATTATGGACATTTTTAATATGTATTTGGAGGAATATATTTATATATATTTCGTGATGTTGATTTATAAAAGATTTGCCATATCTGTATTTCATTTCCTTCCTTGTTACTGTGAAAAGATTTATTCGGGATGACCACTAAAGTGAACCAATGAATGGTTGCCTGATAAACGCAGAAAGAAGAAACAATTTCAGGGTAACTAATGTGTCAGGTTGTCTGGATCCATAAACTGAAGAATGAGAATGGGTTATCAGTCTTACTTCCAATAGAAATGTTTGAAAAAATGTGGAATCTCCCAAATGAAATCTTCCATGGCTAATTTCCTTTTGAGGAGACTGAATTGACACATATATGGCCAAAATTCTTCAGTATGAAACAAAGCATTTTCTCAAATCATGTCTTTCTCCATTTTTCTTGTCTTGTTAATAAATGTCAGAGGTAAAGTAGAAAGCCAATTGTTTAGATTATTAAGGAGAAATTGTAACCTCAGCTTGAGTCATCTAAGTTTCCTGGCTTTTCGATAGATTGTATTAGATTATATTTTCCATTGTGGAGAATAATGAATTTAGGGAAATTTGAATTTTCACTCAGGATAAGTTGTACTATGTGGAATGGCTCTGAGGAAATAGAATTTGATATAACTATTACACAAGATTCACTTGGTTCATTCATGCTCAACATATTTATGGAGTGGCCATCATGGTGCCATGCTTCCCAAGCAACTAAAGATATACTAAATATTGATGATTAAAAACAAGGAACAAAGAGAAGGGATGAATAAAGAACCACTTTTCTCCTTTCCCCATTGACTCACTTCTAGATTTCTGTCTTTAAAGATAGAACCCAGGTAGAAGGTAATAGTCTGTGAGACGACATGTAAATAACTTCACTTTGAACTCCCCCTGGTTTTATTTATAACATGAAGATTATATCTCTGCAACTTCTAAAATCCCTACAAATATAACACTGAGTTATGGTATAGTCCGATGAATAGTCACAAAATATAATTCATATGGAATTATCAGAAGCAAAGAAGATAGATTTCTCAAACATGTAAAAAATTAACACTTTAAAAAGAAAGATTAACTTCTCTGACAAAATTTTGCCATAATTATAATATACTAAAACAAGAAGGAACAAATATAAAAGGAGAATCAAATGGAAGATACCATTTGATAAAGTGACTAGATAAAACAGAATTGAAAGCATAGGAAGAGTGATTTACTGCAATGCAGGTCTTGACTATGTGGATGGGGAGTTTATCATATATAAAGAAAAATGAAATACAGAACACCTGAGAATAAGACATAAACTGGTATATGTATTAAACATAAAAAATGTAATTATCATTTTGAACACAGGCTGTTCCAGCGCACCATTAAGGTACTGGGAACAACAAATCAATACCTAAAAATGTTCAGAGGAAAATATTAAATATATGTTCTAAGCCAGGGCAGCATTCAAATAAAAAGAAAAAAAAAGACATTTCGAAATGTACAAGAATTTTTTAAAGTATGGTATCTTCAGAAAAGTCTAAAGATGTTTTCAAGTAAATAATGAATCAAAATTAAAAATACATGAATCAACAGGTCAAAGAATGAAAAGACTAGGAGAGAGTTCTGCATCCAGGTAAACATATCGTTAAATACTGGTAATTAGAACAATTGGCTAAAAAACAGAATGTAAGTACTTTAATTTTAGAAATAAAAGCCAATACATTGAAAAGTAATGAGAGACAAAAATATAGAATGTGCCAGAAATTGAGAGAGATGGCCACACAGGGAAGCATATAATAGTCCTTCATCTTTCTCAGCAGGGAATCAAAGGATATTGTTTAATTTCTATAGCTGATAAAGAGAAAAGAAGTTAGGCAATATAATTTAAAGATATAGAGGTAATTGGTTTTAGAAAAGAAAAATGAATAGACTATACTCTTTCAAAATTAGCAAAGATAGAAGAGAAAGAAAACAAAAATGACTAAAATAAAGAATGTGCATATTATATTGCAAAACTATTTAAACTTAAATACTGAAACAAAATAAAACATCTGAGAAAGCAGTCGCAAATGGGAATTTCACCAAACCAAAATAGAGGGCATGCTGAAAACTTCTGAAGGGAATGAAATAGGTTGTAAAAAGAATAATAATCAGATCAACTTCATATTTTTCATTAGTAAACTAGATAACAAAAAAAGAAACAGTTTCAAGATTTCAATGAAAATAAATTTTAATCTAGAATTCTCTGCTCTAATGATAGATTACATAATTACTGAAAAATATTCATTCCCTCCTAGTAATAGGATTATATGTCCTGTTAATTTTTTTTTTCTGTGATGACTGATCTCGTTAATTGAAATTGACCTGTGATTTGCTTGTGCATATGTTGCCATGGCCACAGATTTCAACCAGGTGATATACTTTGGCAACTGGGATGTGAATGGTATCTGCCAAAACTGAGTTGGAAGCCTCAAATGTTATTGTGTGATTTGGTTTGACATCACACTTACATCCCTGTCTTCTGCTGTGAGAATGCACTTCCTAGACTGTGGTTATTCTATCAGCACAGGGCTGGAAATGAGAGGAAATGGAGCCATACTGAGCTGTTGAGCAAAATGGAGACATGCTGAGTCAAACAGAGCTGCAGCTGATGTATAGCCCTCATGCAGTGTGGGCCAGAAATAAATACATGTTGTAAGTCACTGAGATTTTGGGACTATTTACTACCATAGGAAAACTGAAAACAAAAAACAACACTCTTACCCCTTGAAGAGGGAGTTTATTATATTCTCAGCATTCATTTCCCCTTTGCTCTAATGTTAGCATGGAGATTCTCACTTGGGAACTACTACTCCAAGCTCCATTCAAATAATTCTAGTGATTCTATGCACAATTCCTAACTCCATGAGGAGGGATAAGCCTGTCATGAGGCAACATATCCCTCTCATTTGGCCATGTTAACTGGATCAGAAGTGAATACTTGACCCCTTTTAGCCTCAAGAGACATGTTCAGTAGCTTTTTTATGTAGTGGAGTGATTACTAATGTGGAAAAAGCCTTTCTCTGGACTTAAGCCCAGAGAGATATAAGTCCAGATCCTTCAGGAGCCATCATGAGAAGATAGACTGTTTTAAAGAGGCCAAACATGGAAGGAAAATTGAGACATGGAGAGAGACTGAACTGTGATGACATTATTAAGACCTTATTATATTCTATTTCTGTGCTTTTCTTGAAATAATAAATCTCCTTTTATGGTTCAGCCAACTTGAGCTAGATTATTTTTTACTCACAAAATAATATGTATTACAGAAGCTCCCATTCACCTTTTTTTAATTTGATGAAGTGCTCAAGTAAAATAAGTGAATCAAGAAAGAGGAAGACATTGAATTCAAGAAACAGCATAAAACTCAATGAAACAGAGATGTTCAGGGAAACAGATGTGCATTTTGTTAAGGAATTGGTCACATGGTAGGAAAAACTCTGCCTTCAAGAAAGCTTCGAGGAGGATTTTCTCAATAATGTGTCCCAAGCAACAGAAAAAATTACTAAGAAACTAGAAGATATTACTAATTGAGTAATCAGTGTATATTTTCTTTTTCTTTTATTTTCCCAGCAGAAAAGAAAGGCAGTCAGAAATATCCAACCCTATGATAAATAACTATACAAGAAAGTAATCATTCCCATTTGATGTCAACTAGACAATTCACCATTTTGAGAAGTTGGTGGAATATGAGAGAGGAGGATCCATTTGTCTGTTTTGCCAGAAGCTAAATGTGCTACCAGTATGTAGGGAAAATGGAAGTTCCCATGGCCAGGATGCTCACCTGACCCTAATCTAATTGCCCACTCTGCACATGCAGTGCTGTCGTACTTGGCCTACTGTGTAGGTGCATGCTTACACACGTGTTGGCAATACGCCATTTTTGTCTGTGTTGCTATATAAAGAGCTCTTCCCAGTGCTCTGTGAGGAGGCGGAGGCAAATTGAAGACTTGCTGGATACAGACATGATTCTAGCGCTCAACCTGGCACAGAGAGAATAAAGGTTGATATACGACTTTTTACTTGCAGTATTCTGTTGTCATTATTTGGTCTTACCGAATCCACAGTGAACTTGCCCTAGAGCAGGCCTCCGGCACTACACAGTATCAACACAATTTTAAGGTAAAAGTGACAGATGTCTGGAGATGGAAGTCTTCATTAAAAGTAAATAAATATTATAAAAAGTTGAGATATCAAGAAATATAAGTTTAAGTATCTTTTAGCTTTAATTATGTCAATTAAAAGGTATTTAATTGTCCATAGTTGTAAATGCATTTTGTAAACTAGCTAAATTCTCAACCAGTATGGCAAAAGTGTATAGATAAGATCAAAAGGAAAGATTAAGCAATAAAAATAGGCTGTACCTAATCTACCATCTGCAGGTGTGAAGGTCCCTCTCAGAACAATTAAAGTCATAAATAAAGTGATTACTTCTTATAAAAAGGCATGAGATTGCAGAGGGTTAGGAAATAGAGAGGAACTTTGCTTTCATTATGAGTAATGTTGTAAACCTGTACACCTGGATTTCCCACTTGCTTTTGCATATTATTTTTATTTTTATAAGTAAACGAGCTAAACTCAGCTAATTACAAGAAAATAGTTTAATTAAACTAATATAAAATTTCATACTACATACAAGATTTCGCATGAAAAACAATCTCCTTAACATAAAAATACACAAGAACAAAATATAACACCCTGAACTCTAAAAACTCATTAATAAGCACCCAGTTAAAAAAAAAATGAACAAAAGATTTGAACAGACATTTTGCCAAAGATACTCAGATGGTAGGCCAGCACCTGAAAAGATGTTCAGCATCATTAGTCATTAGGGTAATTCAAATTAAAGCCACAATAAAACACTACTACATACCTGTTAGAAAGTCTAAAATGAAAATGACTTTAACAAGTATGAGAGATGCTGTGGAGCAGCTAGAACTCTATGCCCTTCCAATGGGAATGTAAAATGTTGCAAACATCTTGAAAAATAGTTTGACAGTTTCTTAAAAAGTTGCACCTAAAAGAAACACAAAAACAAAAGTTAAATACACACCTGCCATATAATCCAACCACTTCACTCTTAGATATTTACGCAAAAGAAGGGAAAGCATATGACCACACAAAAGACTTGTACGATATTCTTAGCAGCTTTATGTGTAACTGTCAAAAACTGGAAATAGGACCTCTAGAATGAGAGTGTGAGGAGCTCCATGAATCTACTCCTCAGTGAAATAACCCTAACGGTGATAATTATTTACAAAATCATTTAAAGACACTAGAAACTTTTCTAAGGATATACAACAAATGAAGTAAGATTTGTATCATAAAATCGACTAAGTGCAGTAAGAACATTCAGCACTTGTGGCATTTGACCCACAACCTGGTCCCTCTTTTCCCAGAGCTCTGCTCTGCTCAGGTGTGACCAAGATGATGGGGCTTCATCTCACCCCAGATCAGCATCAAATACTATACTATCTCCCCAGAAGGAGAGGCTACAAACATTTCTCATCCTCCCAATTTCTGGTTTGCAGAGGCTCAACTCCCAATAAAGGCAGCCAAGAGGTAGAGCGCCCCCTTCTGTCATTCAGCTCTCACTCATAGGGTGGAGGCTGTATTGTACCAGGCAAGCCTGAGTGAGAATAATGGGGCCTTACATATTAAAAATAGAGTCCCTGCCCCAGCTTGTTCATGGGCCAGAGATTTGATGCTGTTAGTGGAAAACTGAGTAAACCAGAGGCTACCCTCCTCACTCAGAACCCTGAATATAAAGCAGAGGAATCACTCCAATAAAAGTGGTCCATTGTTCTCTCCCCCTACTCTGGGACAATGACTCAGAGACTTCTTTGTCCAGGGGAGAGGCAGGTAATAATGACTAGAGACCTCCAAAACTCTCCTCAGGTAAACTGACTACTAGGGGTAGAATGCAGGAATTTTCAAGCCTGAGGACACTCTTGAAAACATTGGGGATTTGGAGGGCAAGCAATTAAGAGAGGGCTGGTAGCTCTCAGAAAGCAACAAGGTAAAACATAGGTCAGTTAGAGTACAAGAGAGAATTAGGGAATGAAACAGCTAAAAAGACTGTTTCAGGGGTCAGAACGAATCTCAAAGACTGGCTTCAAAAACTATCCCTGCCAAGGGGACCTGTTCTTTATTGGATCAGATGGCGAAGCAACTTATAGCCCAGGATATTGCAAAAATCAATAGAGCAATCAGTTGGCAATTAGTGAAGCAGAAGTGCTGGGTGTAATACCGAGAGAGGCAGACACCTTAGCAGAAAGAACAGAGGAGTCAGAGAGCTCTGCTGAAACACTGTCATCCTTGGGTGACTGTGCACATATCCAGGACTGTCCAAGCATTGAGACATGCAAAATAAATGGGAAAATGTGACCAATACACAGGGGGAAAAAAAGGAAAGAGTTTGTGAGGGGGTCAGATGTCTGACTTAGCCAAAAAGTTCTTCAAAGCAACTATTACAAAAATATTCAACAAACTCAAGGACACCATGCTTTAAGAAACAGAGAAAAGAGTTCCGGGAAGATGGCAGCGTGAGCAGGGAGGCGGAAATCTCCCAAACCCATATATATCTATGAAAATACAGCAAATACAACTATTCCTAAAAGAGAGACCAGAATACACAGGAAAATGCACAGCCTGCATCTGCACCTGAGACAACTCGGCACTGTGCGAGGCGTGTAAGATACAAAGCCGCGTCCCGGTGGGACCCGAACACTCCCACACCCCAGCGCACAGGCGGGAGGAGAAGATTCAGAGCCAGCAGGGAGTGGAAGTACACCCCGCGAAGTAACCAGCCCTGGTGATCTGCGCCAGGAGCGCGGACACACATTGCGTGGTGTAGCGGAGATTGGAGAGGCAGAAGGTGCAGGTTTTGAGCTGTGAATGCACCCGGGTCTGTGCAGCTGGCTCCCAGGACAAAAGAAAAGCACGTGCTTTTTTCAGCGGTCTTACGATCGTCCCAGCACATTCAGCCTAGCAGGCTGGGAGTCCTGAGGAATTTCGGACCCCTTGCCTGGCGACTGGGAAAAAGTAGCCGCACTGAAACTTTGCATGAACAGTAGCCTCCCATTCATTCCCGCCCCAGCCAGAGCTGCAAACAGCCCACCCAGCAGAACGGTGCGGCCGTGGCTGCAGAATAGTGGCGAAAAAGAGCCACCTACAGCATCCATACAAAATCTACTCCCATCTTAAAGAGCCCAGCTGACAAACGAGGCACCTGCTAGCGACCACTTCTATCGCCATGGAAAGACAGACGAATATGGTACAGACAAAGCTCACCCAGACAACACCAGAGAGGGAGCCTGAAGGGATGGAAATGCACAATCTTCCTGAAAAATAATTCAGAATAAAAGTCATAACCATACTGATGGATCTACAGAGAAATATGCTAGAGCTGAGGGAGGAAGTGAGGGAAGACAGAAAACACAATGCAGAAATGAGACAAGCCATCGCTGGGCTTAGCAGCAGACTGGACGAGATGCAAGACACTGTTAATGCAATAGAAATCAGAACAGGAATACAGAGCAGCTGAGGCAGAGAAAGATAAAAGGATCTCTAGGAATGAAAGAATATTAAGAGAACTGTGTGACCAACCCAAACGGAACAATATTCGCATTATAAGAGTACCAGAGGAAGAAGAGAGAGAAAAAGGGATAGAAAGTGTCTTGGAAGAAATAATTGCTGAAAACTTTCCCTCGCTGGGGAAGGAAATAGTCTCGCAGTCCACAGAAGCCCACAGATCTACCAACACAAGGGAACCAAGGACGACAACACTAAGACACATAATAATCAAAATGGCAAAGATCAAAGATAAGGACAGAGTATTAAAGGCAGCGAGAGAGAGAAAAAAGATCACCTACAAAGGAAAACCGGTCAGACTATCATCAGACTTTTCAACAGAAACCCTACAGGCCAGAAGAGAATGGCATGATATATTTAATGTAATGAAACAGAAGAGCCTCGAACCAAGAATATTGTATCCAGCATGATTATCATTTAAATATGACAGAGGGATTAAACAATTTCCAGACAAGTGAAAGCTGAGAGAATTTGCCTCCCATAAACCACCTCTACAGGACATCTGAAAGGAACTGCTTTAGAGGGAAGCACTCCTAAGGCTAAAAAGATGTCACCAGAGAAAATAAAATCATAGAAAAGAGAGCAGACCAGCCAAATATAACTAAAGGCAAAGAATAAAACACCTAGTATATAAAGAATGGTGGAGGAAGAATAAGAAGGGAGAGAAATAAAGAAACATCAGACAGTATTTACAATAACTTAACAAGAAAGTTCAGTTAGATTGTTAGATAGTAAAGAAGCAACCCTTGAACCCTTGGTAACCACGAATCTAAAGCCAGCAATGGCAATAAGTACATATCTATCAATAATCACCCTAAATGTAAATGGACTGAATGCACCAATCAAGACACAGAGTAACAGAATGGATAAAAAAGCAAGACCCATCTATATGCTGCCTACAAGAAACTCACCTCAAATCCAAAGATATACACAGACTAAAAGTGAAGGGATGGAAAAAGATATTTCATGCAAACAACAAAGAGAAAAAAGCAGGTGTTGCAGTACTTGTATCAGACAAAATAGACTTCAAAACGAAGAAAGTAGCAAGAGATAAAGAAGAACATTACATAATGATAAAGGGGTCAATCCAACAAGAGGATATAACAATTATAAATATATATGCACCCAACACGGGAGCACCACATATGTGAAACAAATACTAACAGAATTAAAGGAGGAAATAGACAGCAATGCATTCATTTTAGGAGACTTCAACACACCACTCACTCCAAAGGACAGATCAACCAGACAGAAAATAAGTAAAGACACAGAGGCACTGAACAACACACTAGAACAGATGGACCTAACAGACATCTACAGAACTCTACACCCAAAAGCAACAGGATACACATTCTTCTCAAGTGCACATGGAACATTTTCCAGAATAGACCACATACTAGGCCACAAAAAGAACGTCAGTAATTTCAAAAATATTGAAATCCTACCAACCAACTTCTCAGATCACCAAGATATAAAACTATAAATAAATTTTAGAAAGAAATCAAAAAGGTTCACAAATATATGGAGACTTAACAACATTCTCCTAATTAATCAATGGGTTAACGACCAAATCAAACAGAAATCAAAGAATATATGGAAACTAATGACAACAACAACAAAAAGCCACAACTTCTGTAAGACGCAGCAAAGGCAGTTCTAAGAGGAAAGTATATTGCAATCCAGGCCTATTTAAAGAAGGAAGAACATTCCCAAATGAATAGTCTAAAGACACAATTACTGAAACTGGAAAAAGAAGAACAAATGAGGCCCAAAGTCACCAGAAGGAGGGACATAATAAAGATTAGAGAAGAAATAAATAAAATTGAGAAGAATAAAACAATAGAAAAAATCAATGAAACCAAGAGCTGGTTCTTTGAAAAAATAAACAAAATAGATAAACCTCTAGCCAGACTCATTAAGAGAAAAAGAGAATCTACACACATAAACACAATCAGAAATGAGAAAGGAAAAATAACGACAGACCCCACAGAAATACAAAGAATTAAAAGAGAATATTATGAGAATCTATATGCTAACAAGCTGGAAAACATAGAAGAAATGGACAACTTCTTAGAAAAATACAACCTTCCAAAACTGACCAAACAAGAAAGAGAAAAACTAAACAGACCAATCACCAGCAACTAAATTGAAGTGGTAATCAAAAAACTCCCCAAGAACAAAACCCGGGACCAGATGGGTTCACCTCTGAATTCTACCAGATATATACAGAAGAAATAACACCGATTCTCCTTAAAGTTTTCCAAAAAATAGAAGAGGAGGGAATACTTCCAAACTCATTCTATGAAGCCAGCATCACTCTAATACCAAAACCAGGCAAAGACCTCACCAAAAAAGAAAATTACAGACCAATATCCCTGATGAACGTAGATGCAAAAATACTCAACAAAATATTAGCAAACCGAATTCAAAAATACATCAAGAGGATCATACACCATGATCAAGTGGGATTCATCCCAGGGATGCAAGGATGGTACAACATTCGAAAATCCATCAACATCATCCACCACATCAACAAAAAGAAGAACAAAAACCACATGATCATCTCCATAGATGCTGAAAAAGCATTTGACAAAATTCAGCATCCATTCCTGATTAAAACTCTTAACAAAATGGGTATAGAGGGCAAGTACCTCAACATCATAAAGGCCATATATGACAAACCCACAGCTAACATCATACTTAACAGCGAGAAGCTGAAAGCTTTTCATCTGAGATCGGGAATAAGACAGGGATGCCCACTCTCTCCAATGTTATTCAACATAGTACTGGAGGTCCTGGCCACAGCAATCAGACAAAACAAAGACATACAAGGCATCCAGATTGGTAAAGAAGAAGTAAAACTGTCACTGTTTGCAGATGACATGATATTGTACATAATAAACCCTAAAGAATCCAGTCCAAAATTTCTAGAACTAATATCTGAATTCAGCAAACTTGCAGGATACAAAATTCACACATAGAAATCTGTTGCTTTCCTATACACTAACGATGAACTAACAGAAAGAGAAATCAGAAAAACAATTCCATTCACAATTGCATCAAAAAGAATAAAATACCTAGGAATAAACCTAACCAAGGAAGTGAAAGACCTGTACTCTGAAAACTACCAGACACTCCTAAGAGAAATTAAAGAGGACACTAACAAATGGAAATCCATCCCATGCTCTTGGCTAGGTGGAATGAATATTGTCAAAATGGTTATAGTACCTAAAGCAATCTACAGATTCAACACAATCCCTATCAAAATACCAACAGCTTTCCTCAATGAACTGGAACAAATAATTCTAAAATTCATATGGAACCACAAAGACCCCGAATAGCCAAAGCAATCCTGAGAAGGAAGAATAAAACGGGGAATTACACTCCCTGACTTCAAGCTCTACTACAAAGCCACAGTAATCAAGACAGTTTGGTACTGGCACAAAAACAGACCCCAGACCAGTAGAACAGAATAGAAAATCCAAACATTAACCCAGATATATACAGTCAATTAATATTTGATAAAGGAAACTTGGATATACAATGGGGAGATGACTGCCTTTTCAGCAGATGGTGTTGGCAAAACTGGACAGCTATGTGTAAGAGAATGAAACTGGACTACTGTCTAACCCATACACAAAAGTCAACTCAAAATGGATCAAATACCTGAATGTAAGTCATGAAACCATAAAACTCTTAGAAAAAACATAGGCAAAAATTTCTTGGACATAAACATGAGCGACTTCTTTATGAACATATGTCCCGAGCAAGGGAGACAAAAGCAAAAATGAACAAGTGGAACTATATCAAGCTGAAAAGCTTCTGTACAGCAAAGGCCACCATCAGTAGAACAAAAAGACATCCTACAGTATGGGAGAATATATTTATAAATGACGTATGTGATGTGGGGTTGACATCCAAAATATATAAAGAACTCACGCTTCTCAACAAACAAAAGCAAATAATCCAATTAAGAAATGGGCAGAGGACATGAATAGACACTTCACCAAAGAAGAAATTCAGATGGCCAACAGGCACATGAAAAGATGCTACACATCGCTAATCATCAGAGAAATGCAGATTAAAACCACAATAAGATATCACCTCACACCAGTGAGGATGGCCAACATCCAAAACACAAACAACAACAAATGTTGGCCAGGATGTGGAGAAAAGGGAACCCTCCTACACTGCTGTTGGGAATGCAAATTAGTTCAACCATTGTGGAAAGCAGTATGGAGGTTCCTCAAAAAACTCAAAATAGAAATACCATTTGACCCAGGAATCCCACTCCTAGGAATTTACCCTAAGACTACAGCAGCCCAGTTTTAAAAAGACATATGCACCCCTATGTTTATCGCAGCACTATTTACAATAGCCAAGAAATGGAAACAACCCAAGTGTCCATCAGTAGATGAATGGATAAAGAAGATGTGGTATATATACACAATGGAATATTATTCAGCCATAGGAAGAAAACAAATCCTACCATTTGCAACAACATGGATGGAGCTAGAGGGTATTATGCTCAGTGAAATAAGCCAAGCCGAAAAAGACAAGTATCAAATGATTTCACTCATATGTGGAGTCCAAGAACAAAGAAAAAAAAACTGAAGGAGCAAAACAACAGCAGACTCACAGAACCCAAGAACGGACTAATAGTTACCAAAGGGAAAGGGACTGGGGCAAATGGGTGGGACAGGAGGGACAAGGGGTAAAAAGGGGCATTACGATTAGCAGATGTAATGTTGGGGGGGCATGGGGAGGGCTGTACAACTCAGAGAAGACAAGTAGTGACTCTATAGCATCTCACTATGCTGATGGACAGTGACTGTAATGGGGTTTGTTGGGGGGACCTGATGAAGGGGGTAGTTTAATCACCATAATATTTCACATGTAATTGTAGATTAATGATACTAAAATTAATTATAAAAAAAATAAAAGAAACAGGGAAGAGTTCTTGTTGACAGTCTGAGGATCTCCATAGACCTCTCAGTGAAGTTGGTGAAAATTATGAAAATACAATCACTGAAAGTGATTATGCTGAATAAAAAATGACAGGCAAAATCAAATATGTACACTAACAATTTATTTATGTAAAGCTCTAGAAAGTGTAAACTAATTGATAGCGGCAGAAGGCAGGTGTGTGTTTGCCTGGCTATCTTGTGCGGGAGGTTGACAGGTGTGATGGAGGAATGATGGGGACTGAAGGACAACTTGAAGATGACTAATAGGCAAATTATTTTGATGGCCGTGCTCCTTTCATAAGTGTATACATATATCAAAATCTATCAAAGTTTAACGTAAAATATGTATTTTTTCTAAGTGTAAATTCTTCATAAAGCTCTTACAAAATGTGGACAAGAATACAATAAGGAAAAGCTACCCAGAAAATGTAGGGATCACAATTCAATGAAGTTTCATCAGAAGAGTACTTAACTCCAGATATGTCTTTAGAAGCTACTCTCCCATAAGATGCACTCCAATATCTCATTATAAAAGTGTTGATTTAAAAAAATATATATATAGTATTAACACTGAGACAGCACAGAATTAACCTAGTAGTCAGAAATATTTTGAAGTTCTCCACCTATCCTCATACTCCTCCACAATTTGAATGTTTTCTAAATGGATAGTGATTTGATTAAGCATCTACAAAGAGATATTTAGTAGTTCCTTTCTCAGATTAGTGTTTATCAAACTTCAGTGTGCAAAAGAACACTGTGCTTATTTTATATACAAAATAAAATTATACTGAATATATGGACAATTTAAGGGGCTCTCCAGAGTAATTTGGTTAATGAGTGATTTTTGCCTTACATGAATGAGTGCAATCAAAATCAAAGCCAAAGGCATTAAATTAGACAAGGAGTTACTTTATCACGATGCGTATATAATCAGAATTATAAGCATAAGGAACCTTTATCCCCTCAAGAAGTTATCATCAAATATGGAAAATAATAGCAGGAAATAAAAGAAGTAGCAGAAAATACAGTAGAAGTGGGAAACTTTTTCTCACTCCTTCATGATTATTTAAATCTTGAGGTGTGGTCAAAGAAATTCAAATGTGCAGTAAAAAAAATAAATGATATAAATCCTATTTTCAAAATGCCATTTGTAGCACATTTTTTAATATAAAATACTTTATGTTTATTAATCACTTAAAAAGTATAATTTGACACCAAACTTTACTTTTGGAGACTTGACTCTATTCTGAGAACTGCTATTTGTGCTAATTTACTACCAATTGAATTTGTAATAAATAGCTCTGATTTTCTGAATGAAGATCATATCAGACTAACTACTGCTGTGTAACAAACCCTTCCAAATCTCCGTTGCATTCCAAAAAAAAAAATGGCATTTCATTATTTTTCAGTAATCTGTAAGTTGGCTGGTATCAGGCCCAGGACTGATACAATCATTTTCTGTTGTTCAAAGCAAGTCACAAGATTATCTGACGTTTATGAAACTGCTGAGGGAAAGTGCCCTCGAGATTCTTAGAAACCCTTCCTACAAACTGAGAAGGTAAATGAGGCACCAATTTAGATCTCTCAGAGGTCCTAACAAAAATTGTATTTCCACAGCCTTGATTAGATCTTTGTCCCCTGAGCTCCTTTTATGTTGAGGATTTTTTCACTTACTGAGGAACAGAGGCAGCTACCTCCACACCAGCATGCTCTAGGCTTTCTATATATTTTTCTAAATTCCAATTGCAAATCCTTTCCTCCTTTAGCTCACCTTTTCTTCCAGCACTTTATCTTCTGCAGCTAAATGAAACTAATCTGCCCTCTCAACTTTCTGTCCATTGATATCTCTGTCAGTTCCTTTTCATTATGTGTATTTTTTACCCTCAAGTTCCTGCAGTCAGTATTTTTGTTGATTGTTGTGCCATTCCATCACACAGCTCTTTCTCTAGCCTGCAGCAGTCTCTGCCATTTTTCCTGTCTTTGCTTATGGATTTGTCACTGATTTTCCAATTTCCACCTGCCACCCAGTCTTAAAGTCAATGGCACAATTACTTTAAGGTTTTATTATACTAGCTCCCAACTTTTAGGTATGATAGTGTTCCTGTTAACTGTTGATACAAAACAAAGCATACCAAAACACATTGGTTTAAACCACAACAATTTATCATTTCTCCTTATTCTGTAGGTTGACAGGGGATCCCTCTCAATCACTGCTGGAAGATAAACTGGGCTGTATGGAGAAAAAATGATTTTCCCTTGAACCTTTGAGTTCTTAGCTGAGACCCCTGTAATAAAAGATAGATTAACAAGAGGAAAACAAACAAAAGTTTATTAAACGGGTACCTCATATATTCATGGGAGATACCAAGTGAAAGATGAGTAACTCAAAGTGGTAGCTTAGAATTCAGGCTTACCTACCATTTTTACAGGAAAGGGGTAGGAAAGATGTAAACCTCTTAGGGGAAAGAAAATAACTTTTAGAAAAAATGAGTGGGCCTTAGAAGAATACATGGAGGTAAAATAGTCTGTGACAGAGTTTGTCTGGGTATGGTGCAGACTTTAGTCTTCTTTCCTGTAACTGAGGCCTTCTTCCCTGGTTGATGAAACTCCCAGGGGGAGAATTCATGACAGTTGAGCTTTTGGAAGATTTATCTTTAGGCAGATAAGGGGAGTTCATAGAAAAGCTCTCCTTGCTTTTGCTGTTTCTTAAGTATCTATAGCTCAAAATAATCAGTATGCTAAAGTGGCATATTTAGGGGTGGCATATTCTGCTACCCTTTAGCTGTAAGGTACAAGATGTCCTTACTCACCTATCTGAAAATTGGTGCTGTCTCTTTTCTGTAACAACATAGCTCTCCAAGCTGTCTCTTGTCATTTGGTGGGCTAGACCAGCTGCCTTGCCAAGATTCAAGGCATGGGGAATTAAACTTCCAATATAATAAAGATTAATAAAATCATAAAGATGTCTGGAAACATAGTAGTCTCACTATTATTGATTTAAAAAATACTAAAAGAAAAAAATAATAATTTTTATTTCTAGCTTTTACAGAAATAAAAATGAGTAGTTAACTTCTGAAAAGGAAGAAACAGTCTCTTCACATAAGCAATGTTTTCTATATATTTTCTGTGAATGACTTGACTCAAAGTTTTGACTTAAATTTTCTTGACCACCTTAGGTGTTCCAAAGATGAATGCTGTGTCATAAGTTTCTTGGCTTAGAGATCTCTACCTTTCACAAAAAATCTGGGGGAGAACAAAAATGTACATAGCTTTGATGGGATTCTTCATAGAACAGCTTCCTTTTATGCTGCTGAAGCATAGTGTAGATGACTTAGAGGCGTCATAAAAAATTATTTGGTCTATATACATGCAATGAAGTACATGTAAAGAGATTTAAAATTAGTCTGACATTCTATTATGTGCAGTGCTGAAAAGTAGTTTCTTTTTTTTCTCTGCATATAGAGTCAACTTTTTATATATTCTTAGTGTAAACTTTTTTGAAATTTGGTTTTGTTTATTCAATATTATGTTTGTGAAGTTTATACACATTGACATGTATGATATTAATTTACGTAACTTTTAAAGTATCCCATCTTGTGTAATATATTTCAAATGGTTTATACATTCCTGTATTGATAGTGTTTCAAAATGTGCTATTTTTACCAACACTAATAAATATTTTGTTTATAGCTCCTTATGTAAGTTTGGAAAGTTCTGTCAAGCAGTGGAAATGCTTGTGTGGGATAGGAACATATTCAAGTATTCTAGACATTGCCAAATTCTTCTCAAATTGTTGTGACAAATCACATCCCCACCTACCCAAAGTGTACAGCTGCTCCAGGGGGTCTGTATCATCTCCCAACACTTGCCATTACTGGATATTTTTATTTTTAATTTGGATGTGTGAGATAATGTCTTGTTATGATTTTTAATATGAATTTCCCTTATAACCATTGATCTATGGTTGTTTACCTTTCTCCTGTTGATTTATAACTCATTATCTATTCTGGTTGCTAATTCATTGGTAGTTATGCAGTTACATATCTTATACTAGAGTATTAGTCTGTGACTTGAATTTTAACATGGACCTTAAGTAATTCTAAGCATGTGGCCTGTGGATCACACTTTGAAAAAAAATTATTCTAAATGATATTTTGGATTTTTAAGTTTCATCTGGAAATTAAATAACAGAGGTATGATATATAATTTTCCCTTTGTAATCTAATCTTATCTGTGTAAGAGAATATTTACGATTTAGGAACAATAAATGATTAATTGACTTGATAGTAAATGTTGCATCTTGACGGGCACTGTACTTCTATGCACAGTCAGTAATATTTGTCTAGGCACTGAAAAGTCTTCACTATTCTCAAGGTATCCTTGGGTAAGTAATAGTGTAAATAAAGAGAATTGATTTTAAGCTTATTCATTCATTGAACAAACATTGATCCAGGATTCTGCATGCCCAGCACTGTGCTCATCCCTGAGGATAAAGAGTGAACAGGATACTCAAATTTCTCACAGTCTAGAAGAAAACAAAACAATCCTAAAATATGAATACCTTGAGTACAGTTTGAGGAGTATAAGTGCTGTTACTGAATACATAATAGAATCCCTTAAGTAAATTTCTGAGGTCAGTTAATGATGTTAATAGAAGATGGTACCCAAATTGAGCTTTAAAGAATAAGGTGACATTAATTGCTCGAATGTTTCAAATTACTTTGACTATCTCAATCCCTTGGGAGTCTTTTATAAATATGAGATTTGTGGGTCCCGCTAGAGATCTACCGAATCTAAAACCTTGTGGATGGGTACCTATAAAATGTTTTTTTGAAGCCCTCCAGGTGATTTTGAAGATCAGCTATGTTGTTGGACCATTGAGCTAGATAAATGAGAGGTAAAGGGCATTCTTGGCATAGAAACAGGGCAGGAAAGATGTGGAAGGGGGGCTGAGCTGAGCATGTTTTGCGATTTACAGGTAGATCAGGATGGCTGTCATGAAGAGTGTAAGTGGGAAAGTGGTAGGAGAAAAGTCTAAAAGCTAACCAGAAACCAGATGGGCAAGGCGACTAGTTTAGAGCATGGTATATAGAAGTGCTCAATAAATATTTATTGAATGATGATAAATCAATAAGTGCATGAGTCATTGACTTCACAAGCCTTGGTTAGAGTTGTATGCTTACCTTGAAGTTTATAAGGAACCAATGACAGATTTCAAGTAGGGGAGTGGAATTGATACTAAATTAATACAGATGAAATACTATTCTAAAATGACAAAGAAATCCATATAGTTTTTTTAGTTTCCTGAAGACCTTCTGGAGTTATGGCCAACATTCCTAACTGAAGGTTTTCTTAATTCTTATTAATCTTCTATTTAAGTTACTTAAACTCAGTACAACTGCTTATAGAATTTCACTAAACCCATTGACAGAAGAAATGATTCAAACCCAATATAGAAAGGACTCACAGTCCTATTTTCTACATGTTATGAGAAACATGACATGCACCACCACAGGGTGAAAATAATCATCTTAATTTTCTGTCATGTAATGAATAATTTAAACATATAAATGATACTCTGAATATTTTATTTTATAATGGAGCATATAATCTCTTTTGGTTTTGACAGCATGCTCTTGTTTTTTTTTCCAGTTCAATTTCTGAAATGCTGTACCTTGGGAGAGCACTTAGCTAATTACGACAGTAGAAAAAATATCCTCCTAGTCCTCCATGAATAGTCGGTAAAAAAAGAAAATAAGAAGGAAAAATAGGGGAAAGGAAGGAAGAGATGACAAATGGGAACCACGGTCACCTTGAACCTTAAGTAATCCACTTTTCAACATGCCTCCAGAGCTTTAGTGTGCAGAAGCAACCTAGAAGCCAAGGCATGTGATCTAGTTGCTTAGAATGACTTCCCTCCCTTGGGATGAATGCCACTTTAAGGATGAATCACTTCAAGGATGCCAGAGAAGGAAGCCCGAGCAGACAGATGTCCCAGAGGAACATGAAATTAACTCAGGACCCACAAGTAAGTGAAGGACTCGGGAAACCTGGTCCTGCAAGCCACACAAGATTGAGCCCAGAGCAGTAGACATAGTCATCATCAAACCCTTGACTATCTTTAAGCTAGCTGTTACCTAGAGAAAATACGAGTTTCCATTAGCACCAGCCTTCTATTTTTAAGATAAATCCCATATGTTTTATTATCGTTAAAAAGCCTTTCTTAATCTGGCTTCAGACTCTCTCCTTCAGACTTATCTTTTGCCTCTTTGTTCTAATAAAGCTTTACTATGTGCCCTACTACAATACATTATCAGCCTCCAGTTGCTATGTCTTTTTATGTGTTCTTTTGTTTGCCTGGGGAATATTTTTTTCTTTATTCTCTTCATCACTGGGATAAGAGTTACTTGTTTTTCAGAATTCTCACTCTTCATTTACGCTAAGATCAGATGGATGTCTTTCTGCATGCTCCCACAGTACCCAGTGTAATTTGCAGATCAATTTATTTAGTTTGTTTAATTAAACACAGAGTCCAAATATAAAGGTGCTCCACTCTATTGTAAACTTGGGATCATCAGTTCAATGGCCTTAGGGACAGAGAGAGGGGGTATAACTAGTAGAGGATCAGGTGTAATAAACAGGTAATGGTGGAACACTGTGTGTAAATATAGCATGTCCTTCAGAAAAAAAAGCTTTAATACTCAGTTTTCTTATAGCTTTCCTTGACAAACAATAAACTACATTTAAGTCAAATGTAGTTTGTTTTATAACTTCTACATTCTTGAGATTACATATCATATTTCCTTTATGTCTTTGTTTTATAACATAGAGCTGGCATAAAATAGGTATTCATAAATATTGACTGAAAAAACAAATGACCAAATGCATGGATGGGATTATTCCTGGACTCCAGCAGTCCCAACTTTCATAGTTCTACCTAAGGTTAGTTGATAGACTGGGAGGTGCTGCAGAAAAATGAAGAATATGAGGAATAACTTTTAAATATTTAGTACCAGATAGATACAAGCATAGGGCCTTGGATACACAAGTGCCAAATCTTGAGATCTTAATAACTGGTCTTTAAGAAATATTCATTTCTAACCTTAAAAAAAATTACAAGATTTCTAGCTATGAAATATTAGTATTGGTTATGATAGTTTCTATTTTTTAATTATCTTTCTTTACTGATTAATTTGTAATTTTTAAAGGTAATTCTAATAAAGTCAGGATGCTATCATATTTCATATATCATATTCTCAAACAGCATTTTGGAAGAAAGAATCAGTATAGTGACTCTTATCCAATTCCTCTGTACCCAACTTTTTTATTTAGAAGATTTTGTATAATCACTGTAAATAGAAACCTGTAAATTAAACAACTAAAATTTTAAAAAGTATTAAATAATTATTGGATACTGTTGTCTGATGATTCTGAGCTGAGGTCTGCTCTCATTGTTATAAAGGACAATTAGCAAATACTAAATATACCAATGAAAAATTCATTAAAGTCTTCTTGAAATAAAGATGGAGTTTAATTTGAGCCTGGCCAAGGACTTACAAACCTAGAAGTATTAACTCCTGTGGAAAGGAGAAATGTTTCAAGGAATCCAAGTCGTACAAAGGTTTTTGTATCCTTGGGGAGACAGGCAAGAAAGACAGAATTTCAAAAGGGGATAAACAATTTACATAAAATATGCAAAGGTAAAAGAAGGGTTGGGGTAGATATACATCTTGGCAACAAAGGGCATTTGGGGAAGGGCTAATATACTTGCTTGTCTTATGTCCTTGAGTAGGAATCTGGACAGCAAAGGAGAAAAGATGTGGTGATACATATTTTGTTTTGCTTTTAACTTGGTTTTAATTAACAGATGTTATTATAGAGTTAGAAAGTTTAAGTTTTCAAGGGTGGCTACTTTGAGATTCCCAGAGTTAATGAAACTTTTAACACTTAGGCCTTAGAAATCTTTTCAGTGGTCTACTTTTCTTTATTTCAGAAAGAACTACTAACTACATATTTTTTTTAAAAAGGACTACTTATGAGGTCAACAAAAGGAATGAAAATGTAGAAAATTGAATATCCCTCACCATGTAAATGTTATTTAATGCTATGTCATTTGTTGCATTCTCAAATAATTTCAGATACATCTATGGATATGCATCCCACATTTTGAAAATATGGGGTCCAGATGAAAACCACTAACCTGATATAGCATGACTAAATTAGGTTCCTGGACCCAATTCCAATCTATGCGTGTGTGGAGGCTTCCCCATACCAACATGCAATTCTCAGACACTAGTTGAGTGTCCTACATTTCAACTCAATTCTGACAATATTTGCTAGAAATAGCACCAGATTCCACAGGTTAAGGGTTCAGTCCTGTAAGACTGTGTACCTCCTTCAGACACCAGTTTCAAATTCAAGTTGTTACCTGTACTCTGACTGACTGGCTATGAATCAGAGGTTCCAAGACCTCCTCCTTCAGTTCAATTTATCTGTTACAGTAGTTCACAGAACCAGAGCAAAGAGGACTTACACCTACCTTTATTCAATGATTTCATAGTGTGAATCTTTATTCAATGGTTTCATAGTGGGGCTATGTATTTAGTCAATCCTTATTCAATGATTTCATAGTGCACCTACAAGTTCGAGATTTTTCCTTGTCATTTTAACTTACTATTTTTTTTTAATTACACAGCAGTCTTTAAGCAAACATTTTTCTGGAAGCATATTGTGCATTCACCTGTCCACCAGTCCATGGTCAACTGCAGCCATTTCCAAAGCCAGAAAACTGCGTTAATTCAAGGACTCAAAGGAATAAAGCAGAAAGTTAGCTCTACTGTCAGTAGTACTAGAGAGTTCTGTTAGAATGGATGGTTTATGAAGGTAACCAAGTCCAAGGGAATGAGACCAATTTACCCAGAACATACTTCTCTCAGATGATTTACTGCCTTTTGATTATTTGACGAAAGCTGGCTATTCATGGTCATTTTAACCAGGTTTCAAGGTAAGAAAAGATTGTGGGTAGAGGGAGAATGGAGTAAATAGGTTTAAGCTTGAAGAAAAGCTTGATACAAACAGGGTCTTGTAGGCCCCAAGGAGAAGTACTGCCACTCCTATGTGGCATTAGTTTGTTTACTCAAAGCAACTTGCCATTAGCTGACAACAAAACCATTTCAACAAAACATGGAGTTTCAACAGATTTTAGCTCTGTCATTCCACCCTTACTCATCAAGTCTCCATAAATGCATTACTATGATTGCAGTGAGCACTTTACATCAGAGCATTTTTTTCCTTACAAAACTCCCTACACAAAAGATTTTTAAAAGGTGTATCTTTAGTGGTGCAGACTTCCAGGCATGTGCTGAGAGTTCAGCTTCTGAAATGGGTATAACACCTCTGTCTACTACTCCCCCCACTATTCTCATAAAATCAGCATTTTAGTTTTTCCATGTATATCACAAGAGATTTTACTTATTTACTACAACTTACCATATTTTCAAAAAGCCTTTTTGAGGTTTCCCTGAAGTTATTTCAATGATAAAATGATTAGTATTCTTGTAGTACTCAGAGAGACGTAATGCATTTGCATTACCTGAAAATTGGGTTAAATTCAGAGAGAAGTTTCAAACTAAAGTTATAATATAAAACCTAACCTTAAATAATGGAAGAGGAAATACTAGGCATAAAAGTTAAAAAAAAATCTCCTAAATACAAGCCCACATCTTTAAAAAAGAGGTTTCATAATCTTCTTAAAATACTTCCTAACTTTTCACTACATATAGGATAGTTCAGTCTAAAGCCATATTTTGGGTAGAGTATTTTTCTACATATAAAGCTAAAATAGTTTTATAAGTTCTCCAAGAAGTTATACAACGATGTAACTCATTAAGACAGCTGACTGGTAAAACATGTTTCTGATGCAAAAGTCTTTTTCTTTGAGTCTTTACCTTCAAGTTTAAGAGACTTAAATTACTTAAAGTCTTTACCACAGACATCCTAGAGGCTAAGTTTCCACCATGAATGTTAAAATGTTAAGGCTGCACCTTACAGCTCTATAATTACATAACATTAAAAGAGCTAAAAAATGTATTTACTTATACTGTTTTAGTGTGTCCTCAAGTGTCTCAAAACTTACCTAGTCATTCTTTTTAGCATGAGAGATGTCTAGATGGTAGAAACAAGCTGAAGCCAGAGACTGAGAACATTTTCTTCAAAATATATCTTTGTTTTTCCTTTATAAGCAAAAAAACATGGTCCAATTACTCCTTGAATTGAGGTTAGAAATGTGTGTGTGTGAGAGTGTGTATTTGAGTACATGAGTACATCTCTGTTTCGTTGTACTGAAGGGGAAACACTTGCTCTCTGGGATTTTTGGTTATAGATGTATAAAGTATTTTCAGGAATTCTGACATCTTAAATCTTTAAATCCTCTATCCCCAACTCTTGAGAAATGAAGTTTGGTGGTAGTACTCTTAGCCAAACAGGGAAACATGTTGAAGAATGATGATTTTTCGCTAACTGAATACTAGGTAAAGTACAACTAATGTGGATGAAAGTTTATGTTATTTAGGCATTGAAAGTATTTTCAGATTTCCTTTCACATTTTAATATGTGTGGAATAAATATCTGATAGATGTGTGCTCAAAGACCTTCAGGAGGCATAACCACTCCTATTATCAAAGGCACCAATGTAACTCAGTTTTGGTGAGCCTCTTTCCCAAAAGTCACTTTCAAACAATAGGTTGCTTCTCCTTCTCTGTGTTATATCCCTGACTAGATTCTTTAAAAACAAACATATGCTAAAGCAGTCTCTAAAAAACAACTCTAAAGAGCAATCTCTTCATATTTTAACATTTAGATTTTTTATTGGATTTCAGCACTGAGAATAATTGAGAACGTCTACTAAGAAACAAAAAAAGCAAAAGCCAATTTGTCAACTTCAAAAACGTATAGTTTAATATGAGTAAAACATCTGCAGATGTTTACAATGTATTATTTCTCAAGAAGTTAATAAGGGTCAATTATCCAACATTTCAAGAAAGTTCAGATTATGTAATTCCACAGATCTGATAGACATAAGGCTTTTGCTTTCAATGTTCACAGATTTTGTCCTTGAAGATTGATTTGCCACTATAATTTAGCTGCTGATTTTCTGTTCATCAATGCTCCTTTCCTAGATTTGGCAGATCTACCTTGCATAGGAAATAAGCTTGTCTAAATGAGTTAAGGGTTATTTTTAAACAAGGACTCCTGACCTCAAAAATAAGAAAATGTATAATGGAAGTAAGAAATGAAGTACTTTAGATACAGAACAACACAGTTGAGATTTGAGTACTAGGATAATCTACCCATTTTACAAGTAACCTAGCATATAATCTCTTTACTTTTATTAGTGAGAGCAAGGATCCATAAGTGATCTGACTTGCTCAAAATCATAAAGCTAGTTGTGAGAGGCTGTGTTAAAAGCTGGGAGAATCCACTCCGTAGTTTGTGAGTATCAGGGTCACTAAGACAGATGTGACTCACAGAGGCAGTGGGTAGAGCAAACCTTTACTCACATGGAGAAGGGACAAAACTACTAAAAGCTCCATCTTGTCAACGATCACATTCTGAGATCCTACAGGCACTTTGTTCACTGGCTTTAAGCTCTGTCCCTCATGCTGGCAATGGGGACAGTGCAGGTGGTTCTTGTTAGAAGGACAGTTGGAATTTATATTTTCTTCCTGTCTTAAAGAGGAGAAAAAGGCCACTGTAATTTGTTCTTCTGTACTTCATACATTGGATTTTAAAAACAAAACAAAACAAAAAAATCTGTGCATGTCAGCTAACAGGAATGCTTTCCATTTAAACAGTAGGGTTGCCATCTGTTTACAGTGGTCATCTACCAAAAATTAGCCATTATCTATGCAATCAGTCATGCAGTGGACATTATGCTGAACTTCTTTTTATTCAAGGCTATGTCAGATAAAGGAAAATGTTCAATATTTTTAGTTACCTTCTGGGAGAGTTTATAAAATTATGACGTTGCAGGTAAAATGTGTTATTCACACAGAAAGAGGCCAAATTCATCCAGGAGTTTGAAATAAGTAAATCTCCAAGGAATTACAGCAATTTTGAGTGATTGAATTTAATAACAATTTTTCCTACTTAACTCCATATTCAATTCAAATGAACTTAGTTTTCTTTTATAAAGTATATTTGAAAATTCCTGAATGGAATGACATGATGTCACAAATTTACTTCAAAATAATCTAGTATGCGTTATGTGGAAAATGGTTGGGGATATAGAAGAAAGAAAATTAGTGATGGATACATGTGAATTTATTATAAGTCTCTTTTATAATAATTCCAATGGTTTCATAAAAATGAGTTAAGAAATGTCTATTTCTCCATGTATTTTAATGTTATGTGGGCTATTTCAAACCTATTAGAAATACTGAGATATTTTAGTAGTAGAGATCTGTCAGAAATCAGCTTAAAGTCACACTGTTCAGCTCACATCACATTTTCCTCATTTCCTTCCCCCGTGAGGGGGTCCTTCAACACGTGTCTTTTAAAAATGCCACCTGCCATATAAACAATGTACATTTCTGATTTATATCATTTGTTTTCCTTTTTCTGTATTTTTTTTAGATTTTTCCACCCTAGGGAGAATTAATAAGACATGCTCTACCTAGTCTTAAGACAATCATGAGACGTGAGAGGTACTGGAGATGAAAGCCCTTTGCAGTCTGTGAAGAGTCAAAAAATGTTATGATATCATTATGATGGAGATGATGATGAGGACAGTGATAATCGCTCTAATTGGTTTTCTTTGTGTTTCACCTTACACAGCTGAATATGCAATTAAAGTTCTTATTAAGTCAGTGTTGATGTTGAGTAGATGCTCATAGCAATGTAGTATGTTAGTGGAATTCTGAATCCTGGTAGACTTTCACTGAAGTTATATGAGCACTGGTAAGTTCTAAATCTGGATTTGAATATTCTTTGTTACACGTAGACTAAAATTTTTAAAAAGAAAAAGAAAATACCATTTTATTATATCTCAAGATACATTGACTCATTTTAATTCTGAACCTTTTTTTAAACCTAGAGTGTTTTGGGCAAATTAGGAGGTTGGAGTTCCTCTATAAATCACTTAGATGAGTGAAAAAGTTAATATTTGTATTAATTACATTTTCTATTATAATTCCTATCCTCTGAAGCTTAGGTTCCAGTTCTTTCAATGTGTTTTTTTCATATTTTAGTTTATGGGAATTTTCTAAGATACCTGATGTCTGTTCTCAAGGAAAGAGAGTGAAGCCTTTTCCTCTATCCATTTCATGCATTCCTTAGTTTTCTTTCCAAATAACTATTATTCCTTTATGGACTCAAACTGTAGTAAGAGCTATTTACAATGATGCAGTGACGTAATCATGACAATCCACTTCCACCACCCTCAGTGCTATCTTACTTGACATAATGTAATATGAAGAAAAACCCTAATATACACATTTCACAGCAAAATAATTTTTGCTAAATTTTAAGACACTAAGAATTATTATTAAAATCCTTATTTAAAATACATGCATTTATGTTAGGTAACAAATATAACCCTATTAATGGAGATGAAATGGAGTCAAAATAGTAAGACAGTATCAAAGTTAGATTATTCACCTCAACAATTAATTCCAAAAAGTGAGTAGGATTTTTTAATACCTAAATTAAATGACTGATTCAGTTCACATATAATAGTTACTACCTAAAAGTTTGAAAAACATCAAAAGAACTTGGTCTTACTTTGAAATTCTATAATGCACTTTTTAAAAAATATATTTTAAAACAATTACAATATTTTAATGTGAAAAAATATCAGGTAACATTTAAATATGTTAATATAGCTCCATACTTGCATCTCATCTTTAAATACAGGTAACAGCAAAAGCATTGGTCAACATCTCATTCTCATGCCTCCCCAGAAGTAACCGTAGCCTGATATGAGCATGTATACTTTATGTGCACATTTTAACATTCTTACCACATAAGTCTGTATCATTGACAATCATGCTTTGTGTGCTTTAAATTTTACATAAGTGATTTTATATCATACACAGCATTTCATTTTCTCAGTTCCCTAAAATCATAAGTAAAATCACAATGAAGTCAGATGACATGCAGAGTTAGCTCTATTCAGAGTACATCTCAAAAAAAACTCCCTTTTCTGTCATCTTTTCATTGAAAAGATACTTGAGAACATTAAACAAGAAAACTTAATATAAACATTCGGCATTGGTGGTACTTACTTGTAGCCAAAGCTGTAGTTCTCATAATCCAGTGAGCAATTACTCACTCCTTGGCTCTGTCTCCTCTTAAGCAACCTGAAGGTAACAGAGGAATGTATTAAAATGTGAGAAATTATTAAGATCTGAGAGAATACATGTAACCAAGCCAGTGACTTGGCATCATTAAATTCACGTCTTTATTCTCGGTACTGGTAAAATGAGCACGGGGAGATGTGGATCTGACACCTGCTTCATTCAATTTTATTCATATAACTGAAAAAGAAAGCAGGGAAATGAGCTTACCAATTACAAATTGTTGCAGTGCAAATGTTCTTTGTAAGTCAATTATTTGGAATGTGATGGAAATGTTTCCATAGACACAGTACGTACAATGGTTATTATCCATTCAGCACAGGGAAAGTCTAACAAATTCACATCATGAGTCCAAAGTTCCGAACTCTATTCAAAGTACAACAGCACTACCAGAAAATCAATTCTTACATGAGGAAATGCCATATGCTATCTAGGTTGAGTTTCCAGGCACATTTGTACTCCTGCAGCAATGGAAAAGAACTTCTGTCCACAGACTCTTGTCTCTACCAAGCACCAGGAGTAAGTTATCTCCAGATACAAATGCTGGTACTAATTGACAACACTAAGGGTCAAGGATCCAGCAGCTGATTCCAGCAGCAGGGTTGGCTAACTCTTTTATGAAAGAGGACTTGAGGGAAATATCAAAGCATACTCCAGGAAAAAAAGCCTAAGGAATTATGGTTCTTAGGGACCCCTGTTACTATGTACTTCCATTTTAAAATATTTACCACTCACTTCCTTTCTCTTATTTCACTTGTTTTAGGCATTGGCCTGACTTTCCCTATTTCATTCCTCACTCCCTTCTGGCAGGTGTTTCCCATTCTCTTGCATCAAAGGAAAGGAATCAGTATGATCATATGGCCCATTTTCAGGGTCAAATTCAAGGGACCACCATTTGGCCAAGATTCCATGAATGAAAGACCTCAAATTTTGACTTGTACTTTTATCACCAAATAAGTTTATGCATACAGTCATGAGGATACACTGAAAAGAAAGATGGCATTCATAAAATTTTGTTAAATTTAAGCATTTAAAATATATTGCCATATTTATAATATTGTCTTGTACATTTTTTTTAATATACTTGTATTTCAAAAGTATGCCTGAAGACAGATCCTTTTTTAACTCTGAGGAGACATGCCTACTGTCTTGCCAATGGGTTTCAGCTCCAGGCAAGTTCACATAGAGACCGAGGAACGACAATGGAACGTTCCTGGGGTGAAATGGTTTATTACCCAGCTTGTTCTCCCGGTGATAGGTCAAGCACTGGAATTACATCTGCATCCAACAGTCTGCAGGTTTGAATCCCCCTTTGTCTCTACCTCTGCCCAGAGCACTGGGAAGAGCCCTTTATATAGTGACTCAGTCTAATAATAGCTAATTGCCTAGGGTGTGGAAACAGTAGCCTAGCAGCAGGCCAGTTACATCATCAAGTAGTTTAGGTTCAGGTGAGGATCCTGGCCATAGGAACCTTCATTTTATCCACACTCACCCTCCACCATTCCTAAAGACAAAAAGAATTGCTCATTTTAACTTTCTTTTTGTAGTAATAATTTTCATCCTCCTCTTATTTTTTTTTTGAAAGAGCACACTTTGTCATACAGAGTCCTGGCATGAAAGCCATTGTTTTTCCTCCTGTGACTGGGAAAGATATCCCTAATTGATGAGGATTCTCTTTCTTGTTGAGACCACATATTGGTCTCAAACCTTTCTAAACATAGCATTCCAAGGAGCCACTAAATATTTATCAGTTGGCAAGTGAGGGGAACTTACATACTTGAAACCTCCAAATGAAAAATCAAATCATTGAGATTTGCAAAAATGAATGTTTTGCCAATGGGTTTCAGCCTATGGCAATTTCACTATGGATTCAATGTGACCAAAGAAATTGACAGCAAAACGTTCTTTGGGGTGAAAGGGTTTATTACCCGGCTTGTTTTCCCAGCGGTAGGTCGAGCACTAGTGTCTCTGCCACCACCTAGAGCACTGGGCTGAGCTCTCTATATAGCACAACAATAGCTTATTGCCTAAAGGTGTGGAAGCAGTAGCCTAGCAACAGGCCAGTTACATCATCAGGTGGTTTAAGTTCAGTGAGGATCCTGGCCATAGGAACCCCAACTTCCCCACAATGAATCTGAGTATAGAAAAGACTGAAGATTTAATTACTCTGAGAAGGGGGATTTGTCTCTGATTTCTATAATTTGCCTCTTCAAGGCATCAAATGAGCTGAATATTAAGGAATGCAGGGTATATAATAATGTTCAAGCAAGATGAGTGAACTGAGAAAAAATAGCATAGGATGTTGAGGATCCTAGCCTGAATCTGAGAGTTGGGGATGAGAGGCCTTGATAAGATTTTTTTTTTTAGTTTAGTTTTGTTCTCCCCTCTATCCTCCTTCCATACCATTCCTGTTCTTCCCAAAGTAAGATATTTCTGGACCAATATTGGGTGATATTAGAGTATTACAGTTGATATGAAGGCAGGGACTACTTAGAAGTAGTAGGCAGAGGAGAAGGGAAAGAAAATCCCAGACAGCAACAGTGAAGAGAGAACTGTAATTACTGTGGTCTTAGGAACAACTTTTCATTAAGTAGTTGTTCATACATAAATGATATTGAGAGTACCTGTACTGCTTTGAAGCACAAAAAGTACAGTATCCTTTATTAATTTCAATCATTTTCCTAAATAAAGTCCACTATGTGTATCTATACTACTCTCCCTAAAAGTTGAAGGAGAGAGGTAGTGGGATCATGCAGTATGCTGCCTGGTAGCAGGGGATCTTCTTTAAAGGACTGGACAATCCTTTAGCAAACCTGACACAGAAGGTTCTTATTTTTGCTGCAGGGGTCTGCAAAGTGCTCACTGTATCTTTATAGCATTAGAATTTCTGGCAATTTCACAATTTTAAAATAGGGCATACCACAATAAATAGATAAGTGAAGAAAGAAAAAGTCTTTCAAATGCTACCATAATTTTAAAAGAAAATGAAGATAATTGAACAACAAACATAGAGTACTAACAGCTGTAATGGGTGACCCCAAAATCGTAGATAATAATAAGCACAAATGAAGTTTATTGGTGAGTGGCCTTCCACATGATCATACAGGGACCCTGCGTTGTTCCAGCTTGTAAAATTCCCATGTTTTAACATATGGATCCCAAAGTCACTCTGTAGGTCTTTTTTAACCTGCGAGAAGGGGAAACAACTGTACAGGTTCGCTGTGGAGATGTTTCATGGTCCTAACCTGGAAGTGGTTCACATTCCTTCTGCTACATTCCATTAGCTTGGACCTAGTCACGTGAACCCAACGAACCACGGATGTGCTGAAAATCCAACCTAACTGTGTGTCCAGAACTAAGAGGAGATGGATTTTCGTAACTACATAACCGTCTCTTCCACAAACTTCCGTAGGCCTACTGCGTACTATGAGCTACACTAGACAGCCTGCTTTCTCATGTAGTCCTCACAACAACTTAACATGGATCTGATCTTCACTTTACAGATGTGGGAGTTCAGGGTTATTTGGACTTGACCAGGACTATTCAGCCAGAAAGCATCAGAGCTGGAATTTGAGGCTGATTTCAAATTCAGTAAATGGATCCCAAAGGCCAGTCCATGGACAGCTGCAATAAAATTATTTAGAGAGCATGTTTAAATATAACTTGATGGGAATAAACTCTGGGGATTCTTACTCAGTAGCTTTGGGTTAAAGCCCAGTAATATATATTTTTAAAGGCTCCCTAGATGGGTGTATATATGGCCAGAATTGGGACCAGCTGCTCTAAGTTTTCCTTAAATTGACCACTGAATGGACACTACAGGGGCATCAAAATTACCTGTAATCAACTGCTTTTTTTCATAGGCCATAAACAGCATCAGACCACTCCCTCTTTCTTTCAGTCTTTCATTAAACATGAAGAGAGCATTGAAGTACTCAATAGCTTCTCAGGACAAACTGGTAATATGATGATGACGTTTGAATGGTGGCATTTGTCCATATGGGAGTGAACTGAAGGATATAGTAATTTCAAGTGACATTGCTCACTGAGCAGCCTTGAAATAATAAGTTTGGTAACAACAACCAGATCATTACTCAGCTGGGTGGAATTTGAATTGGTATCCTAAAAAGCTCCCACTGTTTTGTTTCCAAAGCTGTCTTGCTCCTAAAACACTGTGAAAATTAGTGTGACTGGAAATGATAATGGTTGACAACACTTTCCAAATTTCTCCAAACTAAACATGTACACTGTATTTTGCCATCTTCCCCTAGATTGGCTGTTCTCCTGAAAATCTTGGGAGAAATACAGAAATTGTGCTTAAGAACATTTCCTGTTCTCAGTTCTTTGATATTAATATAATCTCCCACTGTTAACCCTCAGAGTACATCTGAACTCTTAATCTAACATTGTTTTGTGGCAAATGAAATAACAAATAATTCTTTAGGACAGATTCTGTTAGTCCTTGTAAGACTCTTTTGCAACTCTAGTAGTAAACATAAAAGATGAATCTTATAGTTTAAAGTTAGGGATTTTACTGATATATATGCATAAGTTAATTCCAAACATGAGGAGAGTGTACACACCTTAAGATTACCAGCTATTAATTAAATCCAAATTTATTGAGTTATAAAATGCCAGAACAGAATAATTACATTGTGCTCTCCATTTATTTCAAAAGGGTTCAGGAAACTTTGATGCTTGCTGAATTACTCACTAAGTCACACACACACACACACGTGTGCACATTTGGGCAATACTTAATATAAGCCATTATTTGAAATTACAGATAGCTCACTTAATAAAAATGCAAAATCTTCTGTTTTCTTTGTCTTTTAAAAATTATTCCCACGTGTTGTAATTTAGCATGGTATAATTTGTTTGGAAAATTAAAGTAATAAAACCTTAGTTTGTTGTGTGTCTGAATGGTGGCAATGATTGTCTCAGTGGGTGGGTGCAAATGTGGGGAGAAGTCATTGTCAAGATATGCAGACAGAATAAATACTATTTACCAAGGGCTAATGTATAACAACTAATAATAGACATATTGTTGTATGAAAAAATTACCTCCCTAGGAGAAGTTGAGCAGTTAACTTCAGTGCAGTTAGCATGCATATGTTTCCCTTCCAAACCACTAAAATAACCTTCTGGAGAAAAAAGGAATTCAGAGCAGTCTTTTCTTTGTCATCTTTCTGTGTTGCATTATCTGCGGTTATGTAGTAGACTACAAAGCTAATAGTAATTAATGATGATTATAATCATTGGATTATTAATATTTTAGAAGCATAATAAAATGATTATTGTAATCATGTGAAGCACCATGAACACATGTAATTTTGATAATGCTGGCTACTACTTAAGTAATTTAGAAAATTAGTGTATAATGAGACCAGAGAGGGACAACTTCAGAATGAATGTGTGAGTATGCATGTTAAGAGGAAAAATTATTAAGGACAAAGCCGATCAGCTGGACAAGAAACTTTCTAGAACTGTTTGTTCTCAGACCTTCTTCTGCAGTGAGTTTTGAATTTTTCTACCAAAAGAGCCCCTCAAAAAAACAAGATTGTGGAAAGATCCCTTGGATCTATAAGGTTTTGATTGCCAAGGCACAGAAATCTTTTGTCAAAGTCTATTGTGGTAAGACTTGAAAAAATTATCAGCATGGGTCAAAAACAAAAATGTATTGCTCTAAGTGGATCCCATATAATTTTTTTCTGTGGTTAATTCTTTCAAAACTACAAATGTGCTTGTCTTTACTTGATAAGAATTTGGTCAAGGCTGGCAATCCTTGGTAATTGGTATCATCCTATTGAACGATGAATATATGAAAATGTCAATCTACTCTAATAAGCACTTTGATGAATTTTTAATTTAATCCCACAATAACCTTATGAGCTCAGTAATATTATTAAGTCCATTTTACTGAAGAGGAAAGAGAGACATAGAGATATTAAGTAAGTTGTCCAAGGATGTACAGTCTGCAAATAGCCAACTCCAAAACTCATTGAACACAGTCCTTTTCTCAAGCATCTCATCATTTGTTAGAAAAAGTGTATCGGTCAGAGTATGCCAAGTTATGCTGCCACAACAAATGAATATCAAATCTCTTACAAACAAAAGTAATTTGTATATCTTTCATAGTACATGTCCACTGACAGTCAGCTGGGCTCTGCTTCATAATCTGCACTCCAGGAACCAGGCAGACAAAACAGATTACCTGGTCACTATGGTAGAGGTAAAGGAGACAGCAAATCATATGCTAGCTCTTTGCCCCAAAATTACACGATACTCCCTCTCATATCTTTTGGCAAAAGCAAGTTACATTGGTATTGTTTATTTCTACAAGGCTGGGATATATATCATTCTTCAGGTATGGGGAATGGGTAACTCAGAGGAAATGTTTAGTAAATTGTAATACAAGTCACCTCGGGGAAAAAACATGCAATAAACTAATGATAATTGCTGTCAGAGAGGTGTATATTGTGTCCTATGGAAAGCTACCCACAGTGGAGAGTGTCAAATCACCTGTTATCAGCATCAGACAGGATGTTAAAGGTCATCTAAACCAGCAATCTATTCAAGGCAATCAATAAATGCTTGTTGGTAGAGATTAAAGGAAGTGAAATAGCAACAAATATATAGTGACACCATGGGATCATTTTCTCTTGGTATGAGGAATTTTTGTGAATGTGAGAAATGATATGTGAAAGAATAATCTACTCTAGGAAACTATTTTGGAATTCTACACAGATAACATGTGGATTGTGTGCTGTGAACTTTTTCACCCTACAGCATCTAATTGGACCAATGTTAACATCTGAAATTATCTTTATAAAAGAACTAATGATAATTTAATAATTCTATAACACATAAAAGCTTGCACAACTGGATTTTAAAGGGCTGATTAGTACCTTCCTTACACTAAAAATAATCTGTCCAATTTTTCAAAACATGTAGTATAATCTGAAGATCTTTCATCATTTTCCTCTTTTACATAAATTTCACTACATTCTTTTTGTATAATAAAACAAGCTATGCTTTTTGTATAAAATATTAGTCTTCTATAATCTGTTCATATGAACTTAGTGGATATTTTCTATTCATTTGTTAATAGTTTGCCCATATAATATAATATTACATGTTTCAATGAATAAAGGTCTTTCCTCATTATATTTATTTTTTGTGTAGAAAAAAGTCATCAAGTAGAACACAAACTCAGTGTGGTAATAAAAACCCTAATGATGGAAACTTCAATTAGATTTCCCTACAGAACTATTGCAATTAATCTAAAAATTATGACTGTCCAGTCCTAAAAATGATGGACTATGGATAGAAAGTGTGAACTGATAGATACTGGTCTTTTTATTGATTCTTCCCTCAGTTCTTTCCAAAAAAAAACAAACCAGTATGTGCCCATATGATGGATGGGTCCTTCTCTAGCCATGAAAAATGAGATGGCAGAAAGTGGACTGCAGGCCAGGTTCAGCCATACCCTATAGGTTCATATTTAAGGTTTGGACCCAGCTGTCATATTATCTCTGGGTAAAGACTAGTGCTCTCCCAACTAATAAGGGTCTCCTGTGATGGAGGCCAAGGCTCCCCATGGCACAGTTCTGTAGCCAAAAGACTTGGCTACCAGGCATCAGTATGCATCTTAAGAGCATTAACATAAACTATTCATGATAAAGGACAGGAAAAAGAGTAAGTAGGCTCATATAGTTACAAAATGCTCAAATTTTTCATGAAATGGTCCAAAATTAACTCTAAGTAGATTGTGGAAAGTTTATGATGCATACTATAACTCTAGAACAAATACAATAATTATAATGCAAAGAGATATATGTAAAAAGCCAATATACAAAATTAAAATGGAATCCTTAAAATGTATCCTGGTTAACTGAAATGTGCTGGTAAAGTGGAAAAAATATGAATTAAACATACACAACAATAACCATAAATACTAGTCTTAGTTTCAGAGAAGAACCAGGTTAACAAGTCATTTTAAAACAATATCCCCAGATCTTGTCATTTCCATAAGTCTGTCAACACTGACTTCTGGGGAGATAGCTCAGATAAATTAGACTTGGAGTTAAAAAAATAAAACATATGTCACCATGGTATCAGGAGTGATAAGGTGATTTGTTTTTCATAAATTTTTCATTCTTTGGGGATACATATATCTAAGTCTTTATATATTTCTTTCTACATATATCCTTTCAATAAGTAAGTGAATAAATGTAGCACAAACACCAAGAGTAATAATTGCACAATGAAATATTATGTAGCAATGAGAATTAATTGTTGGGTTCTGCATTTTAAAAAATAAGAAAGACACTAGCAATCAATAGAAGAATGAACAAAAATTGAAGAGATACTTCTCAAAAGAAGATACTCACATGACAGTAGATAAATAAAAATGTCTACATCTTTGTCTTCAGGGAAATTAAAATTAAAATAACAATGTAATTCCACTCCACACCTTCTCAAAAGTCTAAAATGAAAAGTGTTGATGAGGAAGTAGAGCAACTGAAATTCCCAGGACTGCCACTTTGGAAAAACGGTGGTATTGACAACACTGAGACATAGCATACCTTATGGTCCTGTAATTTCACTCTGAGGAATATATGCATAAGAGATGCATACATGCATTTACTAATTAACATATACTGGTATGTTCATAACAACGCTATCTATGAAGGTCAAAAACTGGGAACACCTAACTGTCCCTCAACAATAAAATGAATAAATATAATTTTCACTGAAAAAATTATCTAAAAAATAATGACACATAAAATACTTTAAATTGCATTAAAATAGGAGAACATAAAAAAATGGTAGAACTATTCAATAATTTTTTTTGCAGATTAACAAAATTGAAGAATATTAAAATCAAATTAAGGGAAAATTATATAGAATATAACTCAACAGGTCAAATCCCACAGATGGGTTTGCTTTAAATTTTGTAAATGATAGGAAAATTATTTTAACTGTATTTTCTTTTAAAGCTAACTTGATTGAAGATGGAAATCAGAAACAGAATATACATAAAATATTGCCAATGAGAACACTACATACAGACATCAAAGGAATGTGAGTACAGCCATATATTTGAAGTTAAGGTCATAACATGAAAATTTGTATAGTTATTTAGAAAGAATGAGAATAAATGAACTAAGCCAAATTTGTTGTCTATGAGAATTAGTTAAATAAAATGCAAAATCCACAGAAGTTCTGATTATTTACATTTGTGTTGGTTGGTATCTAGGGATCAAACTCTTAAAAACTTTCATGAAATTCTAATACAGGTGGATCTTTGGACCATTCTTTAAGAAGCAGTAATGAAACAGTCAACTCAAAATTCTGTTTGCCAAATGGAAAGGGGAAAATCTAGCTTTACGCGAAGCTCTTTCTAAACACTGAATTAGCACAAACGTTCAACACAGCTCATTTAAACCTTACTTGTACTACTTAGAAGGTGAAATTAAAAAAACAAAACAGGTGGAAGAGGAAGAATAAATCTTTTACTTTCCTCCCTATACATTCTTTGATCTTGAGATCTAATTTGCAGACATGAAGTCATTAAGGAAAAATGCTAATGCCAATGTTTCTGTTGTTCTTTGAACTAAGACTCCCTGAGGGTTTATGTATCACTAAGGTGGCAAGCCAGAACCTCAGAGAAGAGAAGGCCACTACTCGATTCTTCTATTGCAGGAATGCCCACAGGTCTTCAAGAAAATTGGCATCTTATACTTGACTCTAAATTATTCAGTACATTCTATAACTGTCTCTTATACCCTAAGAAATTGTGCCTTAGGGTAAGAGAATGGCTTTGTTATCAAAAGAGAATCATGAAATAGGAGAATCTCAAAGCATACACATTACATTATAATAAAATTATTTTTTTTTAAAGATGAGAGAGAACCAAGATATCTGGAGCAACACACAGACCCAATTACAAGGCAGTCTGGAATAATTAAGAACTTAGGAGCAATATATAAAAGCAGATATCTTTCTAGTATCCATGGAAATATTGGGTAGGATATTGGACTTCCCACACTTGTAATTGGGAGACTTCATATACTATTTTACCTAAATAATAAAAGGAAGGGTAGCTCTAGAATACTAGAAAGTTTCCTGAAATTCTAATACAGGTGGAAGTTTTCTAGAATACGAGGAAACTTGAGGACATAACAATTATGCTTGGATGAACACAGAACCTTACATTTTAATAGTATTTCAGTTTTGTAATACTACTTGACTGATAAACTTTCCTTAGAATGCAGTATGTATTTTGGGTCAAGGGTTTCTAGAGGGGAAAACAGCTCATACAAAAGAGATAACAATTGTGTTAACATTGATAAATAAACAAGAATATATTAATTAAGTTATGTTTTTTGCTTTCTATGTGCTCACTTAAATATTTTAGCAGAATGTGAACTGATCAAATTGTCAAGAGATTAAGTACTAAAATGGCTTTTATGTTCAAACATTTGTGGAGTTTGATGAAAAAACTTTCACAGGAATCAGAACATGAATAAACAATGAAACAATGGAGGAAAATCAGCAGTCTTAAATCCTTTACATAATTCTATGGAAATAAATAAATGAAGGATGACTTAAAGAAAATTAATAAATCTGAAATACGTAATTTTTTTTCTTTGTGATATTTCTGTTGTACTTTATCAATTACGGCTTAGGACAAATAAATTCAGGATTTATGTATGACTGAAAATTGAGATAGTTACAAGTCACTCTTTCAAGAGAGAAAATAAAGCCATGTAATTTCTATATATTTGAGTAAAGTAGGAAATTGTAATTTTTTTGTTAGAGAAACAAATATTTTTAGTGGCCATGCCCTATTTTTCATATCAGCTATGCTAGGCCATTATTGTCCTCAGAGAAAATTTTCTTATTTCCCTTCATTTTGTTGCTTTGAATATCACTACTTCCTGAAAATTTCCATAGGCAAATTGTTTTTAGTATATTTATTTTTTCTTTCATATTAGTTCTACTTCTACAAGTTCCATCTCTAAAGACTGAAACAAATCTAAAAAATGAATAATACAAAGAGAAATTTATGACACATTAAACAAATGGACCTAATATCATCCTTGTCCAAGAGATGTAGGTACTCTAAGTTGTGTTAATTGAAGGACTTATTGTGAAATCAGTCTTTTGATTTCATAAGACATAAGACATAAGCAGAAGAGTTTATGGACCAGAGAGTATTACTTCACTTAAAACTTACTAATATTGAAAGATCATAGTGGAAAATTTTAATTGGGACCAATATTTGCTACTTTAAAGGTGCCAAAAATATATATTTGATTTAAAAAGTTCTTTTATCTTACAGCAAAGAGAGCTTGTTCTCCTTTCCGTAAGATGTTAATGAGATGCTGACAAATGCTTGGTATTTTTAACATAATTAACAGTAGGTTATTTTGGATCTTTCAAGCTACTTTGCAATGTGCTTTTTGTTTTTTAATCTTATAATTAGGCATAATAGAACAGCTTCAAAACATGAATAAAAATACAAATTTTAAAATTTTGATGGGTTTTTGAGATATCCTATTGTCCAATGCCTTAGCTCTCTCAGTAAATTTAGTATGTCATGATTGTAACAGAACAATAAAGTTCTATGGTTGCAAAACTTAAGGCATCTAAAGACAATGACTTTAATCAGAACTTGAAAAGAAAATTCAAACTGCATCAAACTATTAAATAGCTAAAATTAAAAATTTTTGGCCTTGGAGATAATTTATACACATAATTTGACCATGTAAAATGGGGAGACCACTGATCACAGGGAAAGGATCCCTGAAATCTTGGTCTTTTCACTACCTTTATGACCTCAGTTTCCACATTTATAAAAGAGGGTTAGACAGAGTACTCAATGATTCTTTGCCCCCAGATTTTATGGTTCATTATTACACAAAATGTACATCCCCTCTAGAAATTTTCATTTCCCTAATTACAAAAATTATATAGCTCTTGGACATTCATTTTTTGAAATCACTACACTTATTCCGGCTCATTTTTAACTAGAAAACCTCTGGAGAATATTGGAATTATTCCAATTTGGAAAATGTTTTTCAAATATTGATAGACCAAAAAGGCTATAAAACAACTGAAAAAAAGGAGTGCTCTTTTTTGTCTCAGGCAGCATTAAGAGAAGATGTTGTGGAGGAAATGGCTTTGTGCTGGGCTTTAGATTGTTTTCAAAATTAGAGATTATTGAGTGGTATAAACAGGAATGAAGCAGAGGAAGCAACAGACTTACAGATGAATGGTTATAAAGTTGTAGATAAAGTTCAGATTATGGTGAATTATAAATCATACTGATTACATTAAAAACCAACTTCATAGTTTTCTTAGTCTAAGAGTCTCACTTTCATGGGTTGTGGCCTTTTCTTCTTTTCCTTTATGATTTGTAGTCACAGATCCAGCCACATTCTCCTTAGGCCCCATCATTATCAACAATATGCCTTTTAAGAAAGAAAAAAGGATGTCTTCAATAATTAAATAATTTTTATATCAAAGTTAATTATACTTAAAGGACTCTAACTTGGCCCATTTGGCTCATGTGACATTCTACTATAACTGCTTGGATTTCTCCAAGAGAGCTAAACTATTTTTCACCTTTCAATTTTTAATTGTTGATTCACTTGATAAATATTCAGAGTACCAACTACATGTCAGGCTTATTTTTAAGCAATACACATAGAATGATGGTAAAATGATAGGTATTAGTTTATACTCTAGTTGGAGAAAAGGCAGATAAATTACAAATAAAAAATAAAGTTAGCTTCAGGTAAGTGTTCTAGGTAAATAAAACAGGGTAACAACATGGGAAGAAAACTAGAGTGGAGTTAGGGAGAACAAATTTGGATACAGATTTTAGGAAATCCTCCTTGAAAGCTTAGAGTTAAATTATGAGAAGGAGAAAGTCATAATAATACTATAATATTCCAAAACATGGAAGAGGAGGGTATACTTCCATACTCATTCTATGAGGCCAGCATCACACTAATACCAAAACCAGGCAAAGACACTACAAAAAAAAGAAAATTACAGACCAATACCCCTGATGAACATAAATGCAAAAATCCTCAACAAAATAATTATCAAACCAAATACAAAAATACATCAAAAGGATCATCCATCACGACATGATGTGTTTTTTCATATACAACCAGCAGGATGTTTGAGAACTCAACTCAATTCTGATGCTATCTGCCAGAGCACAGCATCAGATTCCCCAGGTCAAGGGCTCTGTTCCTCCAGCCCCCACTCCAAATGCCATTCACAAGCTCCAGGCAATTACCTCTGCTTCTGACCTTCTGGCCACAGATTGAAAGTTCCCATGAACTCCTGCTTTGGTTTGATTAATTTGCTAAAGCAGCTCACAAAACTCAGGAAAACACTTACATTTACCTCTTTAATAAAGGATACTTTAAAAGGATACAGGTTAACAACCAGATGAAAACATACATAGGGCAAAGTCCCAAATAAAGGTGCTTCTATCCTCTTGGATCTTGGGGCCTGGCTTGGTGGCACGTGGGACCATTCTGATTTCCCAAGCATAGAAGCTCTCTCTAACAGAGAAACAAGATCCAAGAGAGCAATAGCTCTTCTCAGGGGTTTTTGTGAGGGCCTCATTGCATAGTCATGATTGACTGAACTATTGGTCATTGGCTGATTCAGTCTCCAGCCTCTGCCCTTGGATGGGGTCCAAAGTCTCTCATTAATATGACAAGACAACCATTTCACCTTTAAGACTCCGCAACGTTTTCAGAAACTGTGGATGAAGACAAAATATACCTGGGAAATATATATTTGGTCACACAAATGACCAAATATGTATTTCTTCTAACTCACTGTATCACAACAACCAAGTGGGATTTATTCTAGAGATGCAAGGATGGTAAAATATTCATATATCAATCAACATGATACACACATAACAAAAAGAAGGAGAAAAACCCATGCTCATCACAATAGATGCTGAAAAAGCATTTGACAAAATTCAACATCCATTCATGGTAAAAACTCTCAACAAAATGTGTATAGCAGGAACATACTTCAGCACAATAAAGCCCATATACAAGAAACCCACAGCTAACATCATACTCAATGGTGAAAAGCTGAAAGTTTTTCCTCTAAGATCAGGAACAAGACAAGCATGCCCACTCTCACTACTTTTATTCATCATAGTACTGGAGGTCCTAGCCACAGCAATAAGCCAAGATGAAGAGATAAAGGCATCCAAATTGGTGAGGAAGAAGTAAAACTGACACTGCAGACGACATGATACTGTACATAGCAAACCCTAAAGTCTCCACCAAAAAACCATTAGAACTAATAACTGGATTCAGCAAAGTTGCAGGAAATGAAATAAATATATAGAAATCTATTGCATGTTATACACTAATAAACTAGCAGAAAGAGAAATCAGGAAAACAGTTCTGTTTACAGTTGCATCAAAAAGAATAAAATACCAAGGAATAAACCTAACCAAGGAGGTGAAAGACCTATACTCTGAAAATTCTAAGATACCGATGAAAGAAACTAGAGAAGACACAAATAAATGAAAATCTATCCCATGCTATAGAATCACAAAGACTCTGAATAGCCAAAGCAATCTTGGCAATGAAGAACAAATCTGCGGGTATTACACTCCATAACTTCAAGCTTTACTACAGAGTTGCAGTAATCAAAACAGTATGGTACTGGCACAAAAACAGACCCATAACTTAATGGTCAGAATAGAGAGCCCAGATATAAACTCACACATATACAGTCAATTAATATATAACAAAAGAGCCATGAGTATACAATCGGGTCTCTTCAATAAATGGTGTTAACAAACTGGACAACTATATGCAAGAGAATGAAACTGGATTACTGTCCAAATCCATACACAAAAGTAAACTCAAAATGGATCAAAAACATAAATTTAAAACATGAAACCATAAAACTTGTAGAAGAAAACATAGGCAAAAAACTCATGAACATAAACATGAGGAGTATTCTTTTGGACATCTCCCCAGCAAGGGAAACAAAAGCAAAAATAAACAAGTGGCACTACATCAAACTAAAAAGGTTCTTTACAGCAAAGGACACCATCAATAGAACAAAAAAGGCATCCTACAGTATGGGAGGATATATTTATAAAAGATTTATCCAATAAGGGGTTAATATCCACAATATATAAAGAACTCACATGATGCAACACCAGAAAAACAAATAACCTAATTAAAAAATGGTCAGGGGACCTGAACAGACATTTTTTCAAAGAAGAAATATGGATGCCAACAGAAACATGAAAAGATGCTCCACATCGTTAATTGTCTGGAAAATGCAAATCAAAACCACAATGAGATATCACCTCACACCAGTTAGAATGGCCACTACCCAAAAGACAAGAAATAACAATTGTTGGCAAGGATGTGGAGAAATGGGAATCCTCCTACACTGTTGGTGGGAATGCCAATTGGTACAGCTACTATGGAAAGCAGTATGGAGAGTCCTCAAAAAACTGAAAATAGAAATACCATTTGACTCAGGAATTCCACTCCTAGGAATTTACCTGAAGAAAACAAAATCCCTGATTCAAAAAGATGTATGTGACTGGTGGTTACCATGGATGATGGGTTGTAATGGGTAGATGGGGAGAGTGAGGGGGGCAAAGGGGATCAAAAATCGCAATAATAATATGATTTGGTCATCAAGATGGAAATGCAGCATGGAGAACATAATCAATCATTCTGTAACATCTCTCTGTGTTGACAGATAGTAACCATACTAGTGGGGGTGATGATTTAATAATGTGTGTAACCACAGAATCACTGTGCTGTATAGTTGAAGCCAATATAATATTATATATCAACTATACCTCAATTTTAAAAAATGATCAAGAAAAAAGTTTTAAAAAAAGCAATACTTTAAGAAAGGACTCTCTAGCCTTGATCATATGTTGGCCTGATCTGTCTCACTCTTCCTTCTACCAGGCTAACTGCCACACATCCAAGACTCAGTTCTAATGTCCTTTCTCTGGGAACATTTTCCTGATAAACAAGACTGGATTAAGTGCCCAGTCTCTGTTTACTCCAAAGTTAGCACTTAATTCCAGTGAATTTCAATTCCCTGTTTTCTCGCCTATCACCCCACTGGATATATTGAAGGCAGGTAGAGACCCTGTCTTGACTTTGGTTGTATCCCCTACACCTAGTAAGTAAATTAATGAATGAATGGCCAATGTAAGAAAGATAAACCACTGGCATTCTGTAAAGATTCCATCTTGACTCATCTCTTAAGACACTGGTAAGTAATGTACAATCTCTTGAGACTCTGGGCTTACTGCCTAGGCCAAATTTCATGGCAAATTCTTGAATATGATCCCTTCCTTTCAAATAAGCTTCATTTCTCCTTTTTCATAAAGAGCAGTTCCCTGCACGCAGTTTCCTCATACCTGTATTGCTTAAAACATGGCAGTTCTTAGAAATCATCATATTAGTATATGACAATAGAACATTTAATGCAGAATAGTATTCATCTCTGCACTTCTGCTTTCAAGTATTACCTTATTTGTGTATTAGTTCCATCACCATTACTCACTTCTCAGAGCATCTTTTTGTTCCACAGAAAATAAAAAATTACCTAGTATATCTTTTAAAGCAATGTTACATGGTTGATTGATGCATGCAACTTTTCACAAGCATGTATGTCTAAAAACGTATGTGAATATGTGTACATGCCTTTTGTTTTTCTGATTTGCCTTATTACTAGCCTACTAAGATTTATTTTCATTAGTCTTTGCTGAATTGTGCTTTTTACAAAGAGTCTAACCCATAACAACTTCCTTACTTATCCTTCAAAGGCCCGGGTGCCATATCCCTAGGGCTCATAGTAAAAATTTGCAATTACGGGCATAGCTCAGAGTCATTGCGGGTTCTATTCCAAACAACTGCAACAAAGTAAATATCACAATAAAATGAATCAAATGAATTCTTTGGTTTCCCAGCACATATAAAACTTATGTTTACACCATATTGTAGTCTATTAAATGTACAATAGTATTATGTCTAAAAAACAAAGGACATAGCTAATTAAAAATGCTTTATTGCTAAAAATTTGAATTATCATCTGGGCTTTCAGTGAGTTATAATCATTATTTGCAGATCACCATAACTAATATAACAATAATGAAAAGTTTGAAATATTATGAGAATTACCATAATGTGACAGAGACATGAAGTGAGCAAATGCTGTTGGAAAAATGGTGCTAACAGACTTGTTTGATTCAGGGTTGCCACAAATCTTCAATTTATTTTAAAAAAAAAGCTCTATCTGTGAAGTACAATAAAGCAAAGTGCAATAAAACAAGGTATGCTGTAATTTATGGATTTCCCACCCTCAGAGCAAACACTTGAAGTTAATACAGACTTAATGTGTACTTATTTCAAAGACCTACACTGTAAATTTTCTGGGACTATAATTTCAAACCTGGGACTACTCTTTAAGTACATATTAATTTTTATTGTCAGGATAATCTATATTGTTCTCTTTCAAATTACAATTTATAATCATTCTCAACTACCTGGTAGGAGTTTTCATTGTTCATCAGCTCCTTAGCAAAGTCTCTTCTTGGATAACAAAATAATAGCTCGAGATATAACATGTCAAAAAATCAAACTTTGTTTTCTTCTTCAAAAAGGAATCCTCCTGAGTCCATCTATTCCTTTGAATGTTTTTACATTCAAAATCCTTGGGCTCATCCTTGTCTCTTATTCTTGCTCATAACCCACATTCAGTCCATCAATAAATACTGGTAGCTCTAATTTCAAAATGTTTCCAGAATCTTTACCATAATTACTATCAGATAAAGCTTTGTCTATTGTACTCTACCTAAACTGATCAACCTTTTTCCACCCTTGTCCTCCTACCACCTAGACTGCATAAAGTAGTGGGAGTAGGCAGGCATTTAAAATCATGAGTCACATCATCATGTCATTCAAAACTCTTCAAGGTTTTCTAATCTCACTCAGATAAAAACCAAAACAATTTTTCATGGTATGTAAGACCTTACATAAGCTACCCCAATACATCTCGGTTATCTCCTTACTGCTTCTTCTTTCTCCCTTACCCCATCCATCTCAGCCAAATTGGACCCTTTACTATTCCTTAGGCATAACAAGCAGGCACCTGTCTTCAGATTTTATACACATTTATATACAAGAAAAACTCGTATTTTTTCTTCATGGAATACTTTCCATTTCCGTCAACTGGGGGTGGCCATAGAGCACTGTTTAAGGCAATAGGACATAAATGGAAATAGATTTGGGGGGATGTGTATGCTCTCCTAATAGAAGAAACAGAGATCCCATTCCCTACATCTTCCTGCTTTTTAACATAGCTATGTTTCTGTATCTGAGACAGCTATTAGTCCGCCATAGAAAGCAGCTAAAAGAACCACATATATGATGCGCTGTTGTTGAGCCAGACACATTAACAGCATCCGCTCACCCCCTGACACTATATTATATAAGAAATATAAAACCTCACTGCCATTCATGGACGATGGGACTTCCCTGCATGCTAATGAGTCTGTCAAATATCCTAAGACAGTGTGTATCTTGGACAACAGTTAAAACAGGGGTGTTGGACTTTAGACTGGAAAAAAGGGAGACACTTTTTTCTCACTGGGTCTTGTAGCCCTTGAATCTGGAGACAAAAGACCAAATATCTTTGGTGTATTCTCAGTGGTAAAAGTTGGTGTCTGGTACACAAAAGCAGGTAAGAGACTCAGCAGAGCATTATCTTATTAGGTGATGCTGAGAATGAGCTCATAGTCTTTTGAGCATGGCCTCCTCTAGCAATGGGGAAAACAGGAAATTTTCCTGAGTGCTCTCCTTTTCCCTTATCCATTATCTGTGAAGCTTTAGCAAAATATTGTTAACTATTGAGTCTGGGTTAGTTGGACCACGAAGAGACAAGTAAACCATTTCCATGCTTGACTTGAAATAATACGGGAGGAGGCAGTTGCTTCCTTAGACCCTAGGGCTCACAGCAGATAGCAGTGTGTACGTGATGGCTGTCTCACTATTATTAGAGACAATGACATTGTCGCTTAAAGGAGAGTTCAGAGGGGAATCGTGTGTGGACACGCTCCTGAGCACAAGTGACTTAATACTCCGAAGAACTCTCAGAGCACTCGTAACACTGGAAAGTGCTCACCATGGGAAAGATCCTATATTGTGATACACTGGGTATTCAGGGAAATTTAACTTTCTCACAATATCAACAGCTAGTGAATCCAGGAAACAACTGGGTTCACACAAATATAAAATGTTTTAATTGCAAAAACTAAATATATTCTACTTTTCTTTTTTAGCATTAGATGTCATGCTGTAGCTTCCAGTGTATTCATTCTGGAGAAAGAAAAAAAATGACTTAAATGGAAGAGTGCTGACATGCCCTACAAAGTCCAGCATCCAGGGAATTCTCTCTGCCTTGATTTTATAATATTTCATAAAACCAGAATCTCATAAGTAGCAGATAAAGGGAAAAATTACAGTTTTTCAAGTCTGTCGGAGCACTTACCAAGGCGGCATGTCAGAATCATGTTAATGCAGTGGTTTGACACAATACTGTCTGTGCACAGTGATAAACCAAAAATGTCTCTGATCCACCAGTCAGTTGGATTTTTTCCCTTAAGGACATTTTTAGTGATGAGGTATATTGATGACTTTTACTCTATTATTGGTGCTTTATCATCACATATCACACAAAAAGTATCAGGTAACTCATAATTTGGAAGACTACATCAGTTTATCCAAGTATACAACTTCCATCTCATTACCATAGTTTTGTCAAGCACAATAAGAACCTTCACATTGTTGTCTTGTAGTTTTTGACAGAGAATGATAAAAAAAGCAAGAAAGTCTGCAAAATTAATTGTTCATGTTATTAAGATAAACAGTGAATTAATTTACATATTCAATTGTTTACCATTTGTTTTGAGGAGGTTATTTTCTTCATTAAATAAAATTGACAATGTAACACTGAATTTGAAAATTATGATCAGGGCTTTTCCCAAGAAGTGGACTTATTATTTATGTGCTATGAATTTAAATCAAGTTTTTAAAGTCCTGCTCCATTTCCTTACCTAGAAAAATTTGCCTAGAAAAGACATATTCAAACAATTGATTTAATGAAATCTATTTATCATTGAATTGGCATGCTGAGAAAAGCAAGAGGTAAACTTTTGGAGGAAAGCCAATTAAAGGAATGATGAGGTAACATGCAGTACCTCTAAAGTTGGCTGGATGAGAGGCTGGGTAGACTCTCATTGCCTCCAGTTTGATTGTCATATATTTGGCCCCATTTATCCATAAAATGTTTCCAAACTTTTATGAGTCACATTAACAAATTCATAGGCTGTTGAAAATATGTTCCAATTGGAATGATAGCTATAATTTTTAATACTTTTTATTTGCCAGGCACTGTGCTTAACATTTCACTTGTTTTATCTCATTTAACACCCCTCAATGCATACATAAAAACACAAAAAGAAAAAGAAAAATAACAGGAAACACCTTATAATATAACATTGGATATCAGAAAAATTTCCCATTTTCCACAAAGTGGTTAAGTAATATTTCTAACTTTTCTCTGCAGATAAATGGCAGAGCTGGGATTTGAAACCTACAAATCTGATTCCAGAGAATGCCTCTGAAACATTAGACACTATGAAAAGACAGAGAAGACAAGCTAAAGATTGGCATAAAACATATGTAAAAGACACATATGAGAGGATTCTCAAGATGGCAGCATGAGAAGGGTGGCAGAAATCTCTTCCCAAAAACATACATATTTTGAAAATGCAGCGAATACAAATATTCCTAAAAGAGTGACCAGAAGATACATTACATGAGCCAGGCTACATCTTCAAGAGACCAACATCTCACAGATAAGGGTAGGATACAAAGCCGTGACCCAGGGGACCCAAACACTCTCCCCACCCCAACAGGAGGAAGGGAATCAGAATAGGGAGGGAGTGGAAGCACAGGACTGCTAAATAACCAGCCCTGGTGGTCTGCCCTGGGATCACAGACACACATTGCATGGTGCACTGGATACTGGAGGAGCGGAAAAGCAAGACTGAGACTGCGAACAGGTTCCCAGAGCCAGCTGCCCTGGGACAAAACAAATGCAGGCGTTTTAGAAGTCTTAAAGGGACAAGGGCTTAACAGGTGGACAAAATCGTCCTGGCACACTCAGCCCAGCAGGGTGGGAACTTTAAGGAACTTCAGGTGCCCTAACCCCCTGGGTGGCAACCCATCTCTGAAGCCCTTCTCGGTGATAAGCAGTCTGCCATTCCTTCCCCACAGCTGGCACTGCAAGCAAACCAGCTGACCCACCATGGCTGTGGAACACCCGGGGAGCAGCCCCACCCACAGCAACCACACAGCTTAGCACAGAAGCTTCTCCCTGCATGCGGCTAACCAGCCCAGACCCAGAGGCTGCTCCCTGCAAGAGGTGGACCAGCACAGATAGTGGAGATGGGCACAGTCTGGAAGGCACGAAGTGGTTCTGTTCTCAGGGCAGAACCGGTGCCACTCGCCTGCAACCCCCGCCAGTGCCTAGGCCATTCCGAGGGCTGCCCCACCCATGGCAGTTTAGGGATTAATCCAGAGGCTGCTCCCTGCATGCAGTTGACTGGCACAGACAGCGGAGATGGGCACAGAGTCCAGGAAACACTAAGGGGCTCCGTTCTTACAGCAGAACACACGCTGCTCACCTGGGACTCCCGCCAGTTCCCTAGGCCATCGTGAGAGCTGCCCCACCCACAGCAGCTCAGGGAATTAACCCAGAGGCTGCTCCCTGCATGTGGTTGACCAGAACAGAGAGAGGAGATAGGTGTGGAGACTGGGAGGTACAAAGGGGCTTTGCTCTTGGGGCAGAACATGCACTGCTGGCCTGCAACCCTCTCCACTGCCCTAGGCCATCTCAAAGGCCACCCCACCCATGACAGCTTAGGGGATTAACGCAGGGGCTGCTCCGTGTGTGCAGTTAACTGGCACAGAGAGCAGAGACAGGCAAGGCAACCAGAAAGCAGGAAGGGACCTTGTTCTTTCAGCTGACACATGCACCACTTGCCAGCAACCACTCCCATCACCATGAAAAGGCAGAAGAACCTTGTTCAGTCCAAAATCCCTCAAACATCAGAGAGAGGGCTTGGTGAGACTGAAATCACCAATCTTTCTGAAAAAGAATTCAAAATAAAAGTTATAAGCATGCTGATGGAGCTACAAAGAAATATTCAAGAGCTAAGGGATGAACTCCAGAGGGAAATAACAGAAATGAACAAACAATGGAAGGATTTAAGAGCAGACTACATGAGATGGAAGAGACTGTTAATGGAATAGAAATCAGAGAACAGGAATATAGAGAAGCTGAGGCAGAGAGAGACAAAAGGATACCTAGGAATGAAAGAATATTAAGAGAACTGTGCGACCAATTCAAATGGAACAATATTCGCATTATAGGGGTGCCAGAAGAAGAAGAGAGAAAAAGGGATAGAAAGTGTCTTTGAAGATATAATTGCTGAAAACTTCTCCAATCTCGGGAAGGAAATAGTCTCTCAGACCATGGAAGTCCACAGATCTCCCGAACCAAGGGACCCAAGGAAGACAACACCAAGACATATAATAATTAAAATGGCAAAGATCAAAGACACGGACAGAGTATTAAAATCAGCCAGAAAGAGAAAAAAGATCACCTACAAAGGAAAACCGATCAGGCTATCATGATATTTCTCAGCAGAAACCTTACAGGCCACAAGGGAATGGCATGATATATTCAATGCAATGAAGCAGAAGGGCCTTGAAGCAAGAATATTCTATCCAGAAAGGTTATCATTTAAATTTGAAGGAGGGATTAAACAATTCCCAGACAAGCAAAAGTTGAGGGAATTTACTTCCCACAAACCATCTCCAAAATGTATTTTAAAGGGACTGCTGTAGATGGAAGTATGCCAATGCTAAATTGCTGTCACCAGGGAAAATAAAACCACAGAAAAGAAAGTAGAACAACCAAATACTAACTAAAGGCAAACAAAATCAGCTATCCACAAAATCAGTCAAGGGAAACAGAAAGAGTATAGAATAAAATATCTAACATATAAAGAGTGGAGGAGGAAGAAAAAGAAGGGAGAGAAATAAAGAATCATCAGACTGTGTTTCCAATAGCACAATAAGTGAGTTAAGTTAGATGGTTAGATAGTAAAGAAGCTGCCCTTGATAACCTTTGGTAACCACAAATCCAAAGCCTGCAATGGCAATAAGTCATACCTATCAATATTCAACCTAAATGTAAATGGAATGAATGCACCAATTAAAAGACACAGAGTAATAGAATGGATAAAAAGCAAGACCCATCTACATGCTGCCTTCAAGAGACTCACTTCAAACCCAAAGACATATGCAGAGAAGGGATGGAAAAATATATTTCATGCAAACAATAGGGAGAAGAAAACAGGTGTTGCAGTACTTGTATCAGACAAAATGGACTTAGAAACAAAGAAAGTCACAAGAGACAAAGAAGGACATTACATAATGATAAAGGGGTCAGTCCAGTAAGAGGATATAACCATTATAAATATCTATGCACCCAACACAGGATCACCTATATATGTGAAACAAATACTAACAGATTAAAGGGGGAAATAAAATGCAATGCATTCATTTTAGGAGACTTCAACACACCACTCACTCCAAAGGACAGATAAACCACACAGAAAATAAGTAAGGACACAGAGGCACTGAACAACACATTAGAACACATGGACCTAACAGACATCTACACACTCTATACCCAACAGCAGCAGGATACATATTCTTCTCAAGTGCACATAGAACATTTTCCAGAGTAGACCACATACTAGGCCACAAAAAGAGCCTCAGTATATTAAAAAAGATTGAAATTCTACCAACCAACTTCTCAGATCACAAAGGGATAAAACTAGAAATAAATTATACAAAGAAATAAAACATGCTCAAAAACACATGGAGGCTTAACAACATGCTCCTAAATAATCAATGGATCAATGACCAAATAAAAACAGAGATCAAGCATGTATGGACACAAATGAAAACAACAGCACAATGCCCCAATTTCTGTGGGACACAGAAAAGGCAGTTCTAAGAGGAAAGTATATTGCAGTCCAGCCAATTTAAAGAAGGAAGAGCAATTCCAAATGAATAGTCTAAATTCACAGTTATTGAAACTGGAAAAAGAAGAACAAATGAGGACCAAAGTCAGCAGAAGGAGGCACATAATAAAGATCAGAGAAGAAATAAATAAAATTGAGAAGAATAAAACAATAGAAAAAATTAATGAAACCAAGAGCTAGTTCGTTGAGAAAATAAACAAAATAGACAAACCCCTAGCGAGACTTATCAAGAAAAAAAGAGAATCTACACACATAAACAGAATCAGAAATGAGAAAAGAAAAATCATGACAGACAACACAGAAATACAAAGAATTATTAGAGAACACTTTTAAAAACTATATTATAACAAACTGGACAACCTAGAAGAAAGGGACAACTTTCTAGAAAAATACAACCTTACAAGACAGACCCAGGAAGAAACAGAAAATCTAAACAGACCAATTACCAGCAATGAAATTAAATCAGTAACCAAAAAACTATCAAGAACAAAATTCCTGGCCCAGAGGGATTCACCGCTGAAATTTATCAGACATTTAGAAAAGACGTAATATCCATTGTCCTTTAAGTTTTCCAAAAAATAGAAGAGGAGGGAATACTTCCAAATTCATTCTGTGAAGCCAGTATCACTCTAATACCAAAACCAGGCAAAGACACCGCAAAAAAAGAAAACTACAGACCAACATCCTTGATGAACATAGATGCAAAAATACTCAACAAAATATTAGCAAACTGAATTAAAAAATACATTAAGAGGATCATACACCATGATCAAGTGCGATTTATCGCAGGGATGCAAGGATGGTACAACATTCGAAAATCCATCAACATCATCCACCACATCAACAAAAAGGACAAATACCACATATCATCTCCATAGATGCTGAAAAAGCATTTGACAAAATTCAACGTCTATTCATGATAAAAACTCTCAACAAAATGGATATTAAGGGCAAGTACCTCAACATCATAAAGGCCATATATGACAAACTCACAGCCACCAGTGAGAAGCTGAAAGGTTTTCCTCTAAGATCGGGAACAAGACAAGGATCCCACTCTCCTGCTTGTACCCAACATAGTACTGGAGGTCCTAGCCATGGCAGTCAGACAACACAAAGAAATAAAAGGCATGCAGATTGGTAAGGAAGAAGTCAAACTGTCACTGTTTGCAGATGACATGATATTGTACATAATAAACCCTAAAGAATCCAGTCCAAAATTTCTAGAACTAATATCTGAATTCAGCAAAGTTGCAGGATACAAAATTAATACACAGAAATCTGTTGCATTCCTATATACTAAAGAAGAACTAGCAGAAAGAGAAATCAAGAAAACAATTCCATTCACAATTGCATCAAAAAGAATAAAATACCTAGGAATAAAGCTAACCAAGGAAGTGAAAGACCTATACCCTGAAAACTACAAGACACTCCTGAGAGAAATTAAAGAGGACACTAACAAATGGAAATTCATCCCATGCTCTTGGATAGGAAGAATTAATATTGTCAAAATGGCCATCCTGCCTAAAGCAATCTACAGATTCAATGCAATTCCTATCAAAATCCCAACAGCATCCTTCAACAAACTGGAACAAATAGTTCTAAAATTCATATGGAACCACAAAAGACCTTGAATAAATAGCCAAAGCAATCCTGAGAAGGAAGAATAAAGCAGGGGGGATCTTGCTTCCCAACTTCAAGCTCTACTAAAAAGCCACAGTAATCAAGACAATTTGGTACTGGCACAAGAACAGACCCACAGACCAGTGGAACAGAATAGACAGTCCAGATATTAACCCAAGCATATATGGTCAATTAATATATGATAAAGGAGCTATAGATATACAATGAGGAAATGACTGCCCCTTCAACAGCTGGTTTTGGCAAAACTGGACAGCTATATGTAAGAGAAGACTGGATTACTGTCTAACTCCATACACGAAAGTAAACTCAAAATGGATGAAAGACCTGAATGTAGGTTATGAAACCATAAAACTCTTAGAAGAAAACATAGGCAAAACTCTCCTGAATATAAACATGAACTACTTCTTCATGAACATATCTCCATGGACAAGGGAAACAAAAGCAAAAATGAACAAATGGGACTATATGAAACAAAAAAGATTCTGTACAGCAAAGGACACCATCAGAAGAACAAAAAGGCATCCTACAGTATGGAAGAATATATTCATAAATGATGTATCTGATAAGGGGTTGACATCTAAAATATGCAAAGAACTCACGCACCTTAACAAACAAAAAGCAAATAATCCAATTAAGAAATGGGCAGAGGATATGAATAGACACTTCTCCAATGAAGAAATTCAGATGGCCAATAGGCACATGAAAAGATGCTCCACATCACTAATCATCAGAGAAATGCAGATTAAAACCACAATGGGATATCACCTCACACCAGTGAGGATGGCCAACACCCAAAAGACAAACAATAACAAATGTTGGCGAGGATGTGGAGAAACCCTCCTACACTGCTGGTGGGAATGTAAATTAGTTCATCCGTTGTGGAAAGCAGTATGGAGGTTCCTCAAAAAACTCAAAATAAAAATACCATTTGACCCAGGAATTCCACTCCTAGGAATTTACCCTAAGAATGCCGGGGCCCAGTTTTAAAAAGACATATGCACCCCTATGTTTATTGCAGCACTATTTACAATAGCCAAGAAATGGAAGCAACCTAAGTGTCCATCAGTAGATGAATAGATAAAGAAGAGGTGGTACATATACACAATTGAATATTATTCAGCCATAAGAAGAAAACAAATCCTACCATTTGCAACAACATGGATGGAGCTAGAGGGTATTATGCTCAGTGAAATAAGCCAGGTAGAGAAAGACAAGTATCAAATGATTTCACTCATCTGTGGAGTATAAGAGCAAAGAAAAATGAAGGAACCAAACAGCAGCAGACTCACAGAACCCAAGAATGGACTAACAGTTACCAAAGGGAAAGGGACTGGGGAGGGTGGGCAGGAAGGGAGGGATAAGGGGGAAAAGGGGGCATTACGATTAGCACACATAATGTAGGGAGGCCATGGGGCAGGCAGTATAGCACAGAGAAGACAAGTAGTGCTTCTATAGTATTTTACTATGCTGATGGACAGTGACTATAATGGGGTATGTGTTGGGGACTTGATAATGTGGGGACTCTAGTAACCACAATATTGCTCATGTAAGTGTATTTTAATGATATCAAAATTAAAAAAAAGACACACATGATAAAAGACCATTATCCAAGATACACAGAGAGCTCTTAAAACTCACCAGTAAGAAAATGAATAGCCTGATTAAAAAATGGGCAAAATATCTAAACAGAAAACTTGCCACGGAAGATATGCAGATGGCAAAGGCAACAAGCAAATGAAAAGATATTCAATATCCTATGTCATTAGGGAAATGCAAATTGAACAACGAGATACTATTATCCACCTATGTGAATAGCCAAAATCCAGAACACTGACAATGCCAACTGCTGGTGAAGATATGGAGCAAGAACTTTGATTCACTCTCAGTGGGAGTACAAATGGACAGCCACTTAGGGAGACAGTGTTGGAGTTCTTTTGTTTTGTTTTTTTTAAACAAACTAAATGTACTGTTTGATTCAGCAGTTGCACTCTTTGATATTTACCCAAAGGAGTTGAAAACTTAGATCCATACAAAAACCTGTGCATAGATGTTTACAGCAGCTTTATTCATGACTGCCAAAACTTGGAAGCAAGCCAGATGTATTTCAATAGGTGAACAGATTAAAATAAACTGTGGAACATCAAGGCAATGGAATCTTATTCAGCACTTAGAAGAAATGAGCAATCAAGCCCTGAAAAGACAGGGAGGAAACTTAAATGCCTATTAGTAAGTAAAACAAGCCTATTAATAACAGGGAGAATCCGGAAAGGCTACCTACTGTATTATCTCAACTCTATGACATCAGGAAAAGGCAAAAGTATGGAGACAATAGAAAGATCAGTGGTTTCTGGGGGTTGAAAGAAGGGAGATGAATTATGCAGAGCATAGAGGATATTTAGGGCCCTGAAACTGTTCTGCATGATACTGTAATGGTGGATACATGTCACTAAATATTTGTCTTTCAGACAATACTTTTAGAATGTACAACATCAAGAATGAACTCTGATATGGACTTTGGGTGATAATGAGCGTCAACATACAAAATATCTGTACCATTCTGTGAGGATGCTGATCATGGAGGAGGTTCTTGGAGAATGGGGTGTATGGGGAATCTCCATACTTTCCACTCAATTTTTCTGTGAACCTAAAGTTGCTCTAAAAAAATAAAGACTATTAAAAAAAGTGAGTTTTAAACCTCTTTATTTTGTCTCATGTCTCAGTTCCTCAGGACTATCTTATGAAGAATTTATTTTTAAAATACATACATGAAGCTATGCTGATGTATTTGGTAGCAAATACATTTTAGATGAGTTCATAATCTGAATTAGTCTTTCCAATTCAGATTAATTTCATCTGTCTCTAAATTAGTAGAACCCAATAATAAGTGGTTCCATATATGGTCCCAAATATATTTATTTTATGTTTGAAAGTTACCCGGGGCTTTAAATTTCCCTTGGATACGTACTTTCTTTTTTTTTAGAATTGAGTATAGCTTGGGAGTAGACCGTTGCCATTGTACAGCCTTTGGATGTTGAGAGGACATAGAGGATGCAGTTGTCATGAAAACTGAATGAAATGGAACTAAAAAGGCTTAGGTTCATTACTTAGTTGTTATCTTCACTATTCATGAAAAGTGAAGACCCTTAATCTCCTTAGATTCAATTTTCTCATCTACGTAATAGGAATAAGGTGGTTCATTGTGCATCTTTACCATGATACTTACTGTGATAATTAAATGTACATCCTTATGAAGGAGAGCAAGAAAGCGGATGGGGACCTGAGCCCAGGGACTGATAAATAGAAAGTATACAGAAATGGATACTATATATCACGTTAGTATAGGCCAGGAACGGCTAAATTTTTGTGAATTTTAATCACAACACCAATATGATCAAGATATTATTATCCCCGTTTTATAAATAAGAAAATGGAGGTTCAGAAAATTTAAACAGTTTTGCCAAGGTCACATAGCTATAAATCAGCATAGTTTACATAATTATGTCAGTCAGATTAACCAGCATACAGACCTTTCCTGGACGTCCTAGTACTGATTGATGGATGGGAAGTCACTTATATTAACAATCAGAAAAATAATATCATTTACCCCTCTCCATTAAATGAGGCTAACTGACAGGGCAGAATATGAGTGAAAATCAAAATGGAATGGCCTATGGGATATGTTGTGAATCTGAGGTGAATAGCAAGAGAAGTAGCAAGAGATACATTTATCTCAGCAAGGGGAAAGGAATGTGAAGAGAAACCATGAAGGCTTTGCCCATAGCTTCATCTTTTATTTTTCTGCATTTTTTTTCTGACCAACATGTATCAAACAATGAGAAAGAGCTGAAAAACATTAAACATTTCTAAGCAGAAATCACTGAGGAAAGTGGTTGCCTAGCAGCAAATATAAACTGTTTTGACGTTAGTGAGGAGTGATGAAACATTAAACTCATTCATTTTAAAAGCTTAGAGTTGCTTTGGAAATGTAAGGGGCTAATCTTTTTTAAGAACTTTTTTTGTAAGAGCCTTTGTATTAGTTTCACATGCTGTGTAACAAATTACTAAAAATGTAGCAGGTTAAAACAATAGTCATTTTATTATCTCATCTCACAGTACCTGTAGGTCAGAAGTCTGGGCACAGCTTAACTGGGTCCTCTGCTCAGGGTCTCTCAAGATGTTAGCTGGACTGTGTCCTTATCGGGAGGCTAGGCTAGGAAAGGATCAATTTCCAGGCTCTCTCATGTTTGGGCAGAATTCATTTCGAGACTGTAAAATCCCAGGTTACCTCTTCAAAAATCACAGCGTCTCTCCCATTTGGAGTCTCTGCCCTCAGAGAAGACCTAGGCCTTCTTTTGTAGGACTCATTTGATTAGGTGAGGTCCATTTAGGATAATCTCCTATTTGATTACCTCAAAGTCAACTGGTCAGGGACCATATTTATATCTGAAAAATCCCTTCACCTTTGCAATATAACAACATAATTAGAGAAGTGATATTCAATCGTCCTTTGCCATGTTCTGTTGGTTTGAAGCAAATCACAGTTTCCACTAACTCTTAAAGCAGATAATAGTTTCCATCAATACTAGGTTTGAAAAAATCATGGAGAACACCTAGGGTGTGTCCAACACAGGCATGAACTGGTAGCTCCATGCTTATCTTCTTTATCACAACTGAGACAAAGGAATAAGGGAGCAACATTAAAATTATTTCACATGGATTAGCATTCTTTTATTGGACAAACTGCCTTTATAGTAATTTATAAAAATGATTATTCATGAATTGCATAGAAATAGTTTAATTCTTAAAGTGCATCTCTCAGTGAATTATCTAAAGTATATATAATAAGCAGTGATTCTTAAAAGACAGATGTAAGGAAATTTTTTAAACTTAGCAAATAGGGTAAAGCTATTTTACTCATTTTAATATATGATTTACCTACAATCAATCCATGTTATAAGAAAACTTTGTTTTATTAGATTTTCTAGTATGTTTTATGTGGCAGGATATGAATAGAAAAATAATGTGTGCTTATAAACTAGGAGCACAATATTTATGCAAAAACAAAAAAATAAACTTTGACGGTTATCTAAATTATTTTTATTGACAATATGTGATGTTAACAAAATGATTTTATATTAATATGCCATATAATGCTTTTCATATTTCATTAATCTTTGGACATGACCTATTCTACCAAGTTTGGCAATTTGCATTCTTTTCCTGAACAGAATTAATTCACAATTCTGTGTATATTTTTCCTTAGAGATGAATTTTGGATAGTTTGGTAAATTAGATTCATCTGAGTAGACACCAGTGTCAAAAAATAATTTTCCCTCTAGTTTGAAATGGAATGAAATGAACTTAAAAACAATCACAGAATCGGGTTGAATCAGTCTAATTGCTTTTACTTCCATTCTTGTTTTGTTTTGTTACATAGCTTATTTCTGTTTTCTAGTAGTTCAGATCTTTTTAATGAATAATGAAAAATATAATTAGACTTTTTCACAAACCACTTTGATTTTTGAACAATCATCAAATTCAAATGACGCATATTCATTAAAATCCCAATGTAAGTGGATTATAGGAATATAATAATGTGACCAAATCCAACTTGAGCCCTATAGGTGGTTTCCAAGATTACCTTTCTTTTATAAATGAAATGGGTTGACTTCTCATTCCATATGGATCGGTACCATTATCAATATTTTTAGGACAACCAATGACAGTGTTTGTTTTTTCTTTTTCCTTTTTTTTTTAACCTGTCACCTCTTGTTCTGATTTTCTACTTCACTCCTCAATTCTCATTCCCTGGCTCTCTCTTCCTTTTAAAATTTTATTTGTGTTCTCATCAAAGTTATTTATGCACATAGCTTAATGAGGTAAAGCATTTTATAATATATTTATATTTAAAAAGTAGTAACTCCTGCATACTCAAACCCAATTATTGCTTCCCTCTGACAACTTCTTTCAAGACTTCTGGTTTGTACTTTTGGTATTTATCTATATATCAGTTGATGGCATCACTCCTATGCAGAAAGCATCACTTTATTCCAACTAACAGGAATTCTAGAGGGCAGACCTTTGGAAAACAATTAAGGAGTAGTAGGTAAGGAAAGTGTAAATCTTCTATTTAAAAACTGACTTTCTGTTGACTGCCAAAAATTGATTCCTCTTTATCTATGTTCTCACTGCCTATCGATTTGAGCTCTATTATAGAATTGTTGCATTGCTTTCTAGCCATTCTAATCATCTCTCTTCCCATTTAGATTGCGAGTTCCTTCAGTACCTTTAATATTAATATTTAAAGCTATATTTTCTAAGGGAATATCCTATAAATAAGTTCCTATAAATACTTAACTGAATCAAATTTTAATAATTTTTTATGTCACCTGGTGTATGTTGTGTAATTACTTGCTAATGTACTAGATTCTTTGGGGACCTATAATTCTTTTTGATTTCATATGCATGAAGTACCACCTGGAGGGTCACCATGATCCAGTACCTTCACTATTTTATTGGATCCTAAAGATATCTGTTCAAGTTTGTACACACAAAAGGAAATATACTAAATAAAACGATCACCCTTGTCTCATGAAATCCCTTAGCAGCACCATAAAACTGAAAGACCTATCATCCAAGAGGAGGAGGGTTAGAGGAAAGTTAGGTAGAGATGTTGCCACTTGCTTCCCTGCAAGCATTTTAATGTCAGTTTTAAGGTATCATGGACTCTCCAGCAGTCAACTATCTGCTTTTTTGCTAGTAATTTTGGGATAGCCATCCAGACAGAACTCATTTTAATCTTTTTCACAAAATAGTTTCTTAGTAACCCAACAGACATTCTAAAATATGGACAATTACAATTGTAAGGAAAAATATCTGCTAAGTGAAAAGCATTGTTCAAACATTTTAAACAGATTATCTCTAATCCTTTTTAAACTGACATGTGATTTATTAGGACTGGTTGCAAGTAATAGAAAGCAACCTGATCTAGGTTAAGAAAATTAGGGGAGTTATCGTAAAGATACAGGGGTGGTTAATGGAGACCGAGGATGAGCATATATCAGAATTAGGAAAAACTAAACCAGATACTTGACATTTGTCAGAAATTCTGTGTTTCTTCTTTTAATTTGTTTTTCTCTGTATACTGCCTGGCTTCTAGTCATAAACCCAGCCCACATTAAGGAATAAGGGGGTTGTTGCAGGTCAGTTAAGGAATTCTGCAGTGTAAGATGGCAATGGCATATGTTAGAATATTATGTTATAATTGACCATAAAATCTTATTGGCCTTGATAGCCAAACAAAAGTCAGAAAAAATAATTTATGTTATAGAAATATCAGTATAGGGGATCATGCTGTAATTTGGAGGGCTGTTCAATAATTAGTACAACTTGAGTTCAGAGAGAAACATTTATTATTGTTATTATTATACCCAGTATGGCTGTACATGTTCAGCTAAATGCAATCATTTTTTCACGCAGCAGTTAAAATAATAGATTATAGCCATTGTAAAATTAGTCTAGGTCTTGCATTTAATTTATCCCTCTAAGGCCTAAATGGAAAAAGAATGGCTATTTTCAATGCCATTTCTTTGAGGTTTTTGATATTTTTGCTCTTTCTAATTTGTAGAATAATCAGTTATTGCTACTCTTACAATTCCATTAATGCTGAAGCACAGACAATCTTCTGGGCACTACTGTTTGTAATTTGAAATCTATATTGCATTATGCTAGAGACTATTTTATACTGTATTCATTGTAACATCAAGTAATATAGCATTTTATGAAATCAAATACAAGTATTGTACAATATCATTCTGGGGAAAGTATGTTTTTCAGAAAAATAATATATGGATGAACGTAAGACCATATTTTTCAAAAGTTATGGAAAATCTTAGAGCTGACATTGAGAGAACAGATAAAATTAATGCTGAAGCCCTATTTAATAGTGCCCTGAATCTTTACAACTCATAAAACTGTAATTCATAAATATGAACATTCTAAAGTGGTCCTATAAATGAATTTAGGATTTATCAATGAAATATATATGTATCAATAAAATATTTATCTTGGCATGTATCAAAATGTACACTGAGTGGACAAAATTTAATATTATTCATTTTTTAATTGAAAAATAATTTATTAAATATCTCCTGTGTCTCATGTAATGAAAAATTAAACAGGTGTGAGATATAAATTTTCCTTACAATGTATCTAGCAAAGTCAGAAAAATAAATTACTGGTTTTACAATACACATGTAACAAAAACAGGAGAGATACTGAATAAAAACCTTAGGGACAGAAGGCAGTGATTCTTATTGGAGTACATCAGAGAAGGAAAGTGAAATTACTACTTATTTCATGTAACTATGTTTTTGCTTTTACGCAAAAAATTGGCACTATTTTTCCAACAACATTTTACATGGGAGGAAACTGGGTTTCAAACTGCACAAAGAATCTTCTAAGATTCAGTTGTACAGGTACACAATTTGAAATTAAAACTCACGTTATCTGATTTTTGCTTCATTGTTCCTATCGTTTGTTGCTCTAAATAACTGTTCCATGAGGAAATACCAAAAACACAACATCAAGGAATGAGAAGGAATTTGCATCGTGAGCAAAGTCAAGGTGGGAAAATACAGTTATGGCAGAATGAAGAGCATGTGGGAATGTATGAAGAGTTCAGGGGCTAAAGTGTAGGATATGAATCTTGAAAAACAGAGAAGGGCAAAAATGTTTAAATTATGATTGGTCTTTAAACCATTCCAATTACAGGCATACCTCATTTCACTGCACTTTGCAGATATGTTTTTTTTTTTTTTTACAAACTGAAGGTTTGTGACAACCAACCCTACACAGAGCAAGTCTATTGGCACTATTTTTCCAAAACAACATTTTCTCACTTTGTGTCTCTGTGTCACGTTTTGGTGATTCTCACAATATTTCAAATTTTTTATTGTATTTTTTTATGGTGATCTCTTGTCAGGGGGCTTCAATGTTACTGTTGCAATTGTTTTGGAGTGTCCTGAACCTTGCCCGTATAACATGGCAAGCTCAATGAAAGCTGGGATGTTCAGACTGCTCCGCCAGGCCGTTCCCTGCCTCTCTCCCTCTCCCTGAGCCTCCCTCTTCCCTGAGGCACAACAATATTGAAATCAGGCCAATCAATAACCGTACAATGGCCTCTAAGTGTTCAAGTAAAAGGAAGAGCTGCACAACTCCCACTTTAAATCTAAAGCTAGGAATGAGCAAGCTTAGTGAAGAAGGCATGTCGAAAACTGAGACAGGCTGAAAGCCAGGCCTTTTATGCCAACCAGTTAGCCAAGTCATGATGCAAAGGGAAAGTTCTTGAAGGAAATAAAAGAGCCCCTCTGCTGAACACACAAATGATAACAAAGCAAAACAGCCTCATTGTTGATGTGGAGAAAGTGTGAGTGGTCTGGAGAGAAGATCAACCAACCACAACATGCCCTGAAGCCAAAGCCTAATGCAGAGCAAGGATCCCACCCTCTTCAATTCTGTGAAGGCTGAGAAGTGAGCAAGCTTCAGAGAAGAGTCTGAAGCTAGCAAAGGTTGGTTCAAGAGGTTTAAGGAAAAAAGCCATCTCTGTAACATTAAAGTGCAAGGTGAAGCCGCAAGTGGTATGGAGAAGCTTCAGCAAATTATCCAGAAATTCTAGCTGAGACAATTAATTACATTGGCTACATTAAACAACATATTTTCAATGCAGATGAAACAGGCTTCTATTGAAAAATGTCATCTAGGACTTTCATAGCTAGAGAGGAAAAGACAATACCTGGTTTCAAAGTTTCAAAGGACAGGTTGACTTTCTTTCTAGGAGCTAATGCAGTTGGAGACTTTAAGTTGAAGCCAGTGCTTATTGACCATTCTGAAAATCTTAGGGCCCTTAAGAATTATGCTAAATCTACTCTGCCTATGTTCTCTAAATGGAACAACAAAACCTGGATGACATCTGTTTATAATATGGTTTACTGAATATTTTAAATCCACTGTTGAGAACTGCTGCTCAGAAAAAAAGATTCCAGATTCCTTTCAAAAGATTACTAACTAACTGACAACATACCTGGTTACCCCAGTGCTCTGATGGTGATGTACAAGTTTAATGTTGTTTTCATGCCTGCTAACACAACATCTATTCTGTAACCCAGAGATCACAGAGTAATTTTGACCTTCAAGTCTTATTCTTAGAAATACATTTCATAAGGCTTCAGCTGCCACAGATAATGATTCTTTTTGTGGATTTGGACAAAGTAAATGGAAAACCTGGAAAGGGTTCTCCATTCTAGATACCATTAAGAACATTTGTGATTCATAGGAAGAGATCAAAATATCAACATTAACAGGTATTTAGAAGAAGCTGATTGTTACCCTCTTGGATGACTTTAGGGGGGGTTCAAGACTTTAGTGGAGGAAGTGACTGCAGATGTGGTAGAAATAGCAAATTAAAGTAGAGCCTGGAGAGTTGGCTGAATATCTGCAATCTCATGATAAAACTGGAATGGATGAGTTGTTTCTTATGGGTAAGCAAAGAAAGTAGTTTATTTATATGGGACCTACCCCTGGTGAAGATGATTGAAGTGACAAGAGGACTTAGATTACTATACAAACTTAGTTGATAAAGCAGTGACAGGGTTTGAGAGAACTGACTAATTCTGAAAGTTCTACTGGGTAAATGGTATCAAACAGCATCACATCCTGCAGAGAAATTATTCATGAAAGGAACTGTTCATCAATGCAGCAAACTTCATTGTTGTCTTATTTTAAGAAATTACTACAGCCACCACCACCTTCAGTGACCACTACCCTGCTCAGACACCAACCATCAACCCTCCACCTACAAAAAATTAGGACTAACTGAAGCTCAGACGATAGCTAGCATTCTTCTAGCAATAACTGTTTTTTAATTAAGGTATGTACACTGTTTTTTAGACAATTTTATTGTATAGTTAATAGAATATAGTGTAAATATAACTTTTAGATGCACTGGGAAACCAAAAAATTCATTTGACTTGTTTAATGCAATATCTGCTTTATTTTGGTGGTCTGGCACCAAATCCCCAATATATCTGGGGTCTGCTTATATGGGCTTCATGTTGGATTCTAAGTAAGACAGGGGAAATTATGGAAAAACATGTATGTGTTAGGAAAATAATTTCAGTGTCATTAAGGAGAAATAAATGGATAAGAAAGAAATAAGAAACAGAGATCAGATAGCCTGCTCTTGTTTTGAGTCCAGATTATAAATGAAGCAAAACAGAACAGGGGAGGCAGGAGATGGATGAATTAAAGAGATTAAATACAGATTGAATCAACTCAATAAGAAGTACAAGGAGGAGATAAAGGTGAAAAGGAAAGGATAAAGTTAATAACTAGTTTTTTTACATAAAATATTAAATTGATAGATTTATTTTATGCTAAAACCATCCAGCATTTATCTATCTGTGTTTGGTAGCAAGAGTGTTGGAACAATAAAATTTTTAGTGTTAGAAAATGATCTATTACTGCCTTTTAGGGTAAAGAATGAATTAACTACTTCTGATTATTTTTGTGAAAAAGAACATGAAAGGATTATTAATTTAAAAAGTGGATTCTGTTTTCACTCACTCTTTTAGTGCTTCACCCCCCAAAATTTGGGGGCATTTATTTCATATGAAGCTGTATGGTAAGCAAGGAGTGGTCATTAGTAAGCACAGTAGACATACTGGTTGTCTTCAAGGAGCTTACAGTTTATTGGGTGAAAGATTCCATTCAAATAATCAAATAAGCAAAGAAATAAATGCTAGAAAGAAAGAGTAAATGGGTTTGTAAGATTTTTTTAGGGGCAGTTGAACTAGTCAAGTAAGAGTAAGCCTTCAGAAATATATTCATGATGAGAAATCTGAAGTTTAAGGATTTATTTGGGTGAAGCAAGAGGAAAATAACTCTCCAGGCAAAATACATTTCTTTTGTTTACTTTAAATAGTTGTGTAATACCACTGCAGTGGTGAACTGAGAGTCCTGTTGGTGACTAGCGTCCTCTGTGCTTAGACATATTTGGCATATCCCTGCAAATACCTTAATCATTTTGACTTTCATTTATCATTAATTAACAGTGAAGAATAAAAGAAGTAAAAATTAAACATTTTATCAATACTTTTTAAAATACACACATGTGCATGCATACACAAATATATCACAAATAGAATCCATACCAGAACAAGGCTGTAAATATTGACAGTAATTTGAACTTTATACACTTAAAAATTTTTTTAATTATAATAATCATGTGTTGAGCATGCACTTTTCTATATATCATTGTAAGTATTAATCAGATATAAACTCTATTATTTATACTTAGTTCTTTTGGAAACTGGGACAATATTATGAATTTGAAAATAGCAGGTATTTTTTTCCCATTTCTTAGGTAAAGTTTTAATTCACTGAAACCAAGTAGGCTAAAATCCTTTTTTTTAAATATAAAGCATGGTTCTTACTTCAAAATTGACTTGAAAAGCTTTTCTAGATTGAATGAAAGTAACAGAAGTGAAAACACATAATTTTATTTCTTGCTTTTTAAACAGAACTACTCAGATGGAATCATCAAATTTTATACCTGAAAATGAGCAGAGATCATTTGATCAGATATCCATATTTTACATATGAGTGGCCACTGTATTTTGAAAGATCAGCTTACCCCGACCCCATTCTTTCATGGACTTCAGTCTGCATCAAAGGACTAAAGAATGGTATAGAAGAAACTCATATTTATCTTTCATTTAAAAAATGTTATTATTGCTATAGCATCCAAAGTAGTCTAAAAACTCTAACAGGACAGAAAGAATGTTGCAGTTATCTGCAAACCACCCACTTATTTTATAGTTTGTTTTCCTTTTAGCCAAGAAAGTGGGAGAGGAGAAAACGGAATCAGAAGGTCACTGCACAAAAGTTCTCACTTTTTTCTTATCAGAAGATGGAAATCAATAATAGAAGCCAAAAATAGACTCAGATGGAAGGAACAGACAAGGTAAGTGTGGCTATTTCACAAGTCTGTACATACTACAGATCAAGTTTAATAATGATTCCACAAGGGAAGACTGAACTTTTTAACCATGGACTTTGAGTGCCTTTACCAATTCTTTTCTCAACTTATCAAATTATTCTTTTTCACTTTTAACTGACTGCCCACAGCCCAAAAAGCTAGCTTCAGGGTGCAGAAACATACATAGAGATAACCATGTCTTTAACCTCCTTCCAAATAATAATAATTTCCTTAACTTAATAAAATTTATGGCATTTTACAAAAAACAGTCTGTGTGTAGCCAAAATTTATGACTGGAAGCCTAATGATGTTAATCTGTATTTACATATGTATATATAAGGAACAACGTTGCAGGCATCCTTTCTTTGTGTGTGTTTGTTTCATTTGCGTACCCAGCATTTGTTCCTAATATCCTTCCCCCAAATCTCCAGTTTTATTCAGATGTCTACTCTTCATACATTTGCCATAAGCCTTAGGGAAAACCTATTTCATCTCCAACCGAAGTATAAATCCTATTGGTCTAAAGGCAATAATCTCATTGCCAGCTCTTGGTTCACAAAGGGGAACATGCTGCCCAATGTCCACCAATGAGGAAAAATTTGCTGGGGCAGAGATGTTTAGAAAATGTTCCTCACCTACTAAGACAGATGTACAAGAAGTCATGGAGTTTCTTCTTTTTCTGGGTCTTATCATAGAAGGAACTGCTGGAGCCATCCCGCTACCAGGCCAACAGGAAGATTGCAGATCTGAGATATGGGAAATAAACTATGTATCTTACATCATCATCGAATTTCTTAATCAATCAACCTATTCCCCAACTTGTCTCCAGGTTTCTGTTATGTGAGACAATACATTTCCCTTTCGTTTAAGCAAGTTTCAGTGAAGTTTTCATATCTAGAAGCAGAGATTGTCCTAACTGATGCAGATGGGGTAGTTATTATTGAGAGAAGAGTTAAACAACTTTATTTAACATAAATTTTTCCATATTTGTTTGCCCTTCTCAGATTATTCCTTTATATAAAGAAATAACTTTTTGCATCAATATCACTTATACAGTGTATAGTGTTTTCAAGAAAAACAGTGTAGGACTGTATCCATTTTACTGCATTGAGTCATCTGCCCATGCACTTGGTGTTTAGCCAAAACTGTGACACAAAAAATTGGTTATTCAAAGCCTGACTGTATTACATGGAGAGCAAACCGCCATTTGTAAAGTTCTTTTACAAAAATATTTTGCTAATATGTGAAGCAGAACATATGGTTTAAATTGCCTATAAATTAGTGTTTACACTAATGAAAATGATTAGAAAATAGTTTTTACCAAAAAAGAGATACCCCCTAAAATCGCTGAAGATATCCCCTACATTTTCCATATCTCAGTCAGTTTACTATTAACATTTGAGAAAGAGTTAAAATTCAAGGTCACCAATGTTATGAAAAATTTTCACAAGTCACATCAAACCATAGAATGAACCGGGGTAAGGAACAATAGTTCTCCTCATATTCAGAATTAAAAAAAAAAAAGCAAAGTTATGATTACCATCTGACTCATAAATTTGGTATGTAGCTTTTTTGAAATGTTTGTACAAAAAGAAAAGACTAATTGTTTTAACTTTCAAATGTTAAAGTGCATGCCTTATTTTTCTTGGGACACATTCCATCAGAACAATAGCTAGAGATAATATATTTGCTCTCGGGATATCCTCCTGGTGTAGGTTGGCATTTTGCAGTTCATAACCCACACACAACAGTACAAACAAGATGAAATACAACCATCTGTAGGACTGCCAAAAAGAAATGTTTTCTATTCTCTTCATTACCGTAATTAAAAATTTTTGTTTTCATTCATTTCTCACACTTTTTTTTTAAAGACATGTTTGAAATCACTCACCTTTAGATTTTTTTACTTAGGATTTTTTAAAAAATCTTGATTTTTAAGTATGAGTAATTAAAAGAGATCAGAACTTGATTTATCAATTTGTTGAATGATTCAACTGTAATTTTTAAAGCATTTATATGACAGGTACTCTACTCAGTGCAGAATGAATGATGTTGAGTAAGACAGATACTGTGCCTGTTTTTTCTGTATGCTGTCTTTGAGGAAGGTAGAAAATTAAACAAATAATAACCCAAAATATATATAGTTCTATATAAGAGAGTGCAAGGTCCAATAGAATTACAAAGCAGGAGTATCAAGCTCATTTAAAAGGGTCAAAGAAGGATTCCTAGAGTCTTAAATGATCTTTAAGCTGTGTTTTCAAATTGGAGGTTGTAAAATCATAGTAAGTCAAGTAGAGTAGAAGAGAATAGAAACTATAAGATTGCATTGCACATAAAGTGTATGAGGTATTGTCTCATGAAACATTTCTTCAGTTATGTTTGTGTATGTATGAGAGAAAGATATCTGAGTTTTGATGTAATATATATTTTTTCAAGATGAACCAAGCCCCCAAACATGTTTGAAGTCCCCTAGCCTAAATGATGAATACAAATTAGGTAACCAAAAATGAGGAATAAATTAATTTTCCTGCCAGGACCAAGAGGTACGAAATGTGCAAATGCCCAGAGGTATGAAAGCTTAAGTAATTCTAGCTGAAACAAGTGCAGAAGAGCTGGAAGAGTTGGATGGGACCAATGGGCATTAGGTTGGTGGCTGTGCAGAACATAAGGCTGAATTCAGGGTAGGAAGTGGCTCAAGTTTATAAGCCGTGCCCTGAAGTATAGGTATTATTTTAGGAGCAAAATTAGATGCTAAATAGTTTGAAGCAGGAGAATATGGCCATGTTTGCATATCAGAGAATAGGTCTGATTGTATTTTACAAATGGGAGAGAGGAAAATCAATATGGGAGGCAGGAGGCTTGCAGTAACTCAGATGGCCTAGTCAAGCAGAGTGATTTGCAAGCTACAGAGCAGTGAATGGATGTGAATGTCTGGTGGAAAGAAGTAGCAAGACTGATGTTTAGCTGTGTCTGGAATGCCTGGGAAATCGCAGTGCAGGAGCAATCAGAAATACAGTGCTAATTCTGAGATGGTAAACAATGGAAAGAAATGGGTTTGGTGAACAAGGAGGACAAAAATTTTCAGTTTGGGACGTAGTGATTTTTAAGTCTTCTCATTCTTAAACCATTCACAGGCAACAAATTTAGGCTTGAGAAGTTTTTGCTAAGGGTCAATATGTGACAAAGACAGATGCAGCTCTCTGCAAGGTTTTCTAAGTGAGTAAGTAAATTTTCCAGCTTCTACACATTTCAACACAGGTTTTGCCACCCAGATTTTCCTACCATAGATTAAAAATGAATGATCAATAAGTGATGTTTCTATGTTAGTCTTTTGAACTTTAAATTTTATTTTCAAATCAAAGTGCATTTTTTTCTACAGAAACATTTAAAGTTGGTAATCACTATGATAAAAACAGTTTAACAAAAATAGTTAATGCTTGATAGAACATACCCAATTATCCAATACATATATGGAATCCTAATTTTTTTGTATTTGGTTATATGGAATGAAGATTGTTTATTGTTTAAGCTGATTCATGTGGTTTAAAACAGAGAAACTAAATTGTATAAAGATACAAAATTTTCATTTTGGAAAAGTACATGGAGATCTGTTAAGACACATGAGAAGTTTCCTGAATGTAAACATTTTTTTTTTACTTCAACAAATTCACACTTACACCACCTCATTGTAATAAAGAGGTTTTCCATCCTGACAACTATAATTTTCTGCTGCTTGAGCACTCATAATGCAGCAGAATAATAAAGCACAATAGAAATTCTGCCTCAGTCTCTACAAATTCAAGGAGAAATATTCATGGGTTTTTAAAATTAAATTAATTCCCCTTTCTTCAATTTTGGGGTGCATCTACATATTGCCCTGATACCAGATGCTTATGTCAAAATGCTACTTAATTCAATGATATATATTCATCAATTATCTGATAATTGCCATGAACAAGGCATTTCATATCATATGTTTTCTATCCTGAAAATGTTTGTGTTGCTAATTGGCAGGATAGAGCCCTCTCTGAGAAGGTCAAAGGCCTAAGGAAAATGTTCCTGTGAGCTCTCCCACTCTTTCTCAGAGATAAAACTGGGTACAGAATGTGAATGCAAGAAGGGCATAGAATTTAAGGGCCTGTGCAATGACATGCATCCCTGGCCCTGCTTGCTATATGCCTGAGCATATGTACACTGCATGGGGAAACTGCACATCTATGGCTCCAGTGTCAGAGTTTTTGTTTTGTTTTGAATTTTTTTCTTTGAAAAAGCATGACTCCTGAAAATGAAAAGTTGTGGATTCTTTGGATGGTAAGTGCTATATCATCTTTTCAGTTCTTCTGAAAGGTCAAAGCATCAAATCATTCTATTTCTCCAGCAGTAGAGGTTTCTGAGAATGTGTGGGAGGAGACCTCAGGGATGACCTGGGAAACTTGTCATCAACTTCATCCTTTCCCAGGAGCAAGGCCACAGTGCACACTACCTGTGCTTGTGACAAATATAGTGGAAACTGTCACTGTTTATCAAGGACCTTAACAATGCCAATGGCCTTCCGGCCCAGTAATTTTCTTTCTCAAAATTTGTCTGTTTTTACAATTAGAGAAGTTTACTGTAACCTCATTTATAATGTAAAAGTTTATTTTATAAACTAGGCTTTTCCAAGATGGCAGCGTGAGAGGTGAGACAGAGAGCTCCTCCCAAAATCATAAACAGTAGAAAAATATAGTTAATAAATACAACTAACTTTCAGACAGCAACAAGAAAAAGGTTGAACCAGACTGCATACAGACCTCACCAACAGAGCAGACCTCAAGAAACAGGGTAACGTATGAAAGCCTTAATCCGGCGGGACCTAAACCCTTCCCACACCCCAGCTCACTGGCAGGAGGAAGAGACACGGAGCGGGGAAGGGGTGGAAGCCTGGGACTGCTGAACACCTAGTCCTGGAGATCTGCTTTGTGAGCAGAATCCTATAGTGTGTGGTGCTCTGCATTGGGGAGCTCGGACAGGAGGAGTACTTGAGAAAATTGACATTCTGGCCATTTGTGGAGGAGGGGATCCACACCCGGCCGCTCTGTGTCAGAGGAAATGGAGAGTCTGAGAGGCTCCCAAGCACCGAGAGGGCTGCTGAAGAGGCGGAGTTTGCACGGAGCTTGCTGTGTGGGAGAAGGGAGAGCTGGACAAGGTTGCCTGGGTGTGCTCTGCCCAGCTGGTTGCGAACTTTGGGGAGTTTCAGGTGCTCCAACCCGCCGGCTGCCTACTCAGCTCCGAGGCCCCCCACTGTGACACACAGCCTGCCAAGCCTTCCTACTGAACTGCAGGAAACTGCTTGCAAAACCAAAGTCACTGTGCAGGCGCCAGGCCAGCCAGAGGGAGGCCCCACCTACAACAGCTGAGACGCAAAGTACAGAAGTTTACCCATGTGTGCTTGGCCCACTGCCTCTGACACTGGAGAGAGGCACCGCAGATGGGAAGCAGAAACAGATCTTTCCTCCCACCAGGCACCAGCTCCGCTCCCCTACGACCCCCAACCTCACTCTAGGGGCTGAGCAGCTCCAGAGACTAGAGTTTCTGCACAGTAGTGGGCACCACACAGAAAAATGAAATGTCAAAAGAATATGGTTCAGACAAAAATCTCACAAACCCCAGAAAGGGGAAAAAATGAAACAGAACTCAACAATCTTCCAGAAAGAGAGTTCAAAATAAAAATTATAAACATGTTTATTGAGGTACAGAAAAATATTGAAGACCTCAGGAACGAATTTAGGTTGGAGATTCAATCATTAAGAAATACCATATCTGAAATGAAACATACAATGGAGGGATTTAAAAGTAGATTAGATGTAGTAGAAAGGACGGTAAATGGAATAGAAATTAGAGAAGAGGAATACAAAGAAGCTGAGGCAAAGAAAGAAAAAAGGATCTCTAAGAATGAAAGAATATTGACAGAACTGTGTGACCAATCCAAATGGAATAATATTCGCATTATAGGGGTACCAGAAGAAGAAGAGAGAGAAAAGGGGATAGAAAATGTCGTTGAAGAGGTAATTGCTTAAAATTTCCACAATCTGGGGAAGGAGTCTCTCAAGCCATGCAGGTGCACAGATCTCTCAACACAAGGGACCCAAGGAAGACAAAATCAAGACATACAATAATTAAAACGGCAAAGATCAAGGATAAAGACAGACTTTTAAAAGAAGCTAGAGAGAGAAAAAAGATCACATACAAAGGAAAACCTATCAGGCTATCATCAGACTTCTCAACAGAAACCTTACAGGCGAGAAGGGAGTGGCATGATATATTTAATGCAATGAAGCAGAAGGGCCTTGAACCAAGAATACTCAACCTGGCAAGGTTATCATTTAAATTTGAAGGAGGGATTAAATAATTTTCAGATAAGCAAAAGCTGAGAGAATTTACCTTCCGCAAACCACCTCTACATGGCATTTTGGAGGGACTCCTACAGATGGAAGTATTCCTAAAGCTAAACAGATATCACTGTGGGGAAGACAAAGAGTACAGAATATGATTCATAACAAACAAAGAATGGAGGAGGAAGAAAAAGGAGGAAAAAAGAAAAGAACCTTTAGGTTGTGTTTGTAATAGTATAGGAAGTAAGTTAAATTAGACAGATAGTAAGGGAATTGCCCTTGAACCTTTGGTAACCAAAATCTAAAGCCTGCAATGGCAATAACTACATACCTATCGATAATCACCCTAAATATAAATGGTCTGAATACACCAATCAAAAGATATAGAGTTACCGAATGGGTAAAAAAAACAAGAACCATCTATATGCTGCCTACAGGAGACTCACTTCAAATCCAAAGACATACACAGACTGAAAGTAAAGGGATGGAAAAAGATATTTCATGCAACTAATAGTGAGAAAAAAGCAGGAATGGCAGTACTTGTATCAGACAAAATAGACTTCAAAACAAAAATGTCACAAGAGACAAAGAAGGACATTACATAATGATAAAGGGGTCAGTCCAACAAGAGGATATAACTATTATAAACATCTATGCGCCCAACACAGGATCACCTACATATGTGAAACAAATACTAATAGAATTAAAGGGGGAAATAGAATGCAATGCATTCATATTAGGAGACTCAACACACCACTCACTCCAGTGGACAGATCAACCAAACATAAAATAAATAAAGAGACAGAGGCACTGAACAACATATTATAACAGATGGACCTAACAGACATCTACATAACACTCCATCCAAAAGAAGCAGGATACACATTCTTCTCAAGTGCACATGGAACATTTTCAAGAATTGATCATATATTAGGCCACAAAAAGAGCCTCAGTAAATTCAAAAAGATTGAAATTATACAAACCAGCTTCTCAGATCACAAAGGTATGAAACTAGAAATAAATTACACAAAGAAAACAAAAAAGCCCACAAACACATGGAGGCTTAATAAAAAGCTCCTAAATAATCAATGGATCAATGACCAAATAAAAACAGAGATCAAGCAACATATGGAGACTAATGACAACAATAATTCAACACCACAAAATCTGTGGGATGTAGCGAATGCTGTACTAAGAGGGAAATATATTGCAATACAGGCCTACCTCAGGAAAGAAGAACAATCCCAAAAGAACAGTCTAAACTCACAATTAATGAACCTAGAAAAGGAAGAACAAATGAGGCCCAAAGTCAGTAGAAGGAGAGACATAATAAAGATTAAAGCAGAAATAAATAAAATTGATAAAAATAGAACAATACAAAGAATCAATGAAACCAGGAGCTGGTTCTTTGAGAAAATAAACAAAATAGATAAACCACTAGCCAGACTTACCAAGAAAAAAAGAGAGTCTACACACATAAACAGAATCAGAAATGAGAAAGGAAAATCACTACAGATACAACAGAAATACAAAGAATTATGAGAGAATACTATGAAAATCTATATGCTAACAAACTGGATAACCTAGAAGAAATGGACAAATTTCTAGAAAAATACAACCAAAACCAGGCAAAGATACCACAAAAAAAAAAATTACAGACCAATATCCCTGATGAACATAGATGCAAAAATTCTCAACAAAATTTTAGCAAACCAAATTCAAAAATACATCAAAAAGATCATCTATCATGATCTACTGGGATTCATCCCAGGGATGCAGGGATGTACAACATTCGAAAATCCATCAACATCATCCACCACATCAACAAAAAGAAGGACAGAAACCACATGATCATCTCCATAGATGCTGAAAAAGCATTTGACAAAATTGAACATCCATTCATGATAAAAACTCTCAAAAAAATGGGTATAGAGGGCAAGTACCTCAACATAATAAAGGCCATATATGACAAACCCACAGCCAACATTATACTTAACAGCGAGAAGCTGAAAGCTTTTTGTTTAAGATTGGGGACAAGACAAGGATGCCCACTCTCCCCACTTTTATTCAACATAGTACTGGAGGTCCTAGCCATGGCAATCAGACAACACAAAAAACAAAAGGCATCCACATGGGCACGACCGAACTCAAACTGTCCTTGTTTGCAGATGATATGATATTGTACATAAAAAAACCCTAAAGAATCCACTCCAAAACTATTAGATCTAATATCTGAATTCAGCAAAGTTGCAGGAAATAAAATTAATACATAGAAATCTGTTGCATTCCTATATACTAACGATGAACTAGCAGAAAGGGAAATCAGGAAAACAATTCCGTTCACAATCACAACAAAAATAATAAAATACCTAGGAATAAACCTAACAAAGGAAGTGAAAGACCTATACCCTGAAAATGACAAGACACTCTTAACAGAAAATAAAGAGGACACTAATAAATGGTAATTCATCCCATGCTCTTGGGTAGGAAGAATTAATATTGTCAAAATGGCCATCCTGCCTAAAGCAATCTACAGATTCAATGCAATTCCTATCAAAATACCAACAGCATTCTTCAATGAACTACAGCAAATAGTTCTAAAATTTATATGGAACAACAAAAGACCCCGAATAGCCAAAGCAATCCTGAGAAGGAAGAATAAAGCAGGGGGGATTATGCTCCCTGACTTCAAGCTCTACTACAAAGCTACCGTAATCAAGACAATTTGGTACTGGCACAAGAAAAGAGCCAGAGACCAGTGGAACAGAATAGAGAGCCCAGATATAAACCCAAGCATATACGGTCAATTAATATACGATAAAGGAGCTATGGATATGCAATGGGGAAATGACAGCCTCTTCAACAGCTGGTGTTGGCAAAACTGGACAGCTACATGTAAGAGAATGACACTGGATTACTGTCTAACCCCATATACACAAAAGTAAACTCAAAATGGACAAAGACCTGAATGTAAGTCATGAAACCATAAAACTCTTAGAAAAAAACATGGGCAAAAATCTCTTGGACATAAACATGAGCCACTTCTTCATGAACATGTCTCCCCAGGCAAGGGAAACAAGAGCAAAATGAACGAATATGACTATATCAAACTAAAAGGCTTCTGTATAGCAAAGGATACCATCAGTAGAACCAAAATATATCCTACAGTATGGGAGAATAGATTCAGAAATGACATATTCGATAAGGGGTTGACATCCAAATTATATAAAGAGCTCACACACCTCAACAAACAAAAAGCAAACAAGCCAATTAATAAATGGGCAGAGGAGCTAAACAGACACATCTCCAAAGAAGAAATTCAGATGACCAACAGGCACATGAAAAGATGCTCCACATCACTAGTCATCAGAGAAATGCAAATTAAAACCACAATGAGATATCACCTCACACCAGTTAGGATGGCCAATCTCCAAAAAACAAACAACAACAAATGTTGGCAAGGATGTGGAGAAAGGGGAACCCTTCTACACTGCTGGTGGGAATGCAAATTAGTACAACCATTGTGGAAAACAGTATGGAGGTTCCTCAAAAAACTCAAAATAGAAATACCTTTTGACCCAGGAATTCCACTCCTAGGAATTCACCCTAAGAATGCAGCAGCCCAGTTTGAAAAAGATATATGTACCCCTATGTTTATCACAGCACTATTTACAATAGCCAAGAAATGAAGCAACCTAAGTGTCCATCAGTAGATGAATGGATAAAGAAGATGTGGTATATATACACAATGGAATATTATTCAGCCATAAGAAGAAAACAAATTCTACCTTTTGCAACAACATGGATGGAGCTAGAGGGTATTATGCTCAGTGAAATAAGCCAGGTGGAGAAAGCCAAGTACCAAATGATTTCACTCATATGTGGAGTATAAGAACAAAGAAAAAACTGAAGGAAGAAAATAGCAGCAGACTCACAGAACCCAAGAATGCACTAACAGTTACCAAAGGGAAAGGGACTGGGGAAGATGGGTGGGAAGGGAGGGATCAGGGGGAAAAAGGGCTATTACAATTAGCACATGTAATGTAGCGGGTGTGGGGATGGGGTAGGGGGACATGGGGAAGGCAGTATAACACAGAGAAGATAAGTAGTGATTCTATAACATCCCTCTACGCTGATGGACAGTGACTGCAATGGTGGGGACTTGATAATAGGGGGAGTCTAGTAACCATAATGTTGCTCATGTAATTGTGTATTAATAATAGCAAAATAAAATATATATACAAATAAAATTAAGTTAAATTAAAAAAAACTAAATGCCCAAAAATAAGGACTAAATAAATTATAGTAGAGCCTCATAATAGAAATTATAATGTCATTAAAATATTTATGTATTTGCAAGAGAAATACTTTGTGATTTGAAAAAAGTTCATACTGACATTCAAAATATTAATATCATAAAGCAAGGTAAAATAAGCAAGATTTATCACTGTAAATAGTTTCCAAGAAACTTAAAATGATAAATGTATAATATAGACAAAGGAATTTACAATAAAACATTTACTTCTGAAATGCAGTAGCACAAATAAATTTATCTTTCTTCTGTAGTTAAACATGTTTGAAAATAAAATGAATTACTTATTAATGGAAAATATAAACTATTAACAATCATTTTCTTTTAAAAATGTATACTCCATACTATTATTCAAAGTTCATCTTTAAGAAACTTATGCAAATAATTTTTCCAGACCCTAACAAACTTGAAAGTATATAACTAGCGGTTGGGTTTTGAAAACTGAGAAAACTACGAGTTAGGTGTATATCCACTTCTTTGCCAGAATTGTAATTTTTTATCAATATCAAGATGCCTGTCATTATGGCTGCTCTGATTAGCCTGTCTTATGCTACCATTTAGAAGCAGAAAATAGTAATAGTAAAAGTCATTGCAGTAATATAACTGTAATTTCCTTCTCCACAAACTCAGCTACACAATGCTGAATATTTAATAGGTAGACTTTAAATATCTAGGCCCAAAATGCACAATAATAAATATTTCCATAACTGGATCTAGGGGTTGGATATTCAACTCAGTATATGAGGATGGCAGTTGAGATAGAAATGCACAAAGCAGGGCTGAAATCAATTCATCCATGCATTGTACACCCCAGTGTTACCTTTCTCCCACAGTGGAGAAGTATATAATCTCTCGCTTACTCATTCTTTTTTTTATTAGCATGAAACCTGCTTTTCAGCTCCCAAAGCTGCAATCCAATCAGACACATAGAGTAATTCCCTGTTTCAATGTTTCTTCCCACAGTCTAGTTCAGAATACAAATGCAGACAATATTGCTTTCCCAGAGGCAAGCCAGGAAAATCTTTTTCTTTCTATAATAGAGGCAGAGAATAAACATTTCAAAATTGAAACCCACTCATCTGTAAACAGAAATGACATAGCTGACATTTACTGGTTAAAAAAAAATAAGCAGAGATTATCATTTCATAGCCTGCAGTAGACTGAAACTAGTGGAAAAGCAAATACTTCTTTTAGCACACCATGTCCTGTCTGATCAGGGGTGAGGATCTTCATGTTGCAGTCCTTCTAATTGCTTTGCTTTGATTTTTAATGAACCCCCATTTCATTTACTCATCAACCACATATGGGTGAAAATGGATAGTGATGCACATTCACAGGGGCACTTTCATTAAAGATAAAAAGCTTCTGGGACCATGACCTTAAGAGGTAGTTAAACGGTTTCATTCTTTCTTACAGCTTTTCTCAGCTATATCGTTCAAGCTCTATAAACCCTCACACACACAAAAAAAGGAGTTCACAGTGTACATAAAATAAGAAACTTGAGTTATTATTATTTAATCTGTATGTACACTCCTGGGAGCTGTCCATATTGATTTGCATCTGTGCCTCCATGCCCTGAAAATTGGGGAGGATGGAATCTAAGGAGAAATGGAGAGTTTTGACAAGTTATCAAGTGTCCAAGTTATCTGAAACCAAAAGTTGTCTGAGCTTAGGTGTATTCATGAGAAGTAGAACCACTCTGTCTAGAGCTTGAGCCAAGAGAGCAGAGAAGCAAACTGGATATGACCCTAGACTGGAGAATAGAGCAAGGGATTTGGAATTCAAAAATGAACATTTGAATGCTTGCTCAATTTCATGAGCTGCTTACCCGTTAGCAAACAATTCTGAGCCTCAGTTTCTTCACAAAGAAAAGGGAGGCACCAATACTATCTACTGAGCTTACCTCACAGTACCAGAACCAGGATAAACTGAGAGAACATAAATAAAAAGCTTCAAAAACTATGGCTATGTCTGTGACTATATTGTGCAAATAAAGCAGACATTTCAAACCAGTGAAGAAAGTATGCCTTATTTAATTAATTTTTTGAGACAATTGCCTATGCATCTGAAGGGAAAATTAATAATTTAGAGCACTAGTTCACATCTTTCACAAAAACAAAAAAAGGTATATCCAAAACTTAAATGTATAAACTGAACCCAAAATTTATTAGAAGAATGTATTTCCATAAATGTTTATGAACTTCAAGTAGGAAAAACCTTCCTAAATCAGACACCAGAAGTGAAATCTGGCATGAAAATACTTGCAGTATATAATTATATAAGGAAGCATATACACGGGTATTCATCACATCTACCTTTAGCAAAATATTGGGAAAAAATAATATGTTCATCAAAAAGAATGGCAAATAACTATACTATACTTAAATTATAGAATATGATGCAGTGACTAAAAAATATGAGTTGGTTCTACATGCACAAATATGGAAAGAACTGGGAGTTATATTATTGAGTAAAATTAGTTAATGACATATAATGGATGACACCATAGTCTCAGAACATGCACAAGACAAGACAAATTGAAGTGAGCCCTACAGTTGTTCCAGATTACTGCCATGAGAATTTCCAAGCAATGGCTCAGGGAGAGGAAACTCAGCACCAGACAGATTGAAAGAGCTAACAGTCCAGGGAAGTCAGGGAAACTAGAACCCACAGGACAGAGTACTTGAAAGGAAAGAGCTTAACAGAGAGACAATTCTGGAGATCAACAGAAGGTTCCCTCAAATAATCAGTAAAATACTGGCCAGTGCATGCATTTGAGGATACTACCTTCAGCAGAGAAGAACACTGTCCAAAAGAATTAGAGGGAACAGTGCCCAGCACTCATACAATGCCAGGAACAGTGCACATTCAAAAAGCTGTAGAGCTCCATAATTCATGGCCGTTGGATAGAATATCCAGACAGGGTTTGCTTCAGAAAAGAGGAATAATTAGCCCTAGATTAAATGCTGCTTTGGTCCCACCAAACAAATATTCAAAGACCTAAAGGAACAAAAGATTAACATGTAACCCAATTGTACACCAATATAAAGCCTAAGAATATATATGTACACACATATATGCATATATATTTGAATACAAAGCCATGCATCATCAAATAAAGTAAACATCACAATGCTTAGCATGCAATCAGAGTTTTTCAGACATGCAAAGAAACAAGAAAATATGTGCCATAATGAGGAGAAAAATCGGCCAATCAAAAATGCCCCAGAACTGACATAGATGACAGAATTAAACAAGGATACTAAAATAGTTCTCTACACTACATTCTATACATTCAAAAAATGCATCCATGAAACTTTTCAGATTATTTTATGAGGAAGAAACAAAAGAAAAATTAATTATAAAATAAAAATACTGTCTTTCATTCTTTTTTGCTTCCTACCCAAACTATTTATTGGGTACTTGTTTTCATATAGGGCTGAATGCTAGGCAATGGGCATTCAGTAGTAAACACAGCAGACATGGTGCCTACCTTCAAAGGGCTTACTGTTTAGATTAAACAAAAATAACAACAAAGTAGTATGGGGTTATGACATATATTGAAGTAAAATCTGTGAGAAAGGGAAGATATGAAAGTATACAACCTCAAGATTACTCTACTCTTTATGTTATATTCTCACTTGCCAAGAAATATTATACTTAATCCAAAAGATGGCAGAACAAGAAAAAAATCAACAGTGAAGAACATGAAATAGAAACAAATAGCAAGATGCTAGATTTCTACTGTATCATATTAATAATCACATCAAATATAGTCTAAACACCCCCATTAAAAGGAGAAAACAGCCATATTAAATATAAACAAACAAGATCTAATTATATGCTATTGAAAACTCAGTTTAAATACAAGGACACAAACAGAATAAAAGTAAAAGAATAGAAGCAAAAATGGAAAAGAAAATGCTAAGCTAAAACTCATCAAAAGAAAGCTGGAGAAGCTATATTAACAATATCAAAGTGCATTTCAAAGCAAAGAATATTACTCAGGATAAAGAACCTTATTTCATAATGATAAAGGGATCACTTCATCAAGAGGAAGCAACAATTCTAAACTCTTATGCACTCATAAAAAAAGCTTCAAATACTTAAGCAAAAACTGCTAGGACTTCAAGGAGAAATATACAAATCCACAAATAAGATATTTCAATACCTCTTTTCCAGTTATCAAAGAACGGGTAGGCAGAAAATCAGCAAGGATATGGTAGATTGGAAACCACTATCACCAAACTTAACTAGATTAATTTTTAGGGAATACTCCACTCAACAATATCAAAAAATATATTTTTTTCAAATACACATAGGACATTTATCAGGGTAAATCATATTTAGGAAAGGTTGGCAGTTTACCAACAGTAAAAAAAAGACACACAGTTGTATTAGAATTTCAGATTGATTTTCAGATAACATCAAATGATATTAATGTTTTAATACAGATTATTTTTTAAAGCAGTTTTAGGTTCACAGCAAAATTGAGAGAAAGGGACAAAGATATCCCATACACTCTCTGGCCCAAAAAGTATAGACTCTCCCACCAGAGTGCCCAGCCCATTGTTTGCATTACTATTCACTCTTGGTGGTGTACATTCTACCAGTTTGGATAAATGTACAGTGACATGTATCCACCATTATAGCATCATTGCTGAAAGGAAGTTAAGATCTAAATAAATGGAAATATTTATCTTGTTATTAATATATCAATTCATGCTAATCTATAGATTCAACACAATTCTAATGGAAATCCCAGTAGGATTTTTTTTGTGGAAATTGGAAAGCTGATTCTAAAATGCAAGTGGAAAAGCAAAGGATATAGAAGAGTGAGAATAATTTTTTTTAATATTAAAATTTTCTCCATACTGTATTTTTCAACATTTTAAATCATTATATCCTTCACAGTACACATTAGTAAAACAAAGTGTTGTTTTGCTTTGTTTTTAAAGAGTTAACACTACTCCCAGGACACAAGGAACCACCAGGAGAGTTGAGATAGTTTATATTTTATCAGAGCAAACATCAGGACAGAGGAATAAAATGGATCAAGCTCAAACGAAAACTGTATGAATACTTGAAAACTGTTAAAGACATCTCAGGTAAGGAACAATATTAAAAATACTAGTCTTAATAAGGTATCCAATATGCAAAAAAGCTCAAAGAGCTTCCGTCTTGTGTACCATCTTTCTTTTTCTACGTTGTATACATGCTTCTGAACACAGCATGGGGAGAAAACAGAAGAGGCAGAGTTTCACTGTCTTAATGTTTCAGTGAATAGCATCATTAATCTAAGTTTCTTCTTTTTTGGTGGAAAAAATAATAATAATAATTGCCACTTTTGTTAATTTAAATTTTATGAACTATGATGTCACTTTATAAAGTCCTAGTTGGCTTATGATAACCCAGTTTCTCTTAGTCGCTATTTCCTTTGTTCTCTCTATCCCCTCCTTCCCTCTCCCATTCCCCTTACCTCTATTTACCCCTTTCCTCTCTTTCAGTCTCTCTGTTTCTTTTTCTCTCTCTCACTTTCAGCAGCTCATAAGTAATAATTTTGGAGAAGAGTCTTGGTCTCCAACCTACCAATGGTGAAACAAGCTCCCTTCTTTCCATTCTTGCAGAACTCTGTGCCCACTGCCACACTGCATTTGTCTCACTGGACTGCAAAACAAGTCTGTTTGTGTGTTGAACTCTCCTAATTGTCCATGAGTTCCTCAGTGACCAGGCTTTTTCGTGCTTTTATTACCTGTGCCTAGCAGAATGCTTTGTTCTTAATATATTTGATTCCTATATACTGAACAGATGTACTTTCTTAAGTTCTGTGAATACTGCACTTGTTTCTTGGTACAGAATAAGACACTATGGAATTCACATTTTTAGAATGTGTCATGGAAGTAGACAGATGAAAGTAGTGTGTGGGAAAAAAAAAATCCTCCTTTAAGAAGCAACTATTCTTCCATGGAAACATACCTCCGGCAAAGAAACTGTAGCAAAGATAACCAGTGGTAGAAAAAAAAATACTGATAATCCTAGAACATCAAGGTAGGTCATCTTCCCATCTAAATATATAATACTACGATCTTCTCGGTCGCCCAAGTTGAAAAACAACAAAAACGTGGCATCATCTTTAATTTTCTTTCTCCTCCTCACCCCACATTCAAGCTATGGCCCTCTTTTCAGTTTTTACCTTTTTTGGTTGTTTTATTTTAGATACCTTCTTAATGAGACAGACTACCCTAAGGTTTTGGTTTTTGACTCAATCTGAGACTGATTTAGGGAGTGGGTTTATATCTCATTTATGGGTCTTGTTAAAAAATATGTTTCTTGACTTTTAACTCCAACACATTAATTTTTATTTCCATATTTTAATACTTTGATTTATATATTTTGCTAACTGAATTGACCATGTTTTGTCTTGTTTATTCATTCATTCATTAAATATTTATTAAGTGCCTGTTGTTTGTGGATGACACTTTTTTAGGAGCTCAATGAGAAGAGTAAACCAAACATGAAAGTCCCTTTTCCTCTGGAGCTAAGGAAATTTTCTAATAGTAATTTGGATTGTTAATATAATTTATTTTTTCCATTTTATACTAGTTACTTTTATGTAGCTTATGTAAAACTCTAGTTCTTAATTTCTTTTTAGATAATATGACCTCTGTCACCCCCATGAGACATAGTTTTTATTCACTTTTTTGGTTCATGATTTTAAATAGCAAACTCAGCCTGTATTTCTTTACTTTTCCACTGCAGGCACCATGAGCTGACTAGAAAAAGTATTATTCTCACTCTTCCTCCCTCTTCCAGTGCTCTATATAATGAGTTTTGGGTTTATTTTATTTTTAAAATGTCAAAGTTTAGAATATTTATTTTCTGTGACCATTTTAACCTACATCTTGACTCTGTGTTTTAAGTGGACCCAGTAATCACCTTCACTTCATTAGACCACAGCTATGGTCAATCTGTAGTTTGTTGTTTTGGTTTACTTTTGTTTATTCATTTTTTTCAACAAGAGCTCAAGGACTCGTTAGGCTATGAATTCTTGAATATTTGAGAATGTGTATCTGTTGTCTATATATTTGAATAATAACTTGCACCTGATTCATTCATCTCTGGGATAAGAATCTACAACTAAGATTTCCAGTGCCCCTTTCCTCTTGTTCCTCCTTCCTTAGAGGACCCTCCTTTGCTGCTGGAGATTCTTCTGGGTGATTATGATTATTTCTCCCTTCCTGTTTAGCTTACCTCCAAAACAAGAAAATCCAAATTAGTGAGTACAACTTTTCTCATTTCAGGTGAGATAATGGTGGTTTTTCCTAATCTTTTCCTTGGAGTGCCTGTATATCCTCTCCATCCATTTCTTCCTAAACTGGTAGCATGCCTCATGCCTCATTTCTGAACACCATATCTATTTACTGTTGAAGATTTTAATGAAGGTTAAAGTGGTCAGTTGCCACCTAAAAGTCTTGCAGGGTGGCATTTAATAAAGTTCAGTCTTATCCTCAGGACTGCACGTTAATGAGTCTCACTGACCCACTTCCAGTTTTTAAAATTATTAACATATAAAACACATAACTTCCACTAGAAACAAAATACTCTTCTTGATATGACAATCACAATTTTTCACTGGAAACATATTCACATTGGAAGACAATTATAATCAGAAGTACAATTACTGAGTCTCTTGTCAACACAGAGTACATTGATGATCTTAGGAAATGCTCTTCATGTAAAACAATCTGAGTTAATCTTTCCCATTTGAGGAACGGGTTTGCCGGTTATACCCTTAATGTTCAAAGTCTATGACCAATGCTTCTATCTTGTCATAGTCTCTATTTAGACATGCTAACAATTTATACAGAGCCTACCTTTTGTTAGGTGTAAGGTCTATCCTTTTGGGGTAACTATATATTGGACCTTTGGTGATGCTTTCATAGTTGGAGAACTGAGATTAATCATCCCAATTTTAGAAGTGAGAAAATTGAAACTTAGAGAAGCTAAGTCATATTATACATGTTAGATGACATAATTAAACCTAGTCTAATACCAAATCTTATGATTTTTTTGTCTGCTCTTTTACCTGGGCAGAAAAGCTGATGTTTCCAAGATATTCGTATCACTGCCTATGCTTGTTTACCTTGTACCTTTTATTTTTTATGGGCCTATAAAACTAAGGATGCCACTTATAAGACCCTTGGAAATATTTCATTCATTTATTCACTCAACGAATATATATATTTTTAATTGGAGTACTATAGCAGATACTGTGCCCTTTGGACACACATGCTAAAGGCTGCTTACTGGGAAAATCTGTCCTTCCTCCCAGAAAGTTTTCTTGCTGCTGTTTTAGTTTTTTGTTTCATTTTTGGTTTTGTTTTCATTTTGTTTTGTGTTACCTGAGGAGCACATTCACCTGAATGTAGGGCAACTAGACATAAAATAGAGTTAACCTTCCTGGAAGTGCCCTTGTCAAATGACAATCAGAGTTAATAAATAAACACCCGGGCACTTCATTATCCAGTTGAGATAACTCTGAGGAATGTTCGGCACCATCTCGTACGTTGCACCATTGGACTGAATTCGTATTTTCTGGATTGACAATTTGCCTGATGTCACACTCTTTTTGGCTTTCTTCTGTTCCCTATCTCACTTCGTCACTTCTCTACTGGATTTTCTGGGTCACTTCTCAAATACGGGCACTCAAATACCTTCTTGAAGATATGCTTATTGGAGAACCTGAACTAAGACAAAGGAATACTAGCTGCCCATTACTGTTGAAAGATCTGAGGATAAAATGGCAAAAATATATAAATAAGTAAAATTTATTATCTGATCTGTGTCAGAAAAATTATTTGCAACTTGGAAACAGGTGAAATTAATTACTGAGTGTCCTTTCAATGCAGTTCTAGTTTGTCTTACCATCAACAGGGCTATTTTACAACTCCATTGGCGCAGAGGTTAATTTGTAAACTTTTGTCAAGCAGAAAGCAAATAATTTCTGTCCAATGGAATAGTTAGTGCCAAAGGTTGTATTTTATTTCCCTAGACAACATTAATCAGTTTTATATATAATCCAGCAATCTTATTCTGACATTTCTTTATTAAAGTGCCTAGTTTCATCCAATGCTTTTGAACGGATTTTAACATTATGTTGTTTGCCTTGTTAATAAAGAAAAAAACGTAACATTAATGGCATGTGTTCTTTTTACATTTGCATAAGTCATATTTTATAACCTTGACGAATTTAACATCAGAGAGACAAAAAAAATAAAGAATAACTATACACATACATACACACACACACATATATTTCCTTTCAGTCTTGTCTAGATGAGTGTTAAAAGAAGAATAAAGTGGGGAAGAGATTAGAGACTGATGGTTTGGGGAGAAGAGTTAGAGAATAGGTCAGATACACATCTAAAGGCACAGCATTCCAGGCAAACAAACAATACAAATGTGAAAAACATGCAAAAAAACTGTGCTTGACAAATTCAAGTAACAACAGGAAGACCCCCAGGGATAGAAATTCAGTAAGTTATGTGGGGAAAGAGGAAGGGAATGTTAAGAGAAAAGGACAAAGAAGTACCCAGGACCAGATAACACATGGCCGTCCAGATCACATATGTGGCCCTCTACATTTCTCAAGGAAGTGTTTCATACTCTGAGAAAGCAAAAAGCATTGGTGATTTTTAAGCAACAGTGACATAATACGCTCTGTTTCTAAAAGATAATAAGCAGCTACACTATTGAGATTACAGTCTAGGGCAGGTGCAGAGAGACCAGTTAGGATTTTTTGTTTTCTAGTTTTGGAAAGGTGGTTGGTAGCCTGGACCTGAGTGATAGATAGTGAGAAGGCATCTGATCCTGGATAAATTTTGAGGTAAAACCAACCTAATCCTCCCTGCTGATTGGATAGGATTTATGAGAATGAATATCAGTCTTCACTTATTCACTTTTTCAAGTATTTAGTGCCTATTGGGTTAGGTGTACAATAAAACAGCTTCTGAGATTCATATGGACTTTTGTTGCAGGTCTAACAAATTTGAGATTAATATAGTCATGTCACTTCAGAGACGTTTTAATACTTAAAACTGCCACTTTCACAAATGGTGATAAATGCATCAGCAAAAAATCTCATCACAGTAACTTAAACATAGGTTTTTTTGACATAGTCAATACTGAGCCACACTCTAGTTCTCAGAAAGACACTCGTGTAAAGTCAAGGCAGGCTTATTTTCCACTAATGAAATAAAAACACACAAAAATGAAACTCAGATATCCAAAAAATAGAAGAGGAGGGAATACTTCCAAACTCATTCTATGAAGCCAGCATCACTCTAATACCAAAACCGGGCATAGACCTCACCAAAAAAGAAATTACAGACCAATATCCCTGATGAACGTAGATGCAAAAATACTCAACAAAATATTAGCAAACCGAATTCAAAAATACATCAAGAGGATCATACACCATGATCAAGTGGGATTCATCCCAGGGATGCAAAGATGGTACAACATTCGAAAATCCATCAAAATCACCCACCACATCAACAAAAAGAAGAACAAAAACTACATGATCATCTCCATAGATGCTGAAAAAGCTTTTGACAAAATTCAGCATCCATTCATGATTAAAACTCTCAACAAAATGGGTATAGACGGCAAGTACCTCAACATCATAAAGACCATATATGACAAACCCACAGCTAACGTCATACTTAACGGCGAGACGCTGAAAGCTTTTCATCTAAGATTGGGAACAAGACAGGGATGCCTGCCCACTCTCTCCACTGTTATTCAACATAGTACTGGAGGTCCTAGCCACAGCAATCAGACAAAACAAAGACATACAAGGCATCCAGACTGGTAAAGAGGAAGTCAAATTGTCACTATTTGCAGATGACATGATACTGTACATAAAAAACCCTAAAGACTCCATTCTAAAACTACTAGAACTAATATCTGAATTCAGCAAAGTTGCAGGATACAAAATTAACACACAGAAATCTGTTGCTTTCCTATACACTAACGATGAACTAACAGAAAGAGAAATCAGAAAAACAATTCCATTCACAATTGCATCAAAAAGAATAAAATACCTAGGAATAAACCTAACGAAGGAAGTGAAAGACCTGTACTCTGAAAACTACAAGACACTCCTAAGAGAAATTAAAGAGGACACTAACAAATGGAAATGCATCCCATGCTCTTGGCTAGGAAGAATAAATATTGTCAAAATGGCTATACTACCTAAAGCAATCTACAGATTCAATGCAATCCCTATCAAAACTACCAACAGCTTTCTTCAATGAACTGGAACAAATAATTCTAAAATTCATATGGAACGACAAAAGACCCCGAATAGCCAAAGCAATCCTGAGAAGGAGGAATAAAACAGGGGGAATTATGCTCCCAGACTCCAAGCTCTACTACAAAGCCACAGTATTCAAGATAATTTGGTATTGGCACAAAAACAGACCCACAGACCAGTGGAACAGAACAGAAAATCCAAACATTAACCCAAACATATACAGTCAATTAATATTTGATAAAGGAGCCTTGGATATACAATGGGGAGATGACAGCCTCTTCAGAAGCTGGTGTTGGAAAAACTGGAGAGCTACATGTAAGAGAATCAAACTGGACTACTGTCTTGCCCCATACACAAAGGTAAACTCAAGGTGGATCAAAGACCTGAATGTAAGTCATGAAACCATAAAACTTTTAGAAAAAAACATAGGCAAAAATCTCTTGGGCATAAACATGAGCAACTTCTTCATGAACATATCTCCCCGGGCAAGGGAAACAAAAGCAAAAATGAACAAGTGGGACGATATCAAGCTGAAAAGCTTCTGTACAGCAAAGGATACCATCAGTAGAACAAAAAGGCACCCTATGGTATGGGAGAATATATTCACAAATGACATATCTGACAAGGGGTTGACATCCCAAATATATAAAGAGCTCACATGCCTCAACACCCAAAAGCAAATAACCTGATTAAAAAATGGGCAGCAGATCTGAACAGACACTTTTCCAAAGAAGAAATTCAGATGGCCAACAGGCACATGAAAAGATGTTCCACATCACTATTATCAGAGAAATGTAAATTAAAACCACAATGAGATATCACCTCACACCAGTGAGGATGGCCAATCTCCAAAAAACAAACAACAAAAAATGCTGGCGAGGATGTGGAGAAAGGGGAACCCTCCTACACTGCTGGTGGGAATGTAAATTAGTTCAACCATTGTGAAAAGCAGTATGGAGGTTCCTCAAAAAACTCAAAATAGAAATACCATTTGACCCAGGAATTCCACTCCTGGGAATTTACCCTAAGACTACAGCAGCCCAGTTTGAAAAAGACAAATGAAACCCCTATGTTTATCGCAGCACTATTTACAATAGCCAAGAAATGGAAGCAACCTAAGTGTCCACCAGTAGATGAATGGATAAAGAAGAAGTGGTACATATACACAATGGAATATTATTCAGCCATAAGAAGAAAAGAAATCCTACCATTTGCAACAACATGGATGGAGCTAGAGGGTATTATGCTCAGTGAAATAAGCCAAGCCGAAAAAGACAAGTATCAAATGATTTCACTCATATGTGGAGTATAAGAACAAAGAAAAAAAACTGAAGGAACAAAACAGCAGCATACTCACATAACCCAAGAATGGACTAATAGTTACCAAAGGGAAAGGGACTGGGGAAGATGGGTGGGAAGGGAGGGATAAGAGGGAAAAAGGGGCATTACGATTAGCAGACATAATGTTGGGGGGGCATGGGGAGGGCTGTACAACTCAGAGAAGACAAGTCGTGATTCTATAGCATCTCAGTATGCTGATGGACAGTGAGTGTAATGGAGTTGGTAGGGGGGGTCCTGATGAAAGAGGTAGTTTAATCACCATAATATTTCACATGTAATTGTAGATTAATGATACCAAAATAAATTATATATTAAAAAAGAAATGAAACTCAGAGTGTGGATCTGTTTACATGAGCTTTAGATTTGTGAACTAGGGTTGTAAAATTTTAGGAGTTTGTTTTTAAGGATGACATTGTTTTCAGTATCTGGCAGCCCATTGTCAAAATACCCTGAATCATTAAACACTAGAGTACTTTCATTTGATATTGTTTATGGTAGTATTGTTCCTAAACCAAATAAGGGGCATGCATTTCATGCTACGAACTGACCTCTAAATTTCTGCCAACTCATCTTCTTTTTTTTTATTTTGGTATCATTAATATAAAATCACATGAGCAGCATTGTAGTTACTAGACTCCCCCCATTATCAAGTCCCCACCACACACCTCATTGCAGTCACTGTCCATCAGCATGATCTTTTTATCTTTAAATAAATAAATGTTTGTTTTATCTTCATTAGTCAATAAATTGATCTCTAAAGCAATATGTGTAAACCAGAGATAGCATGAAAGATAACAGGGGACAAAATAGATCTTCAGCTAACTTTTACTTTTATCTTTTCTTTTTCAATGTGAAATTTGAGTATCTATTAGTACAGCAGTACATGGATGTAATTCTTAAACAGTAGATATATATGGGAGTATATTTATAATTTTTCCTTAGGCAGGTAGAGTAAAAAAGATTGGAGATGTAACATATTTATTATGCTTATTTTTATTATCTGTGTATCTATCGCTGCTATAATGTAATCTCTATGAAGGATGTGATTTATTTTTATTGTTGTTATTAGACATCTGAGAATAAAAAGCCATGACTAGTACATAATAAGTACACAATAAACTATGTGTTTGATTAAAAAGATGGACTAGCATTTATAATCATGTCTTGCTGTATTTCTTGAATAAAGAAATATGAGGAAGAAAATTTCCTGACCTGGAAATTGCATACATATGCATAATGTGAAGGACACAAAGAAGAACAAAAGAGAAAGTATCAGATACTTATTCTCCAAGACTTTACATTAGTATTGTGAAGAAAGATTCTAACAGAGAGCAGTGTCCACCAAGGGACTAGCCAGTATAGAGAAATAAGTCATCTGGGGTGGTTGAAGATGATGTTAATAACAATAATATACTTACCATTTGTTGTTTATTATGGGCCAGTTAATGAAAACAAGCACTTTTATAGATATTCATTTTTATCCTCAGGGATAAAATACTAGAATTCTTGATATATAATAGATGCTCAAAAAGCATGCATAAGACATAAATTTTCTCTTTAATTCACCCAACAACCATATAAAGAAGGAAGCATTTTTTAACTTCTTTTTTCAGATTATAACATCTGAGGCTAGAGAGGTTAAGACACTTGCCCCCAGTTGCACACAGAGGATATAAAAGAGTCTAGCATTATATCAATTTGAGATGAGAAACTAAGTCTTAACCAAGATGGCTGAATCTGTTTTTAATGAAAATAAATATGACAACTGTGCAGAGATTAATACGCATGCAGTATTCTATAGAGGGATTAATAAGTTGGGTGTGCAGACTTTGCAGATCAGTTATTTTTATAAAACCTTATAAATAACTCTCATTTTTACCAGCCCAAATGGTGAGGTGTGCAGTGTTGAGTGAGGTAGAGAGTGGTAGGAAAAGTAGGTGGATGATCCAGAAATGTAATTAGTGACCAACTGATGATTGCTGAGGAGATGAACTACAGAGTGACTAGAAGTAACTGTTAGACTCTGGTTTAAATGTGGCTGAGGATGCACGATGGAGCTGCTGGGGAAGTGACTGTGTGTCTGTAACAAGGAACTCTCATTCTGTCCTTAGCCACCATGGCGAATGCCAAGCCTAGAAAATCACAGCCGAGTTCATTATTCAAATGATGAGAGAAAGTGTATAAGGAATAGGTTGTATAGAAGATTCGTCATGTAAAAGTTAAAGTTGGGAGAAAACAATGCTCTCGCCTGTTGATAAAGGCAGAATCAGAGTAGTGAAGATTGTGATGTCCCACCCCAAAGGGTGGGAGAGAAAGAATCCCAATGCTAAGCTCATTTGCAATAAAATAAAACTTTACTCCAGAAAGCCATCAAGAGCATTTTACCTGTCTCAGATAAAGCACAGATAAAGATTAAATTGATTCCAGTATGTTTGGGAGCTACCAGCCTAGGGAGGTGAAGGTAAAAAAGACATGAAAGTGAAACACTGGAATATGCAAAACAATGTGAAATTATGCGTCATTTTCCAGCCATGGTTTCATGACAAGCGTGGAAAAGACAGACTGGATCTCTCAGCAGGTTTGGTTACTCAGCATGTGAGTATCTCCAGAGGGTTGCAGAGAAGAAGTGCCACTCAAACTAGTCCACCAAATAAAGTAAGGAAGAGAAATGTATCTGCCCAATGTCACTTTATCTTTCATTTCCCATTGGTCAGGATACAACTCCTAAACAACAAATTTGGGTCTCCAGCCTATTTGTGGCTAAGAAGCCAGAAAGGTGTGTTGAAGTGTTCATCCAAGGCCCAGAGAAGAGTGACGGCCCAGTATGAGCAGTGCGCCAAAGAGAGGAATTAAAAAGCTCAGAGTATTTGAGGAGGATATATAAGGTTTATGTCCCAACACAAAAAGATTACATTGCTTCGTGATGTCTCTTTATCTGTACCTTCCAAAATGCTAGGAGTAAAAGGAAAATCTTAGAAAAGAAAGGGTTTGCCCTAAAATTACTTTAGGACAAAATAGAAATGCTTGGAATCGAAGAGTCTCTTCCAAGCAAGGGTGTGGCAAACCCAGGTGAGATTTAGGTCAGCGTCTAGGTTCTGAAAGTCGGCCCCAAGGGGAAACTGGTGGTAGATCAAGGAACTCAGGAAATTCAAAGGGTGGCGTGACAAAAGTTGGAATATATGAGGAACAGAATAGCATTTTGAAAAGGAGAGGGTTAAACAAACAGGCTCCAACCCTGAGAAAAGGCTAACTGGAAGGAGAATGAGCAGCCATGAATCCATGCATATGAGCAGAAGGGAGCCACTCCTCAATTAAGTTTTTATTTTAATAACAATTGTAACAATATTAACTGACATTTATTCCATACTTATTTGCCAAGTTTCATAAAACTGTTAACTCTATTAACTCATTTTGTTCTTTCATTGCTATATATGAGGCAGGTACAGTTATCCCATTTCACAAATGAAAAACTAAGCCCCTGAGAAGACAAGTAAAATGCATAGTTTGTACAGTTCAAGTCAGAAACAAAGCCAGGATTTTAACCCAGGGAGACAGGCTCTGGAGAGTGCAAAGGAGGACATAAATTCAATACATAAATCCCAAACTGACCAAGTTAATAAAATAGGATAGCAATTTATTTTAATGACCATTAGCTTTGGGGGGGAATTTTTACATGGAGCTACATCATATGTGAGTTGAAATCACCTATTGACAAAATGTCCAGTATTGCTCACAATCAGAATTACTTAGAAGAAAAAGAGAAAAATTGAACAAAAAGAGAAAACCTCCCATGACTTAGAAATCCTTACAACTCAGGCAAGTTGAAGTAATCAACAACTGAGGGAAAATGTGCGCAGTACAGCCGAACCAAGTAGACTTTTCAGTCTCACAGGCGTAAGGCGACCATTTTAATTCCTTCCTTCTCAAAGGCTTCATGATTTCTAGGTTTCTGCCGTGAGAAGGTAGCTTCTCTTTTACCGTGAGTGCATCAGAGGAAATTGTGATAGTCTACCCAGAATGTCTGGGCATTTTTCTAGAAATAGAGTGTCTTCCATGTAAAAGTAAATGCATCTGGGCTATATTTAGGATTTTGCTCTCTTAAAGATACTATACTAACATCTGGTATTTTCAATATTCCCTGAATAAATTTAAAATAAGATAGGAGGATGTGGTACAGGGACCTTGATTTTGATAGCAATTAAATATAAATTAGCTTTCTCACTTTCAGAGTATTATTAGGAGACTGGCTGCAGTTTAAACTTCATCAGGGTTGATCTGAAAATTTGACTTCAAAGCATTAATAATCACTTGTAAAAATCTTTACATGACTTTTTTTCTTTTCGTTTACACTTTGAACAGCAAGAATGCCTCTCTTTTGAAGAAAATGCTCTAGGAACAAGCATGAATGTCTACTTCATATTAAAAAGAAAACCAATAAAGAAATCCATAGCCACCATGAAACTAATGATGTACTTGATGAAAGAGCAAAGGTGGGTGGAAGAACTCCATCATGTAGCCATGTGTTTCTGACTTCTTTCCCTTAATCTGACAGGATGACAACTAACAGAGAGACCTGTTTTCTTAAAAGGAAAATAACTTTTAGCCCCAGATTTGAGCTATCTACAGAGCTCTCACCAGCCGTTAATGTTTATTTAAATGCCTTTTAGGATGATTTGCCCATCTGGAGTCGCAAATGAGCAAGCATTTGAAATTTGGTACCTTTTTTTTTCACAAGCAAATATCATGTTAATGAGTAGCTGGTAATTGAGGGGCAGTTCCTATGACATTTTCGTAAGACTTATCTATGATACTATGTACAGCTGGCACACAGCGGTACCCAAATGGGAGCCTATATCTCTCTCTGCCAACAGCTCCGCAACCTTTTCTCTTGCTTCTCTCGTCCACCCTCCTTTTCCTCTTTATTCTCCCACCCTCTTTACCCTGCATGCTTCTTCTGGACATTTCCTTCACCTCTTAAGCCAATGACATTCCTAGCACCCGATCCCTCTGGTGACTTTTGTGATTAAACTGTATAACAAATATTAGCTATTTTTCCTCAGATATATTCCAGTAATTGAGGAAATCAGTATTTCCATTAATAAACTAAGTAGCACCTTGAAGGTGGATGAGGTTTGCGGTTTATTGCTCCATTTCCTAGCTACTGCTTTGGTCCAAGGTCCAAAGGTCCAAACCTTTGTGAACCAAATTTTGTAATACTCTAACAAAGTAAAATGGCAGGCTAAAAATCATCAGAGTTTTCTATCTTTCAATCTTGAAGAAAATATCCAGTTGGGACATCTACTTTATTGACCCTAATGTTCACTGAGCATTTACTATGGGCCAAAACATGTTTTAAGTGTTTATGTGTATAAACTCAGTTAACCTTCATAACAAACTTCTGGGGGGTGTGCTATTATAAACCTTTATTTTACAGATAAGGATAACAGAGAACAGAAGGTGAAGTAAATGCCGAAGTTTACATAGCCGGTGAGTGGTGGAGAAGAATGCAAAAAACCTCTGGTGTTGACTGCTACACTGTATTACCTTTTACCCCTGTGTTCTTATCTGGAACACATGCAGATAAATAAACATTGAAAATGAATGTTTTGAATATAGGTGCTGAACAGTTTTGCAGACCTTGTAGAAAGTGTATACTGTTGTGTGGTTTGCAGACACAATGAAGCTCTTTATATATTAAGATTGATGTTTAAATAACCATTTTTGTCCCTTTATTTCCATATGAATATGAAGTAGGCTCCTCCTCACTTGTGTTTAATATAAATGCAGTTTCCTCTCTATAAGTCTCTGGATTAAAAGAAAATGATTTGTGTCTGGAAGAGTTGTACACTACCCAGGTGCTTTTTATGGTTGGGCTTCACATTAAGAAAACATTTGCCATGGAAACATCTGGAAAACAGATCATGCAAACAGCATTTTACACAAGGGGATCCACTTAATTCAGTTGTTCTTTTTAAAAATGGGCCACCCTGTTCATGCCAACTGTATGCATTTAAAGCATATGAGCTATAAAAATGTCTCATGCTCAAGCAATCAGCTTTTCATTACTCTCAAATATTTTATCTGGATTATACTCCACAGCCAAGGACTTCCCTGTCCTACTATCAACTCTGGCTTAAGATAAAGCATTGCTAGGAATCCTCTTCTCATCAGCCATGAAAGAAATAGTTACTGCCAAAGAGAACCTGATAAATGATTAGGTATGGGCTCAAGAAAGAAAACATCTATGTAGGCATACCTTGGTGTATAACTGAGTAGCAACATAGGAAGAATAAGAAAGTTAGGTCTAAAACAATGGTTCTTAACTGGAAGTTAGTGTAAGAAATGGCTGTAGAGGAACCACACCTCCCACTGATTCATGAATTTGGGAAGGACCCAGTAAATTTGTATTTGAACAAGTTTCCCCAGTGATGCTGGTGTGTGCCTAGTGAGAAAACATTTCTGTAAATCAACATTTCCAAAAATTGCTTAATGATAAGAGTGGTCTGGGTTGTTTGTTAAAAATACAGGTTACTAAGTCCTTCATCTGAAGAATCTCCATTAAGTAGATTTGGAGATATGGGAGGGGAGTTTATTTCCTTTTGGACCAGTTTCAGAAACATTGCCCTAAATCAGTATTTTGCTACAGTGTCCTATAAGATACAATGCAAGGCAATGACTGTCTTGTCAATCATTGCTTATGAGAATTCCCTCCTTGAGGGTTCCCAAACACAGATAAGTATAATAAAGGTTTTTTAAAGTCTGATGGTAGCAAAGAAAATTCTTAATATTGCTTTATGTATGGTTTTATTGTGAAACATACTCTCATTTTACCATCTCTTAATATTTCTGAAGAATTAATGTTCTCAAATCCATACTTTGGAAAATTATTCTAGTCCCTAATATGTACATGAAAAATCCCATCTAACTAAAGTTTCAGACAGCACATTTAGTCCAACTGTACAAATTAGAAAAAATACTTTCCATTTGGGTGGAGAATGGAAATAAGAATTTTATTAAGATTGGCTTTTCTAAGCATTTGAATTACAAGGATTCTCTCCCACTGGGATTTTAGCCCCTCACTGTTTCTGGGCTGTATGTAAAACCTACACAACTGTCCACAGGGGTCCTGTTTATGAGAGCAGAGTAAACCTGGTTTTTACTGAAATGGGAATGCCCTTGAAAGAACATTTGCCCTCAATCTCATCTTTGCAGGAATGTGATGGAATATCACAGGTAGAGTCAAAGCAGGCAAGAGTCAAGTTGTCACCACAGGTACACTGGGTGTGAGTCCATCACAAGACAGGCAGAAGTCACGTTGTCAGTTTGGATATACTAGGTGTGTGCTGCTAGTTGCCTCAAAATATTTTTTCCTCTTCCTTTTTTGTATGATAGAGACCTTGATTTTTAGTTGGGTATATGACTCTCTGGATCAAATTCCATGTCTCCCAGACTTCTTTCCTTGGAGTTTCAGCTACAACACTAAGTCCTCACCAATGATTGCAAATGAAAAACGTGTGTACAAGTTCCATGCAGTGTTCTTAAGGGAGGCAGACCACCCTTATCCTTCTTCCTGTTAGGTAAAACGCAAATGAGTGGCAGTGCATGCATGACCAAGAGTGGCTACTTTGGAAGATGAAATTAATTTAAGAATAGAGGCTTTGCATAACTGACTAACAGAAGAGCCTGGGGGCCTGACCAAGCCACCTGTCTCTGGACCACCTATCTGTACACAGTGTTGTGAGAGATAAATTAACTTTATTTTATTTAAGACACTGTTATTTGGGTTTCTCTGTCACCCCCAACCAAAGTTGATCTTAAAAAATTCAGTATGTCTGGTGATGTGTGAATTCCAAAGCCAAGTTATAATTTTTAAAAATCATCAATGCTACTTCCTGTTTTCAATCAGCAAAACTAATAATAACTTGATTTTACTTCTGTAATTCTGTCTACATTTAAAAGATATTTTATGTATTTTTACAGGTGCTAAATTTTAGGAAAAGACAAAATGTCAATCTGAGATGCCATCTAAGATTCAAGAACCTTAAACTCAGAAAGATCTTATCAGGAACATGAATATGACTTAAACTTTGAAATTGGATATTTCCTGATTGGTAGAGAATATTAAGATATTCCTATAGTAAGATTTTTTTCTAGGTTCCTAATTTATACACTGATATATGGTAAGAAACAAGACACAATCATCACATTTAACAACCACACAGCCTCAAGGAAAACAGCAAATAGAAACAATCACTTACAATGCAGTGTGATAAGCTCTGGCAAAGACTGAACTAAATACATATTAGTAAATAATATACTAGCACAGATTGAGTTAGTAAATATACTAGCAAGAACCATATAGTAAATTAATGCTTCATGTGTCTTACAAATTGTATGCATATCTTCAGTTTCAAGCTTGCCTATTAACACAGACCTCTGGTACAATTCATTTAACTTTAATTTCTGTTGTTCATTCTTTCATATACCATATCCCACATTAAAGAATCTGACAATTTTATATAGTCTAATGGAAGTACACTACAAATTTCTGCTGAACAAATTTGATTCTGACTACATATATATATACATTCATTCTATACTTGAAGCATTTCTGAGCTACTCATCTGACACCCCTCTCTTTTCCTGGGAAGACTTCTTCCTCTACTCCAACCACACAGTTCTGTCATGTTCTTCTATGACCCCATTTCCCTGAACATAGCTAATTAAAGGTTATTCAAAGTGGGCCAATTGGATCATTTCTTAAGATTTTTGAATTTGAGATCAGAGAAAGTATCAGTCATTTTTCCCCTCTTCACTGAAGCTATGAGTTGGAAAACTCAGGTTGCTGAAGTTCATATCTCTCTCCATGTAAAGAAAGCAAGATTGCAGTAGGAGAAAATAATGCTAAATAGACCAAGAAAAGTAGAGACAGAGAGTTCTGCAGCACTCAATTCTTGGTTCCAGATCTTCCTGAGGCCCAAATGCATCTCTGCCCTCCCTGTAGCTTGAACATTCAAAGCCTCTTTGGAATCAATAGACAAATCCATATCCCCTGGTACTGAGGTTCCCTTGATTGGGCTTGACTCATTTCAAATAGATTCCATCATAGTCTGGTAACAAACAACCCCCAATTATAATGGCTTAAATAAATTGATTTCTGTCTCATGCACGTGACAATAAAGGGTTGGCAGGGAGAGTCCTGTGTATCACAGCCATTTGGGAGCTCAAGTAAATAACAGAGCCAGTTGTTATGCCAGGAGGAAGAGAGAGTACTAGAGTGTCTTACAGTACCAATTAAATGCTTTAAACCAAAACCAGAAAGTGACACACATCATTTCCATTCTTAACTCCTTGTGGGGAATTGGTAATATGACCCCAACCAAGTACAAGAGGCCAGGGAGTATAATCTGGCCATATGTGCAGAATGGGGAAAAATGGGATATAACACATTAGTGACTAGAGTCCTAAATAATGTTGCAGTAAAGGTTTTCTCTTGCCAAGGCAAACCAAAGAAAGGGCAAAAGTATTTGGAATCTGTTGCAGTGGTCATGTGTGGTCGAAGATTTAGTTGTAATTTATTTGTTGTGCAACTGGGACTCTGGACATCTTATAGGTCTTGATAGTCATTCAGAATTATAGATAATTAGACCAGTTTCTTGGAGGTGCTGAAGGAGCAACATGAGATGCAGCAACATTAGGGGCTTCTGAAGAAACCCAGACTCTTATCTAGGCACTGGTGATATTTTCCCTGTCCAGGTCTAACTCTCATGTGGGAGGAGACATGCAAAATGAAATCTTGAGACAGCAGTGGGTGAACAGAGTGACAACCTTCCAACATCATCAAGATCAAAGCCCCTCTGCTCATTCTCTAGCTCTAGGCACTGACACGCAGGAATACAGCCAAAGGAGCTATGTCAGCTGCAATTTCCTTTAAAAAAAATCCTTCATGAAGGTTCCTTCCAGCAAATGTCACTTACATTTCATTGGCCAACACTTTGCCACAAGAGAACATGGGAAGCAGAAAAGCTTAGCTTTCCAGCCTGTATAAATTTAAACCACCTAATCTTCCACAAATGTCTTTATGTATATGTTGGAAATGTATGTTCTTGTTGGGTACAAGGAAGGGCAAGGACATTTTATTTAAAAATACAACTTATCTGTGAGGGAAGAAAGTCCTGAATGTCCCTGAAGAAAATAGGTTTCGAATACTGACCTTTCAGATGCTCCAGCGAGGTATTTCCTATATCTAGGTAATTTATGGATTTTACTAAATTGATCCTATTATTGGGGCACAGGGGCAATAAAAAACAAGTGAAATTTGAAAATAAAACGCAAGGGATGATTTCTTGGCTTTTTACATTTTATAATTTTGGAGAAAAGTGAACTGACAACATTTTATTGGCTTCTGGGCAATACCCACAAGACAGCAGTGTCAGGTCTTAGTGGTTAAACCCCCTGTGGTGGATCGTGTTACTTCTTCATGGGTCTTCCTTCCTCCCGACCTCGCTCTGGGTCACTGTGGGGGATGCCTACCACTCTGCCCTGCTGCCTTTGCGCTTGTACATATGAGAAGTGACCACATGCTGGTCCCGTTCAGAGCCAATAATAGCTATCACATGTGTCTTACTGGTCACTCCCTTGCTCCCGCCATCCAACATAAGACAGCATGCCCGAATGGAGGCTGTTCCTTTAGCCTTGGTGCCAGAATGTAAGACATGTGGACCAGAACTAAACCAAGCCCAGAAAAACTAAACCCCTGATGAGCTACATTTGATGGGATGTCCTATATTTACTCTCACCAGCCATTAAGACTTGGGAGTTGTTTAATGTCACAGAGTAGCTGATAAACTTCCCATTTCACATGTCCAGCTGGAACACAGAAGCAGTTGATACATTTGGAAAAGAGACACAAAAATGTTTATGTGCCGTTTATCTGATATGCAATTGATGTCTTGAAAAGGACAACAGCATCCCTGAATAATGAATTATAAGCCAGAACAATAAATGTACTGGGTTACACTAAAACAAGCACAGCCTGTATGGAAGCGTGGGCCTCATAATCTAATATCAGGCTACTTTACCCGCAAAGAAAGAACTCTGGCCTAGGCATGAGACAAAATGGAGATTTACTAATGGAGTGATCAGACAAGCATTTGTACCCAAAGCCTTAGCTAGTTACAGTGAGTGCACATCTACTGTTACTAAAGCAGAGCATTTCTTTGTATATGTGAATGAAGGGCATATCAGAAATGGCAGGCATTTTAGGACTCTGCGCATATTTCGCTTTAGGTAAAACTAAAACAACTTGATAAGCTAGTGGTAGTGTTAAAATTATTACCAAATAAATTACTATCAAATGATAATCTCAATATTCAGAGTTTCAGCACAGATAATGTTTCTCCATACACCTGGCTAGCCTCCTGGCTGTAGCATGTATGCTATGTATGCTCCATGAGGAGAAATCTTATATTTAATTAATTGCCTCACTCTTAGTTATGAAGTGCTCATCATAATGGCTCACTGGTCACAGATGCTCAGTAAACCACTGCTGAGTGAAGGAGAGTTAGAGGAATGTTTACAAGTTAAAGTCTCTGAGTCTCACTTCCCTCTTTGTAAAATGGGTAACGACTGCCCAGGCTTGTGGAGAGGACTTAGTGAGCTGTAACATTTTTACTATAGTGCCATGCACACAGGAAGTACTCAACACATTAGTGTTAGTTTTGTTGTTTTCTCACATTCTCAAATCCCACAGGGAAAAACTTAAAAGACTCCATTTATATTTCGGCCTTACCTAAAACCAAAACATTTTGATGAGGGGTCATAATTTAGTATGAGCTTAAACTTAAATCATTTGACCCAGCACACCCTTCCTCTCCTGTGGTCAAACACCCCATTCATGTAAGAGCATTGCTATTGCTGGTCAATATCAGGCAATGGAGAATAGGGACATAGATTCTAAACTCCCCTACTTTTCTGTGAACACAGAAGCAAGAGCCTTAAGTTTTCATGGCTTGTTACATTTAAGAAAATAATGCTATTTAGTAATGTATATAATTATCAAGTCACTATGTTGTACATCTGAAGCCAATTATAATATTGTATATCAACTATGTTCCAATAAAAAAAGAGAAGAAAAAAAATAATGCTATTTAGTTTGAGCTCAATTCTCAGGAAGTTTTACCATACTCAGTAAATCTAAATACCATTGATTTTTTAAAAACACTATCTTATGCACCACTAAGAAACTTAAAATTATTTCTAAACTATGACATGCCATCATTTGTTAAGACAGATCATGACTAATGTTAAAATGTGAAAAAAACATTTATCTCAGAATTTAATATTTTACTAATTTGGAAAATTCAGTTTAATCTACATAGAGTGAGACTATCTCCATTGTTGCAAAACTTATTGAGTGCAAGGAAAATGAATTTACAGATCAGAGAAAATGGTATTCAAATTCTCTTTCTTATTCAACTTACTTAAATTCTTAATCAACTTTCTTATTAATATTATGACCTTCCCCAGGGTCTTTAGTTAGCCTCAGATATTCTTTTACTATAAAATGGAAATAACTGCAACCTATAGTTTATAGTTGGTCTGAAAATAGAATGAAATTATATATGAAAGCATCAAGCATAATTCACAGAACACAGGAAAAAATTCAAAAACAGCTCATTCCTTTCTATCATGTAGCAGCTAAAATGAGAGAGAGAGCAGAGGTCAGACAATTACTTCCTGGTTAAGAGGGAATACAGACCCGGACCCAGACGACCCGTCTCCTTGTTCCTGGGCTAGTATTTCTTCAACACATTTGTCGTCATCACCTAATATTTATGTGGTGCTTCCTATGCCATGAACATATTCTCCATGTTAGTTTTCCTTAACATTACTATTTTATGTCTTGTCTTTCTCTCTCTTTTTTTTTTTCGAGTTTTGGACTATACTGCTTTGTTTGCTTCACAGATTTTCTCTGTTTTATCCCCTAAGAGCCTGATGATATTTATACAGCATCTGTTCAAATTTGCTTTCTCACCCAATGGTGATCTGCATTTTACCTGTGTTGTTCTGAATTTCTTCCAAAGCAGAGGTAAGGTTAAATTCTCCAGGGGATGTCATTTCTGCTACATATGTTCTAGGGAGCACACAACTTAAATATTTTCAGTGATGAGTAAGAAGTTTCAACATCTTTTCTCATAGGAACATTTAATTTTGGTGGTACACTAGACTTTATTAGACAATCACAGCCATAGACAATTTTTGGCTACCAAATCCTTTCATTGAGAAGGAAACTGAAATCCAAAAAGATTATGTGGCATGTCAAACATTTAAGAAAGTATCCTATCTCTCATGCCTTTAAGACTAATAAGAAAGATATTAAAATATAAAAAGGACAGAGAAAAACTAGTCATAACGCACATGGCCTGGACCAGTAACAAAAGCCAAAATCTCGGAGAAGAGTCTAATGCGTCTTGAAGCATTTGTACATGGGTTTTTAAAGGTGACCTACATGGATAATTCAAAGTGCTTCATTTTAAAAGAGACACTGTGTATGGGGGGAATATATATTGGAAAACATGAAATCTGGATCCTTCTTATAGTGCAGTTTCAGTCCGTTTCTAGACAGCAACAATTCTTTACTCCCAAAACAATTTCTGCCAACGGAATCCATCAGATAGAGCATGCATACTCTATGTGGGTTTTCTTTTCCCAGTTCTCAAAGAATTCTCTCTGAGCCTATAACAAGCCAATTAATGGAGAGGACAAGTAGGTAGCTGAAAATTCTAGATTCATTAAGTCAGTTTTCAAGTAATTTATTAAAACACAAAGAATTAGATTTAAAAAAAAGGATAACATTTTCACAATATCAAGCTGACTCAAGAACTTGTAGAAATAATTCAAGAAGCCTCGAGAGGGGTAAAGGAAGAAACTGCAAAGGAATCGCAAGGAATGGGTGACTAAAAGAAGCCAAGCCCATAGTGTTATTGAATTAGAACAATGTGCTGCTCCAAATCAATTACTAGACATTTGTCCAAATGCAGTCAGTTGATTTTAAATATGTTTGTATTTAGAAGGACATTTTATGTAATCTTTGGAACATATTGTTTGTTGAGTTTTGCTTCAGTTTCCTTATATAGGAGAGTTTCTGAAATGGCAGAGCATGTGTATATATATTCTGTGACTGTTACAGAGATTTCACATTTTCAATTAGTAGTTCCTGCTGTGCCAAGAGGTCAAGAGAACAAGTTAATTCAGAGCAGCTTCTTTCGTTTGGGGAAAAATCACTCCATTGGTTCCAGCATATAAAATCAGCATCCCTGACCTAAGAAGAGAACACAATAAAACAGTGCTTGGGCTTAACAGTGGGAGCTCATCTTTCACCAAATGGTATGCAAGACTCTAAGGCCATGGAAAATATGTAAACAATATTGCAGAAGGGATGAAGAAGAATCTTTAAAAATATATATACAAAAATTTCTTGGCTTTTAGGAATTGGCTTACTAGGATATTTCTGAGGAGTTGAGATTAGTCTTGAAGAAGGTTACCTGGAAGAAGATGAAACCAAGAGTCCCCAAAAAGATAAGTAAACCAAGAAGTATGGATCTCAGATTCACCACTGCCAGAGACTAGATCTTATGAGGGCAGATAAAAAGTGGATCAGCGCATGGCTAAATTTGTACGCCTTCACTGACACAGCCGTCACGGTGTTATGAGTTTGCTGAGGGAAAATACTGCATGTGACTATTAATAAAGGGCCAAGACCTTGAGAACCCAGGCCTGTGATGGCCAGAATGAGCTGGAGGACAGGATCTCGTTTCCTTCACTGTCCATAGATAAAATACACAGCCTGAACAGCATGGTGGCAATGGGGGAGCATTTTATTCAAAATGCATTCCATGAAATACACTCTCAACAATATGATCAAGGTATATTTAATAATGATGCTCACTGAGTGCCTATTATCGGCAAAAATTGTTCCAGTTTAGGAAATGCTTGTGACTACTCTGTGAGTCAGGTACTATATGCCAATTTCACAGATTAAAAAACTGAGGCAAGAGGGGTTATGTCATGCTGAAAATCGTAAAGCTACTAAGCAGCAGAGCCAGGATTCAAATCCCAAATTTGAAAACATACCCACTACATTATATGCCACTGAAGATTATTGTAGAGGATTCAACAGAGTGGAAAATTCCACAAGCAGAGATACCAGTAATCATTATCTAACAATAGCTTAAGAGAAAAAAAAGCTATACAAAACTTTGAATTAAGGCAGTAGCAAAGAGTGGAAAAAAGAGTACAGACTCAAATAACCAGCAGAGATGAAATGAGGAGTCAATAACCTATTGGATATGGAGGGTAAAGAAGAGAGAAAGGCAGGATGCTTATATTAGCTACCTACTGCTGCGCTGCAAACACTCAAATCTTAATGGTTCCCAACAACAGTATTTACTTAACTCTCAGGTCTGCACTGTCACTGGGAGATGGTTGGTCTAGGATGGCAGCTCATTTGTGTGCATTTACCTGGCAGGCTCACGTGAGTTAGTTTTGTTGATTCTGACTGGGCTTTCTCATGTATCTGGAGCTTTAGCGAGGATCCAGGATGCTACCACAGTGACAACTGAGGTTTCTACTTTGATGGCTAGAAGGATAGTAACCATTAACTAAAATGTAGAAAAGAGAAAGGAGTGAATTTGAAATGTTTTAAAATGAGTGAAAATATTAATGTCATTTGAGATATATAGAACTTGAAAAGAGATTAGGTGGAAATATCTTGCAGGAAATTAAATATGGGTCTGGAAGTTGAGAGAAATGCAACTAGAAATGGGAACATGAAAGTTAATTAATAAAAGCCATTGGTTCATGCGGTATCATTCATGGGGACTATTTAAAGCAGACGTCAGGACCATTCTGAGACTGGTCCATAAGTCTGCTTTATTTTATTTCTAGTACCTAGGCAACCTAAACAATGGCTGTCAATGAAAGGACCATTTAATTATTATAATTTGTTATTCCTGTTGTCATAACATAACATATTGTTGTCAGACTGGCTTGTTACACTACAGGAAGCAGCAAAAATCAAGACGATATGACACAGACCCTTACTGATATGAGCATAGTTTCCTATTGCTACTGTAACAAATGACTACAAACTTACTATCTTATATTTATTATCTTAGATCTTATAGACATATGATATCTATTGACATATTGAACTTTTTGTTATATAGTCTTTCTACAAAGTGAGATGTATTTGACTCTTAACTTTCAATAAAAAATTTCTTCTACAGAAGAAAATACAAAGGACAAGAAGCATGTCAATTGTCAACAGGTATATTATAGAAGAAATACAAGTGATAGAAGAGAGCAAGCTTTCATTTGCTTATAATTATCTTCCTAATACTGAGAGCATGAGAGTGAGGTCTATAGGATTTAGGTCAATATTTCTGAGCATGTTTGTAAATGGTACTTCTGGGATTCAAGGGAATGCATTACGTGATTCCTTATGGTCTGCCTCAGCCCCATCGTTCCACACATGCAATTTAATCAAGGACCCTAAAAAATGTGTCTATCACTGGTTTCATGTAATAAATACCATATTTAGAGCCCAAATTTGAATAAGCTTTCTTGAATTTCCTAATTTAAAACTGAAGCATATGATTTAATTTAAAGATTAATAAAAAGCACAATAAGCAATACACATTTTAAGCATATGAAAGCCTTTTAAGTAACAGCCCTTACCATTATTTCTTGCATTTATATAATTTCTACCATTTTTTTATTAATTAGCATATATACATACCAAAAATCCAATACTTTTGATCTAGTAGAAATAACATTCAAGGGCTTTTTCTTTTAATTTGCTTGTATTTGGCCATCCTCATCAATAATATTCTGGAGGTATGCATCTGCCTCATGAAGAAGCAAAACCGTGAAACATATGAGCAAAAAGAAAGAGGGAGTCAATTTTGGTTTGGTATCTGGAGAAAAATTCCTCAGTCCATATCAAAACAATAATTTTGAAAATCAGGCTATGTTGAGAAAGAAAGAATATAAATTATTTTAATTGCCTTTAACATAACAACATTCAAGCTTGTCATTTATATCACAGATTTTACTATCCATAAACTGGAGATACAGGGAATCTGAAACATAATGAAGGAGGTGAGCAAAGCACATTTCTTCAAGCTTGGAGCATTGTGAGAAGGAAAAAAGAGACTGCGATATGGGAAACAGAGTTAGAACCGTGTGCCTGACTTTCCTAAGCATGTTAGATTCATTGAAAATCTAGAGCAAAAACACTGTCTGCTTAGCTTCCCATTTGAAACTCTGGGAGAAAACTACCATGTAGGGTGGCACAGCCCAAACTTGGGGGCTGAGGGCCCAGCATAGCCAAGCAAGGTGTTTGGACAGATGAGCATGAGACATCACTCCCAGATCTCCACTCTCGGCCTGCAGCACAGACATACCCTGCTTCAGGAAGACAACGACGTCTTAAGATGGCAGCAGATCAGGACATACAGACAAAAGTGCAAAGACTGTGTTAGCAACAAACAGTGGAAAATACAGATTTAAGTGAAAAGGACCAGAAGAATGCCTGAGAGGCCAGACAGAACCAGTTATATACCTCAGTGACCATCAGTCAGACTATAGACTATTTCACTATAGGAAACAGCAAAAATCAAGAAGATATGATACAGACCCTGTATTAGTCTCCTATTGCTGCTATAGTAAATGATCAGAAACTTAATGGCTTAAACAACACACATTTATTATAATTCTGGAGGCCAGATATTCCCTGGGGTAAAATAAAGATGTTGGTCGGGCTACATTATTCTGAAGGCTGTAGATGAAAATCCATGTCCTCGCCTACTCCAGCGTCTAGAGGCTGCATGTGCCTCACATCCCCCTTTCATCTTCAGCCTTTCCACCATGCGTCCCTCTGACACTGACTCCCCTGCCTCTCTCTCACGTGTGAGGACTCTTGTGATCACATGGGGCTCACCCAGGTAATCCTGGATAATCTCTGCACTCCAAGATCAGCTGATGAGCAAGTTTAAGTCCATCTGCAATGGCAACTCACTCTTGCATTGTAACTCAGCATATTCACAGGTTTTGGGTATTTGGGTGTGTGTATTTTGGGACCATAATGACCCCTAAAAATGAACTTTAAAAACATAATAGATTTACTTACTACCACACAGACTCTTTAGTAAGAAACTCAAACGATGTTATTTGACAGATGGGACTCTTACATGATGACAGACTTGCCCATAAAACTAAATAACAGAGGGATCTGAAGGAGTCTGGAGTCAGGACAAGAACATGATTTCCTGGCCTTTATCTCAGCATTACTGTCCTGAGCAAATGATCTGAGTGAATTAACTTTTCTAAGAACTTACCACATTTACTTATAATAAGTGGTCCTCTCAAGTTTTCAGTAAACCTGTCACTTTGCTTACAAGAACTAAAAGGTTAAGATGGAAAACTGAACATCATCCTAATATGTAACACACTGCTTAGGCCCTCTGTAGATTCTCACTTAAACATATGTATGTAACTATTAAGCAGAGAAAAACAGTTTAAGAGCTAAGTACATCTGACACTGTCAAAAGAAGTTCATTTAAGGGAAAAAATAGATTTTTAGAGGTGTTGCCAGTTTTATGAAGTTATTTTGGGTGTAAGGTCAGAAAGTATTTCAGAAAATAAACTGGAGAGAAAACTTCAAAGTACTAAATCCAAAGACTGGCACTGAACTGTGAAATTAAGAAGAAAAATTTCTAGCTGCATATAAAAAGCATCAAAGTGGTAGTAATGGGGCTTATCATTACCCAGGGGTATGCAGAGTACCTAACGGTGAAAGAAAGGTACCTGTGAGGCTGGAACAGAATCTTAAAGACCACCAAGGTCAGTAACAACCAGAAAGAAAAGATACTGAAAACCATGTTAGAAATTAATTACTCCTAAATCAAAGCAGAAGCATTCTGAACTGTGATGAAAAAAGTTTATTTTACTACCTTTGAGGATAAAGTAAAAAAGTTTCACTGAGTATCATCTGTTAGTAATACTGTGAGATGACTTGGAAGATATTCTGGGCCTGAAGTTTTTCTTTTCCCAAGTGTTTAATTAACCCAGGCATACTGTGGAAGTCAACTGACTTGCCCACGACCTGATGTGGAAGTCATTGCAGAAAGCACCATCTAGTCTTAATTCAATTACTCTTTGAACACATATGGTTTGTAACTATTCCAAAATCTTTCATAGATGAGGCCTGTATAGGACCACTTTTTACATACACATAGTTTAGGATTAGTGGTTTTATTCATATATCACTATACTCATTTTAATTTTTGCTTTTACTCTTTCACCAAAAATTCTAGTTAATGAGATGCTACATCTGTGTGTACAGCTATCCTTTGATTCCTTAATTAATACAATTCACCCATGTGAAGAAAAGATATTCTAGAGGCTAATATTTTTTTCTTAGAATACTGTGAAGTTATATAAAAAGCTTGGAGACTTTTCTTTATCCAGAGAATTATTACATATGAATGATTTTAAATTGAAAATCATTCTAGTAAATGTAAACAAAATGATTTAGTGTATCATTTCTTTTAAAAACTTCCTAACATCTTCTGTTCTGATCGTATTTGCAGCACTGACATCCAATATTTATATAAAAGCTGTAAGTTCATTGTCAAGTGCACATACAGGGAAACAGAACTGTCAAGGAAGGTCCAAGAGAAGAGAACATTTGAGCAAAGATTTGAAGGAAGTGAGTGACTGAGCTAGGTGGATATCTGGAGCCAGTGCTCTCCAGGCAAAGAGAAAAAGCTTTAGTTCCTAGTCACAGCTGGTGCTCAAGAAATGAATAATTTCTTAGCTGACCAACTAGTTCATTTCAATCAGTGGGCATCTTTTAGCAAGTTCCTCAACCTGAAGTTTGTGAGCTGTAAGTAATAGAAACCGTCTCTTCTCTATTTAATGTGAATGCTATGAGAATCAACTCTATTATATATATAAAGCATATGTGGTGGGAGCAATCGGAAAAAATACAACGCACTCTCTATACCCTTCCCATTAGAGTCTTTAAATCAAATGTATTTAATCAAGATGTCTTTTCCCTCAATTAGAGGATAGCCATTAATTAGTATAGATTCTAAATCCAGGAGCAAGTACTTGCATTACATAACTTGAAATCTTCTTGCTACATTCACCTAGAAAGGTTACTTGACAAATAACAGTAATAACAGTACTGTTATTATGAGTATAAATTGAAACAACTACTTTGAAGAGCAATTCGGCATAATTGAGTGAATTAGAAGATGTGTGTACACTTTAACTCAGCAGTTACAATCTAGATATACAAATTCCAAATATATGTGTGTACACAGAGACAGAAACAGAGAGATAAAGAGTGTTCTTTGCAAAAATTTTGTCATAATTTGGAAAAATAAAAAACTGTAAGCTAAAAAGAAAGGAATTGTATCACTGTCACAAAATGTGGTAAGTTATATTTAATAGCATGGGTAAATATAAAAAAACATAGTATTTTGTGAATAACAAAGCTGAAACATGCATATAGATACCATTTATGTAAAAGTGTAAAAATAGTAATATATCATGTTTATGCATGTGTATATGTATAGTAATCACATAAATTATGAATGATAACAATAAAACAAAGTAAGAACAGCTCTCTCTGGGTAAATATGGCCAAGGGCTAAGATTCACACAACTGCACGGTACCTACATTTATGAGTCTTTGCCACATTAGTCTTTGCAATATTCTGTAAGCTTGGCATTTTTCTAAAAGAAAACCAGTATTACTCTTTTATGAAGGCAGAAGTCCACATGGTGGAATCCACAAAAGGATTTAACATAAATGAAAATCCACAAAAATAAAAACACTGATTTCAAAGGGCAGGAGAAATATCCTGCTACTTGCAAATGAAATCTTACTTCAATACTGCTTGGGACAATATTGTGCCAGGCACTGTTCTAAGTGTTTTATACCTATTATCTCATTTAATCCTTGTTTAATAGTTCTCCATGGAAGACACTATTATTTCTCCCTTTTAGATATAGGAAACTCAAATACAGAAAGGTCAGTAATGTAGCCGGTGTCCCACAGCTAATAAGTTGGGGTACTAGAATTAAATCAGAGTCTGAATTCTCAATCAGTACACAAATTGTCCTTGGTAGATATGCTTTGTCAAAGCCTCAGTTCTCAAAGTGTGTTCCAGGGTCCCGCACCACCAGCATCAAATGGGATCTATAGCTGACCCTTGAACAATGCAGGGGTTACAGATGCTGACCTTCTGAGCAGCTGAAAATCCATGTATAACTTTTGACTTCTGAAAAATTTAAATAGCACTTTCCTACTATTGACTAGAAGCCTTATCAACAATGTTAACAGTCAACTGAGACATACTGTGTATGTTATATGTACTATATACTGTATTCTTATAAAAAAGTAAGCAAGAGAAAACATGTTTTTTTCAAATTGTAGCAAATCTCCAAAAAACCTTCCAACGTATTTATTGAAAAAATTCCACATGTAGTGGAACTGCACAGTTTAAACCTATGGTATTCAAGGGTTAACCGTAGTTAAAAATTCAATTTCTTGAGCCTCACTGTAGACAGACTGAATCAGAAACACTGGGCCTGAGCTTGCCAAAATGTATTTATAACAAGTCCTCAGTGTGATTCTAATCCAAGTAATGTTTAAGAACCCCTGGGTTAAAGCGATCTACAGGCTTATAGATCTCACAAATGGGAAAACTAAAAGGAAGTTTGAATATATCTTTACCCACTGTTTTCACTTCAGCTGAAACCTGGTGCTACTTGACTCACACTTTTAAATTGTGTATGAGCTATAGAGAGGTTGCAAAAATCAGTATATCTACTTGAGAATGAGGTAAAGTTTTTGTGGTAGTAGATTTTCGTAGAGAAAAACTTGAAGAGTATACTTAGAGGATCTGCGTTCAGCTGAAGATAGGAGACTCAGGTTAACGTAAAGGGACGATTCCATGTGAGATCCTCTTTTCACCACGAATTTCAATCTATAGACTCCTTCCTTATAGGATACTTAAGTCAAATTAGCTCAAACTTTGATACCTTTGCCCTTTGAACCACAAGCATTCTGAAACTAAACTGTGTTCTTCAATAAAGAAATCTGCATTTACTAATTGAATCTGATTGGATGATATTACAAATTTTGTAGAAACAATGTGGCAAAGATGAAGAGGGACTGGAGATTTTGCAATATGTTCTGCCTAGATCTAGTGCAAGTTCCAAAAGAGATGGGTCCACTGGATGTTCTAAGGAATGGGGTCCTACATGGTGAGGGGTGGCACTGAAAGGGAAATCAAGTATAAAGAAGAAGTCCATGAACCTGGTAGCGCATTCTGGAAAGGACATACATTGGGGAATAAGCCCAACTATTGTATTGCTCCCGCTGGGCTAGAGAAGGCCGAGATGGATTTCACAGAGGTGCTGTGCATTCTGAAGAAGCAGAGTTTGGTTCAGGAGATTCACCCTAAGCACACAGTTCGAAGAAAGGAAGAACAAGAGACTTTTACGTAGGAGACTTTTGTTATTCAATAAAAATTACAAAAATTTTTGTTAGGGGGCTCATCTAAAAGGAACTTAAAATGTTCCTCTGTTTCCAGCCAAAAAAGGCAGAAACAGCCTAACCCATTCAAAACAGTGGCACAGTGGCATTTTATTTAATAATGTTAATTCTTTAAATCGTGGATTTTTAGCTTTCAGAGCTTCTTAGTACCTGTTTTATATAATCAACATTTTAAATGTGTAATGAAGGTAGGTAATATGTCTTTAGAGTCCTTTACAAATGAAGAATCTGATGGCCTTGTTCAAATTCATGGAGCTAAGTAGTAGAGTCAGGATTTTAATCCAGGTCTACTGGTCAGCAGGTTCATTATATCACTCTGTTTTCTTCCCTCCAAATGGTTGTTTTGCAAATTATAATAAATATTGCAAAATCAATCAATTACAAAAAATAACCACTAGATAAATGCATTTTCAGGGAAAGACACATGTGTGTTTGTAAACTAACTTCTTTCTTCCTACTTTCTAATACACAGTAGAAGGTATATCACCCTTTGTGTCAAGGAGGTAAGCTACAATTTTCCCTTATTGGGCCATGTTTTTGATGAACGAGTTATCAACATATGTCCTAAGCGGGGTTACTTGTTTCCTCAGTGCAGAATCTTGTGACTCCATCTGCCACTGTTTTGGAAGGGTTAGGCTGTTTCTGCCATTTTTGGTTTAATTATATACTATCTTTTTTTTGTTTTAATTATATCTTTTATTGAACCAAATATATGCCAAATGTTATCTTTTTAACATGTAATCAATATAAAAATTGTTATTGAGAGATTTTACATATTTTTAAGGTATCACTGATATGCAATCTTATGAAGGTTTCACATACAAAACATTGTGCTTGCTACATTCACCCATATTTTCAAGTCCATCCCACAGAGCCCATTGCAGTCACTGTCCATCAGCATAGTAAGATGCTATAGAGTCACTACTTATCTTCTCTGTGCTATATATAGTGTTCCCCGTGTGTCCCCCTTACATTATGTGTATTGATAATAATACTCCTTTATCCCCTTCTACCTCCCTCCCCTCCGGCTCTCCCCGCCCCCTTTTCCTTTGGTAACCAATAGTCCTCTCTTGGAGTCTGTGAGTCAGTGGCTGTTTTGTTCCTTCAGTTTTGCTTCACTGTTATACTCCAGAAATGAGTGAAACCACTTGGTACTTGTCTTTCTTCACCTGGCTTATTTCTCTGAGCATAATATCCTCTAGCTCTATCCATGTTGTTGCAAATGGTAGTATTTGTTTTCTTCTTATGGCTGAATAGTATTCCATTGTGTATATGTACCACCTCTTCTTTATCCATTCATCTACTGATGGACACTTAGGTTGTTTCCATGTCTTGGCTATTGTAAATAATGCTGTAATAAACATAGAGGTGCATATGTCTTTTTGAATCTGAGAAGTTGTATTCTTTGGGTAAATTCCTAGGAGTGGATTTCCCAGGTCAAATGGTATTTCTATTTTTAGTTTTTTGAGGAACCTCCAAATTGCTTTCCACAGTGAAGTGGTTGAACTAATTTACATTCCTACCAGCAATGTAGGAGGTTTCCCGTTTCTCTGCATCCTCATCAGCATTTGTTGTTCCTTGTCTTTTCTATGTTGGCCATCATAACTGCTGTGAGGTGATTATCTCATTGTGGTTTTAATTTGCATTTCTCTGATGATTAGCGCTGTGAAGCATCTTTTTGTGTGCCTGTTGGCCTTCTGAATTTCTTCTTTGGAAATTCAGATCCTCTGCCCATTTTTTAATATGTTATTTGCTTTTGGGTGTTGAAGCATGTGAGTTTTTTTATATATTTTGTATGTTAACCACTTATCAGATATCATTTATGAATATATTCTCCCATACTGTAGGATGCCTTTTTGTTCTACTGATGGTGTCCTTTGCTGTACAGAAGCATTTTTGTTTAATATAGTCCCACTTGATCATTTTTGCTTGTTTCCCTTGCCTGAGGAGATGTGTTCAGGAAAAAGTTGCTTGGTTAGGTTTATTCCTAGGTATTTTATTCTTTTAGATGCAATTGTAAATGGAACTGTTTTCCTGATTTCTCTTTCTGCTAGTTCATCATTAGTATATAGGAATCCAACAGATTTCTGTGCATTAATTTTGTATCCTGCAACTTTGCTGAATTCAGCTATTAGTTTTGGAGTGGATTCTTTAGGGTTTTTTTTTCTTCTTCTTCTTTAGGGTTTTTTATGTACAATATCATGTCATCTGCAAACAGTGACAGTTTAACTTCTTCATTACCAATCTGGATGCCTTTATTTCTTTGTGTTGTCTGATTGCCGTGGCTAGGACCTCCAGTACTATGTTGAATAAGAGTGGGGGAGAGTGGGCGTCCTTGTCTTGTTCCTGATCATAGAGGAAAAGCTTTCAGCTTTTTGCTGTTAAGTAGGATACTGACTGTGGGTTTGTTATATATGGCCTTTATTATGTTGAGGTACTTGCCCTTTATACCCATTTTGTTGAAAGGTTTTATCATGAATGGATGTTGAGTTTTGTCAAATGTTTTTCAGAAGCTATGGAGATGATCATGTGATTTTTGACTTTCCTTTTGTTGATGTGGTGTATGATGATGGATTTTCGAATATTGTACCATCCTTGAATCCCTGGAATAAATCCCACTTGATCATGATGGATGATCTTTTTGATGTATTTTTAAATTCAGTTTGCTAATAATATTTTGTTGAGTATTTTTCATCTATGTTCATCAGGGATACTGACCTATAATCTTCTTTTTTGTGGTGTCTTTGCCTGGTTTTGGTATTAGAGTGATACTGGCTTCATAGAATGAGTTTGGAAGTATTCCCTCCTCTTCTATGTTTTGGAAAACTTTAAGGAAGAAGAGTATTAGATCTTCTTTAAATGTTTGATAAAATTCAGTGGTAAAGCCATCTGGTCCAGTGGTTTTGTTCTTAGGTAGTTTTTTGATTACCAATTCAATTTCGTTGCTGGTAATTGGTCTGTTCAGATTTTCTGTTTCTTCCTGGGTCAGCTTTGGAAGGTTGTATTTTTCTAGAAAGTTTCCCATTTCTTCTAGATTTCCAATTTGTTAGCATATAATTTTTCATAGCATTCTCCAAGAATTTTTGTATTTCTGTCGTGTCTGTAGTGATTTTTCCTTTCTCATTTCTGATTCTGTGTGTGTAAATTCTCTTTTTTCTTGATAAGTTTGGCTAGGGGTTTATTATCTTTTTTTTTTTTCTCAAAGAACCAGATCCTGGTTTCATTAATTTTTTCTATTGTTTTATTCTTCTCAATTTTATTTATTTATTCTCCGATCTTTACTATGTCCCTCCTTCTACTGACTTTGGACCTCATTTGTTCTTCTTTTCCTAGCTTCATTAATTGTGAGTTTAGACTATTCATTTTGGATTCTTCTTTCCTAAGATAGCCTGTATTGCTATATACATTCCTCTTAGAACTGCTGTCACTGTGTCCCACAGAAGTTGGGGTATTGACTTGTTTTCATTTGTCTCCATATATTGTTTGATCTCTGTTTTTATTTGGTCATTGATCCATTGATTATTTAGGTGCATGTTGTTAAGCCTCCATGTGTTTGTGGGCTTTTTTGTTTTCTTTGCACAATTTATTTCTAGTTTCATACCTTTGTGGTCTGAGAAGTTGATTGATACAATTTCAATCCTTTTGAATTTACTGAGGCTCTTTTTGTGGCCCAATATATGATCTATTCTGGAAAATGTTCCATGTGCACTTGAGAAAAATGTGTATCCTGCTGTTTTTGGGTGTCAAGTTCTGTAGATGTCTGTTAGGTCCATCTGTTCTAGTGTGTTATTCAGTGCCTCTGTGTCTTTACTTATTTTCTGTCTGGTTGATCTGTCCTTTGGAGTGAGTGGTGTGTTGAAGTCTACTAAAATGAATGCATTGCTGTCTATTTCCTCCTTTAATTCTGTTAGTATTTGTGTCACATATGCTGGTGCTCCTGTGTTGGGTGCATATATATTTATAATGGTTATATCTTCTTGTTGGACTGACCCCTTTATCATTATGTAATGTCCTTCTTTATCTCTTGCTACTTTCTTCGTTTTGAAGTCTATTTTGTCTGATATAAATACTGTAACTCCTGCTTTTTTCTCCCTAATATTTGCATGAATATCTTTTTTCATCCCTTTACTTTTAGTCTGTGTATCTTTGGATTTGAAGTGAGTCTGTTGTAGCCAGCATATAGATGGGTCTTTCTTTTCTTTATCCATTCTGTAACTCTGTGTCTTTTGATTGGTGCATTCAGTCCATTTACATTGAGGATTATTATCAACAGATATGTACTTATTGCCATTGCAGGCTTTAGATTCATGGTTACCAAACGTTCAAGGGCAGCTTCTTTACTATCTAAAAGTCTAGCTTAACTCACTTATTACACTATTACAAACACAATCTAAACCTTCTTTTTTTCTCTCTACCTTATTTTTCTTCCTCCTCCATATTTTATATGTTAGGTGTCATATTCTGTATTCTTTGTGTATCTGTTGACTGACTTTTTGCATAGCTGATTTAATTTTGCATTTTCTTAGTAATTAATTCATCTACTTCCTTTACTGTGTTTTTATTTTTTCTGGTGACAGCTATTTAGCCTAAGGACACTTCCATCTTGAGCAATCTCTTTAAAATACATTGTAGAGACATTTTGTGGGAGGTAAATTCCCTCAACTTTTGCTTATCTGGAAATTGTTTAATCCCTGCTTCAAATTTAAATGATAATCTTGCTGGGTCATATATTCTTGGTTGGAGGCCCTGTGTTTCATTGTATTAAATATATCATGCCACTCCCTTCTGGCCTGTAAGGCTGCTTTTAATACGCTGTCCTTTACCTTGATTTTTGCCATTTTAATTATTATATGTCTTGGTTCTGTCTTCCTTGGGTCCTTTCTGTTGGGAGATCTATGCACCTCCATGATTTGAGAAACTATCTCCTTCCTCAGATTGGGGAAGTTTTCAGCAATTATTTCCTCAAAGGCACATTCTATCCCTTTTTCTCTCTCTACTTTTTCTGGTACCCTTATAATGAGACTATTGTTCCATTTGGATTGGTCGCAGAGTTGTCTTATTATTTTTTCTTTCCTAGAGATCCTTTTTTCTTTGTTTGAGCTTTTTTGTATTCGTGTTCTCTAATTTCTATTCCATTGATCATCTCCTCTACCTCTTCTAATGTTTTTAATCCCTCCATTGTATGTTTCATTTCAGATACTGTATTTTTCAGTTTCTATCTCTTTCTTGAAGTCTTCCTTGAGATCTTGAATATTTTTCTGTAGCTCTCTGAGCATGTTTATGATTTTTATTTTGAAATCTTTATCAAGAAGACTGATGATTTCAGTTTCACTGAGCCCTCTGTGGTGTTTGAGAGATTTTGGATTGAATAAGGTTCTTTTGCCTATGAAGTGGAATAATATGGAATATAACGTTGGGTAGACAGTGCCCTTTAGTGCCCAGGAACTCTACTCTCTGGAGCTGCGTAGCCCCTGGAGTGATGGCAGGGATCACAGGTGAGCAGTGCCAGTGCCTGCCAGGAGGAAAGACCTCTTTCCTGCTTCCCAGCTGCAGTGCCTGCCTTGACTGCCAGGGTCAGTGGGCTGAGCATGCAGGGAGTAGCCTCTTAGTTACACCCCTGTAGTTGACATAGGTAGGGCTGCCCTCTGGCTGCCCTGGTGCAATAGCAGGGACACAGGTTTGTGAGCCGGTAACAGCCAGGAGGAAGGAGCAGCAGGCTGCGTATCACATTGGAAGGTCTCAGGGCTGCATTATTAGCCAGGGTGATGGAGCACCTGAAGCTCCTGAAAGATCCCAGCCTGCTGGGTTGAGTGCGCCAGGATGATTGTCCACTCTGTGTAATCCTTGACCCTTTAGCAGCCCTTTCACTGTTTGGAAGTCTTTCAAAGTGCCCACCTTTCTTTTGTCCCAGAGTGGCCAGTTGTGGGTACCTTTTCTCCACAAGGGGCTGGAATCTCTGAGGATTTCACCTGGCTTTGCTTTCCAACCCCTCTAATCTCCAGAGCACTATGTAATGTGGGTTCATGCTCCCAGAGCAGATCTCCAGTGGTGGGTATTTAGAAGTCTGGGCTTCTACTCCCTCCCCACTCCATTTTTCTTCCTCCTGCTGGTGAGCTGGGGTGGGAAGAGGGTTTGGGTCACACCAGATTGTGGCTTTGCTACTTTACTGTTTTCCATGAGTCTTGTCTTTTCCCCACATGTAAGCCATCTGTTGCAGTCTTCTTTCTGTCACTCTTTCAGGATTAATTGTATTTGCTGTATTTTTGTGTTATATGTGGTTTTGGGAGGAGATTTCTGCCTCACTTCTCATCTTGCCATCTTTTTCCTACATCTGTATAGGATCTTAAAGCATACAAAACTAGTGAAGAAAAACCCATATATAAAAAACCAATGTATTTACTACCCAGATAATGTTTTATTTATTTCATATTTACTTTAATAAAAAAATAATATTAAATGGATATATAAATATGTATACACACATATATGTATGTGTGTGTGTGTTTATATATATAAAGTATTAGCTACACATAATTATAGTCTTCTGCATCTCCCTCTCCATCCAATTCCTTTCTCTTACATCTCCAAAATAACCTTTATCCTGAAGCCTGAAGCTGGGGGGTATTATTCCCATACATATTCTCAGACTATTAAATATATATAATTACAATCTCCTGCTATTACCGTATTGCAGTAAACTGCCTTGTATAATTTCTATTGAACACAGAGAAAGGGATCCTCTAAATCTTGTTCATCCATACACAGCATTGGCATCAACTGGGAGCTTGTTAGAAATGCCGCATCTCAGACCTTAAAAATAGAAGCTGCACTTTTGCTTTAGAACAATATCCCAGGTGATTCAGAAGCACATAAGAGTTTGAGAAGCATAGTGTTAGGGTAAATTAAAAAAATAGAAATACTAAGAAGTACATACACGTCTTCAGCTTTATGGGACATCACCAAATTGCACACCAAAGTGGTTATATTAATATGCAATCCCATCAGAAATGAGACTTTTAAATTTCTTCCAGTCAGCTGGATGTGAAATGTTATGTCATTATTGCTTTGATTTGCATTTCCCTCATTTCCAATGAGATTGAATACCTCTTTAAATCCATGCCCATTGATGCCTTCTGTGAATTTCCTGGTTATATTTTGGCCAAATTTTCTGTTAGTTTCTTTGGTTTGTATTCTTTTCCCTTATGTCAAGTTAAAGTAACCTAAAAAAAGTATTTTTCTATCTTTATTTTCCCTTATCTTTTCCTTCATCCTCCCTTTTCTCTCTGCTAGAAGATATTGTAGAATATGGAGGTTATTCAGGTATTCCATCTGTCAGAATATCAGGGGTGAACAGTCATTTCCAAAAAGCACTTTATTACTGCCTCCTCAGACCAAGACTAAATAACAAAAGCAGCAGATAGTCCCTAAGTGAACAGAACAGAATTTGATTTCAAGGTCTATGACCAAAGGCTCTTTTAATCTTCAAATGTTTTGTTATCAAAGTATTAATTTTACATTAAAGCTGAAAGCTATCACTCTTTCCTCTCTCCCTCTATGATACATTAATACATGATAGTATATAACAGGTATTTATAATATATAGCATATATTTCATTTATATATAACATATATATAGCAGTATGGTCTTGTTTAGAGCATCATTGGCAGGCTAACCTCTGAAACAGTCTTCAGTAATGAGTAGGCAAGAGATGAAATAGTTCTAAAACCATTCATAAGATTTTCTGTACAGTTCTACTTCCATTAATATTCTTAAAAATTATTTTAGGAATCATCTGTGATACCTGATAAATAGATAAGATTGTTCATTTGCTTATAATGGTTTACTAAGCCTCTACCCTGGAAATTCTGATTTTGTAGATCTTGATTAGAAACCAAGTATCTGTAGATACCTTTCACACTATCACACAAGTGGGTGTCTTTTTATAAACACATTTGGGAGGAAAGTTTCCACTTCATAAGTAATAGGTATATCTGCTACCTCTCACCTGAACACTGACCCGGCATAATTCAAAACATGTGGTAGTATCAGCTCAATGAAGCATACATTTTGGAAAGAACATTCTGCTCAGTCTTGGTTGGGGAGAAAATATCCTCCCACATCCCAAGGGGGTATCTACTAAGCAAATGTCAAGGCAATTACAATTAGTACCCATTTCAACACTGCCCAGCTACTTCCCTGCCTCAAAACACTTATAAAGTGCTGACCTGGTTCCTGAGCCGCCCACTCTCCAGGGCAGCTGCTGCTTCCCTATCTCTGTGTGACCTCTAAGCAGACTGCAGATAAGGGAGGTTTCAAGGCAACAGCACCTCTGGCCTCTACCAGGTCTCCTGACAATAGTAAGAGCTGGGTCCTCTCCTCTTGCTTCACCTTCAGTCTCAGTCTATGCAGCTCTTCCAGTTCTAACATCTTGGCTACATTCTCTGCACATCTGTAAACTTGTGCCCTTTTCTTCATTTCAAAGTTATGAGATGCCTATTTGGAAAACAGGAATAATTGAAAAAGCAGTGAATCCGATTTGATGTTACATAGAAAAGCAATGGGAGAGGATATTATTATAAGTACTCAACTTTGCAGAAACTTTTTTATTGCCAGTGAAGAACTTTCCCAATCTGGACAAAGCACAAACATAAGGTGTTCTCTTGATAAGTGCTTTTCTTTCCAAAAACCTAAAAATAATTTACATGTGTATCATACATTTTTAACAGCTGTTAAATGCTACCATTCCTTCAGGAGAGGAGAAAAGGTAGTAAGAAAACTCTTTAGAGAAACCTGCACACGTGTGCCCACACACATACATGTCTACACAGACGCCAAAGAAGAGTGGATTTCCAGGTAGAGAGCCTTTATTTTCCCATCAGTCAAGCAGTAGATATCCACTGAGTAGTAAACAAAACACTGCATTAGCTTCTAAAAGAGAGAATGAGGATAGGAAATATGATAGTAAAGGTTTGACCTCATAGGTTGTTACAAGAAGTCAATGGGTTAAAATATGTAAAACCACTTAGTGCAGAGTTGGATACATAAAAAAAAAAGAAACCTCAATAAATGTCTGTTGTCTTCACTGTTTTCCTCTTAGAAGCTTAAATTATACACATGCAAAAATACTTAATAAACTACTCCAGCATTAGGAGCAGGTTTTGCTTATTTTTAATTTCTTTTTGCATCCCCAGCAGCTAACTTAGGAAGTAATCGATACATGTCTATAGAATTCAGTTGAAGTCTGCATATACCAAATTATAAATCAATGCTAGAGGAGGTAAATTATATAGAGCAGAGGTTCTCAATCAGTATGAGTTTGCCCTCAAACCACAGGGGACATTTGGCAATGTTTGGAGACATTTTAGTTGCCCCGCCTTTAGGGGAGGGAGTTACTCCCAGTTTCCAGTGAGTAGAGACCAGGGATGATGCTGAACATCCTACGACGCACAGGACAGCCCCACAACAGAAAATCACTAGGACTAACGTATCAGTAGTGGCAGAGGGGTGAAGACTGTGTTTCAAGAATAGGAGGCATGTATTTCAGGACCAAGATAAAATATAAGAAAAATAGGGGGAAACACTATATACAGAGCTATTAAAAAGAAAAGAAGTGAAAAGCCTGGAAGGGGTATTCAGGAACAGTGAGATCACTTTGGATTTTTCTTCCCATCTCTTCAATTTCCCTGTTTGTATTTCTTCTATCCATTTGTCTCATGCCCTGTGTCATTTACTGCAGCATCTATCTACCTTCAACTCTACCTTTGAGGAAACCACAAACCCTTTGGCTTTCTTGTCTATACAAATACTACAGCTCTAGAATTCTTAAAGACAGTTCCAGGCTCCTGTTCTAATGCTTTGCTTAATGTAGACACATGAAGGATTCCCTTTCCCTTTAAATGTCTACTTCACTAGATAGGAGGAGAGTAATTTTACATTTCTCTGAGATGTCCAAGTATCCATTAAGCTCATTTCAATAAATCACCCGCAATAAGTGTGGAAATGAGGATGATTACCAGGTCTTAAGGAGCCTCCATCTTCAGCCATATATACTAATATAAAACAGAATAGTATTACACACACATGTATCATCCCAAGCCATTAGTAACCACACATTTCTTCAATCAACCATTTCTTTATTGTTTTCTCTATGCAAGTGGTAAAAACTGTGAGACTTCTTTCCCATATTTTGGGTTTCTCACTTGCAAGGATTTCATCCAAAGGAAATCAAATGGTTGAGCACATTTTTTCCATTACTGGAATCTTATTTTATTTTTCCACTCATGTCCCAATATTAAAGAACATTTAACTTAAAAAAAAACTCAACAAGGGTAGTAGTGCTTAGGAAAAAGAAATCCTTTGTGAATTTTTAAAACTTAAGGAACGAGGATTGGAGGGTAATTTCATAATTGATACACTTTAACATTTGGTTTGTTTTGCCTGTTGGATTTTATTGCTATCAAGAGAAAAACAATGATACTTTCTCTATGTCTTATTATTTTAAACATCCTAGTAATTTTGTAAACATTTTATAAAGAAGGGAGAACCAAGGAACTGAAAGAATATGAAAAAGTATCTAGCAGCTGCCCCACTATAATAACCTCGAGGCAAAGAAGTTGGTCAGAAGTGCAATTCTTTTGTTTATTTTTAATTTCCTTCTGGCTTTTAAAAATATAACTTGTGTTCATATAAATGCTACATCAAAGTAGTCATAATAAATAATTAGTGTGTTATCAAAGACCATTTTGTTCTTCCAGCTGCTAGAACTGTTTTATTTACACAGTATTGTGAAGTGAGTCAAAAACAGCTGCTATTTTATATGAGCTATTCCATGATTTGATCTGAAATTCATTTCTCCAGTATACCCAATGGCATCTTAAGAGCAATGACAGACTCATGACAGAACAGTTTTTGGACTGTTGTGCAGCTCAGAAGGAAAATAACTCTGTTTGGTGGGTAAGTGTTGTGAATGGAAATGCATTCTTTCAAAAGGGTAATGATAGCTTGAAATTGTGTGCTCTCAGGCAGTATGTGAAGGGCACAATTATGAGTATGTTCAGTGGCCAGACACCTAGAGGACATTCCTGGAAATGCATCCTGCCTCAGGAACAGACGATTCACTTGTTAATTTAATTTACCTCACTTCTGGAGTCAGCCATTCTCTGACACTATTATAAGACAGAACTAGTGAGACATACGCAAGTTCTGCTAGACAGAAGCAAGCATAAGCAGGACAAAGCAAAACCAGGGAGGAAAAAAAAAGAGCTGCTGCAGAGGAAGAGAATGGGTAAGGAAAGGAGAAAAGAACATAGAGTTATAAAAAGGAGAGGAAAGTTAGGGAAAAAGTTGGGGCAGCAAGGTCCTTTTTGGTTGCCGTGATTAACTGGGTGTTTGGGCTTCTGTACAATTCTTTATCCCGCTGTAATTTCACCAACAAGTAGAAATTCCTCCTTGTTTTTCTGAGAGAAGGGCACACAAAATGGGGAGTAATTTCAATAGTATTTGACCACAGCTAAAACATGCTATGAACTAATGCAGCACGAATGACTAAGACACCCTAGGATGAGTCAATTCCTAATTAGATTGCTTACTTACTTACAGACACTCCAACTCCAACTCATTAAGCATTTAGTAATGGGAAATCTAAGCATCTGTTTGGAGGTCTAATCAATTCTTTTTTTTTTCCCCAATCAAATTGTCTCATATTTATTGTTGACATCATTTAGGAACTTACACCTTTTTCTATGTCAACAACTTCTTACCAACAATTTATTCTTCAGACCCTTTCAAGACATTTCATCTTTGGGAGATACAGTGCACTGAATATATAAACTGGTAATTTTTCTCATGTCATAAAATTTATTTAACCTTAAAAGTATAAGTCTGTAAGAAAAATATTAGCCATAATTTTTTCAGTTCATGTTTATGACAATTCCTGTATAATTGACTTTCACATGTACTTTTATGCTATTTTTGACATATAATCCATATTTCTTTAAGGGAAATACTTAAATTGAATGACCATAAATAGAGGCATGTTTAATTAAATTATGAAATGAACATAAAATGAAAGATTATGTAGCATTAAAGAGTGAGCTAAATCCTTATTTTGACCTGGAGTGAAAAGAAATTAGAGAACAGCATATATAGCATCCCCCATTACTTAAAAAATAGAGAAAGAAAAAAGCCAAGCAAATGCATGTTTATATTTATATTATGCCTAAATAAGAAGGAATATAAATTAACTCTACTAGTTCAAGAATATCGAGAGGGATAGAGATACTCATTTTTCTTTACCGAACTCTATTCTAGTCACCATGACCATGTGTCATAGTACTACTTTTGTAATTCATAAACTCAATAAAAGTTAAATAAATGAGTAGAATATGTTTTAATAACTTTGTTACTGCTTCTTTAATACATTTTAATAATATAATTTTAAATGTAAAATATGAAATATATAGAAACTATATTTAATTTTTTTCTAACATTAGACTAGTTTAGTTAATACTTAGTCATGCTATCGTTTCATATTTATAACATTCATGAGTACTAAGCCCTACTGTGTGCAAAGAAAACACAAAGTGTTATATGCTATTTCATTTACTATTTATAACAAGCCTAAAAGTAAGGTAATTAATCCCTTTGCATATGAGTTAACTGAGCATCAGAGGGGTAAATTATCTTGTTAAAGCTAATAAATGGCATAACTGAAATGAAAACTGAGCTGTATTTGGTCCAAAATATATTCTCATTGCACTCAACACCACTGCCTTAACAATCTGTTTTTTGATACATAAATATTCATAGATGGGTCTGCATGGGCACATACACTCAAATAGAAACTACAGAGATACATGTACAAAAACAGTAATACAATGCTAGGTTTTTTTGGCTAGTACATGTGCCCCTGGCTCACAGATGCCTAGAATAAAGGACACTGCAGATAAAAATGAAATGAAAGTGCCAATAATATATGCCTCAGGCATAAATGAGTCAGTTTATAAGTGTATATTAATGCCCCATTCTGTCTAACCATCCAAAAGAACTTAAGAAATTCTTAGATTAAGTCTGCCTGAGATTTAAAGTTTTAACTTGGCATTTTGTAGCCTTTGAACCACTAAGAATTTTCATACCATTCTGTGTCTTCTTGCCCTTGATTTTCTATATTGGGAGGTATTTGGACTGACATGTATACATGGCTTTCACTTAATCACATTTTTAATACTTTTCCAGTTCCGAACAGAAATTCTGAGGTTTCAACCAAGATCTTTGTTTTGTTTCAGCTATTTGTGCTAGATTTCATTTGTCTAATCAGACTTATGTTTATAGATGTGCATTCTATTAAAATAGTAATGATTTTCTATTTGAAGTCCACACCATTATTTTAAATAAGTGAGTTAAGGTAAAGACTAATTTCTGGATTAAAAAATTGGATTCTTTAAATTATCATTAACAAATATCATTTGTTAAAATAAAGGAACAGTTTAAATAGATATTAACCCATAGTCTAAGTATAGATTTTGTCAATTTCAAAGCAATAATTTTATTTTTCTCAACTATTTCCAAAAATCTAACACTCATATGATTGCATATTTTATATACTTTATCAAATAACTAACCAATGTGCAAAATTTAAACTCTTTATTTTATATATAACATTAATTAGCATTTTCAAACTTTGACAAAAAATAATGAAACAGTTTTAAATAAGTTAGAATAGGGGTAATATGACACTCAATTTGCAGAAGTCAATCTGATCTGTAGCATAATCATGATAAATGAACGCATAATGTTCATTTTAGTGTTCAGTATATCCTAACAGGAAAATATCTTTTGCTGTAGTACTATACAATATTTAATGAGTGACTCATAAAAGAAGAGATACAAATGGCCAACAGGTACATGAAAAGATGCTCCATGTCACTACTCATCAGTGAGATACAACCAAAACCATATCCAGATATTATCTCTCATCTGTTAGTATGGCTAAAAACAAAACAAAACAAAACAAAAACCCCAGAAAAAAAAAACTAGTGCTAGTGAGGATTTGGAAAAGTTGGAATACTTATGCATTGTTGGTGGGAACGTTAAATAGTGCATCCTCTATGGAAAACAATACGGAGGTTCCTCAAAAAATTAAAATAAGAAGTAACATATGATCTAACGATCCCATTCTAGGTATTTATCCCAAAGAATTGAAATCAGGGTCTCAAAGGGATTTTTGCACACCTGTGTTCATTGTAGCACTAGTCATAACAAACGAGATGGAAGCAACACAAATGTCTATTGACAGATGAATAGATAAAGAAATGTGCTTTATATATACAATGGAATAGTACTCAGCCTTACAAAAGAAGGAAATCCCATCATATGCTCAAACATGAGTGAACCATGAGGACATTATACTAAGTGAAATAAGTCAGTCATAGAACAAACACTGCATGTTTCCACTGACATGAGGTATCTAAAGTAGTCAGACTCATACAAGCAGAAAGTAGAATGGTGGCTGCGGGTGGGAGAAAGGAAGAGTTGCTCTTCAATGGCAATAAAGTTTCAATCATGCAAGATGTAAAGTTCTAGAGATCTGCTGTACAACATTCTGCTTATAGTTAACAATACTGAACTGTATACTTAAAAATTTGTTAAGAGGTAGATCTCATATACTTTTTACTAAAATCTTAAAAATGTGACTCATAATAAAGCAGTTTACAGTCATAAAAACTTAGTTATTTCTCTAACGATTAAATATATTTTGCAGCAATTACATCTTCTAGTTTGGCTATTGAAGCTTGCCTAATAATCTGGCTGATGGCGATGAAGGTACCTCTCTAACCATGAAACTCCTCATGGGGCACATCAGCACACAGTGACAAGCGCACAGGATTTAGAATTTTATGGACCTTGATTTGAATCCATACTCCCTAACTAATGTCTTCTCTGAACTGGATATGTTGCTATCGCCTCTAAGCTTTTCTTTTCTAGTCATAGAAAGTGGGGATAAGGAGAGTGAGATCATATGTTTGTTATAAGAATTAATAATATATTTTATACAAAGTGGAGTGCCTGTTCACAGTAGCTTATTAAGAGCTTATTGAGCACCAGTAGTAGCAGTAATAATAACAGCAGCAATAGCAGTAGGAGGAGGAGCAGTGGTAGTGGTATTAATTGTAGAGGTAGTAATAAAAACAGTAGTAGCAAACAGTAGTAGAGGGAGTAAAGTGGTAGATTATGGTAATAGAAGTTGTAGTAGTGGTGGTGATATTAATGTTAATATAGTAACAGTAGTAGTCGCAGTAATAGAGTAAATAAAATTAAGACAGCATACTTAAGTGTCTGAAGAAGTCTTTTAAGTTTAAACTTCATAATCATGTGATTCTACTAAACATACATTTGCTTCTTGTAATATTATACTTAGTAAATAAAGTTCTCATCCCATGTTAACAGTACACTTTAGTTTTGTTTATGGCCTTCTGTCATTCAAGAATTGAACAGCTTCTCCCAAAGTCTTATTTTAGCCTTAATTAATTTTTACGACCAGTATTTAATAGGAGAAGTTAGAGAACTTACTACATTTGACTATTTCTTAAAACTCTGCATGTCATGCCATTTATGCAGCCTATATAATTTGCTTTCAAAATAAATGAAAATTAAAACACAAAAGGGGTGCATATATCCTTTTGAATCAGAGATTTTGTTTCCTGGGGTTAGGGTGGGTGGGTGAAATAGATGAAGGGGATAAAGAGGCACAAATTCTCAATCATAACATAAATTAGTCATGGGGATAAAAGTACCGCATAGAGAATATAGTCAATAGTTCTGTAACATCTTTCTGTGTTGAGAAATAACACAAGTTGGGGTAAGGATTTAATAATGTATGTAGCTGCTGAATCACTGAGTTGAGTACTTGAAACCAATATTGTATATCAACTATACTTCAATAAAAAAAAAGAGGAAGAAAAAAACAATTACTGAGAGTTAGAAACATAAAAGAGTCTCAGAAATTGGGTGGACCTGCTGTTCTGAACTTCCTGTGTGGTGGACAAGGCCCACAGGCAGTGTTTTGCCTGGTGTGGAAGGCACATTTGCCTAAGAATGAGACTCTCTCAGGCACAGTTCAGCCTGCAGATGAGTTAGATGTCTTCTTCAGACTAACAGAGTGAGTATTGTTAGATACCTTCCTCAGACTATTCAACAAATTCTGCCAACAGAAACTTCAGATCTTTTGGAACATGGCTCTCATTAGTAGACAATATTATTGTATGTAAATGATATTTCAATTATAAAAAGGGAGGGAAGAAAAAAAATTGCAACAAAATAAAACACAAGGTGATCAATATTTTTTTAAGGGGCTCCCAATAGAAAAGGGGAAATCAATATATAAGAATATAAACCAAATGTTTCCAATCAACATGTATTTTTTTTTTCTGCTGTTTCTCAGGTGCTGTTCCAATTGTTAGAGATACAGCAGTGAACAAGAGTTTCTTCCCCTATTAGAGGTTTTCCTTGTGGAAGCACCATCATTAAACAAATTTATAAGCCGATATACATTGTATGAAATAGTAGTAAGTGCTATGAAGAAAAAATTTAAGCCAATCAAGAGGAATAAGTGCACTGGTAGGAGGTGGTAGCTATTTTAACTAGGGTCATTGGGAAAACTTCACAGATAAGGTGACATTTAAATCGAGATCTAAAGGATTCTTGGAGTGGGCCATGTAGATACCAGGAAGAAAAAGATCTCAAGTAAAGAGAACAGTAAGTTCAAAGCCACAGAGGCAGAAGGATTTTAGGTGCATTGAAGGATCAGCAAGACCATTGCTGCTGGTGCAGAGGAAGTGGAAAGGGGCAAACGAGTTAGAGGGGCATTCAGAACCACAACCTGCAAGGCCTTACAGACCAATAAAAAGAGTGAGTTTTGCTCTAAGTGATATGTGAAAACAGTGGAAGATCTTGAGTAAAATCATGGTATGGTCTGACTTAGGTTTTAAAAGGATCACTCTGGCCACTGTGAGAATATATTCTAAGGGGCAAGAGCAAAAACAGAAAAACTTTTTAGGAGGGAAATAAATCAATGTACACTACATTAGTGACTTGAGCCAAGATACTAGCCACAAAGAGAGATGAGATCATATTCTTGACGTATACCTAAGAGCTGTTGGGATTACTGAAGAATTAGATATGGGGTTTAGGCTAGAGTGGATGTAAGGATGGCTTCTGTGTTTTTGTTCTGAACATCTGAAAGAAATTAAGTGCTGAGGACTTCCGGGAAGATGGCGGTGTGAGTAGGGCGGCAGAAATCTCCTCCCAACACTATATTTATCTACGAAAACACAGAAAATACATCTATTCCTAAAAGAGAGACGAGAATACACAGGAAAGCGCACAGCGTGCAACTACACCCGAGAGGACTCGGCACCCCAAGAGGCGGGTAAGATCCGGAGCCGCGACCCGGCAGGACCCGAGCCCTCCCCCACCCCAGCGCACCGGCGGGAGGAGAGGATTCAGAACCGGGAGGGAGTGGAAGCACACCCTGCGAAGTAGCCAGCCCCGGTGATCTGCGCGGGGAGCGCTGACCCACATTGCGCAGTGCAGCGGAGATTGGAGAGACAGAGGGGCAGGATCTGAGTGGGGAATGCGCCAGGGTGCTTGCAGCCAGCTCCTGGAAGGAAAAAAAAAAGTGCGCGCTTTCCTCAGCGGTCTTAAAGAGACAGGAGCCCAGCAGAGGAGCCGGATCGACCCAGCACACTCAGCCCAGCAGGCTGGGAGTCCTGGGGAGTTACAGACGCCTTAGCTGGCGACTGAGGAAGCGTAGCCATACTTAACACTTCTCACTGAGATCAACAGCCTCCTATTCGTTCCCACCCCTGCCAGAGCAATAAAGGGCCCTGCGGAGTGGCACAGTCACAGCTGTGGAATAGTAGGGCAATAGCGCCACCTAGAGCATTCCCACAGAATCTACGTCCGGTGGGCATTTTTTTGTTGTTGTTTTTTTGTTTTGTTTTGTTTTTTGTTTTGTTTTTGTTTTTTCTTTTCCTTCTTTTTTTCCTTTTTTTTCTTTCTTTCTTTTTTTTCTTTTTTTCTTTTTTTCTCTTTTTTTTTCTCTTTTTTTTCTTCTCTTTTTAAAGTCTTATAGAGCCCAGCTGACATACGTGGCAACTATCAGTGACCAAATTATACAGCCATGAAAAGACAGAGGAATATGGTTCAGACCAAAATCAACCAGACAACCCCAGAGAGGGAGGCTGAAGGGATGGAAATGCACAGCCTCCCTGAAAAAGAATTCAGAATAAAAGTCATAACCATGCTGATGGACCTACAGAGAAATGTGCAAGAGCTGAGGGAGGAAGTGAGGGAACTGAGGAAAGACAATACAGAAATCAGACAAGCGATCGACGGGCTTAACAGCAGAATGGATGAGATGCGAGAGACTGTTAATGGAATAGAAAACAGAGAACAGGAGTACAGAGCAGCTGAGGCAGAGAGAGATAAAAGGATTTCTAGGAATGAAAGAATATTAAGAGAACTGTGTGACCAATCCAAACGGAACAATATTCGCATTATAGGAGTACCAGAGGAAGAAGAGAGAGAAAAAGGGATAGAAAGTGTCTTTGAAGAAATAATTGCTGAAAACTTTCCCTCTCTGGGGAAGGAAGTAGTCTCGCAGTCCACCGAAGCTCATAGATCTCCCAACACAACGGACCCAAGGAAGACAACACCAAGACACATAATAATTAAGATGGCAAAGATCAAAGATAAAGACAGGGTATTAAAGGCAGCTAGAGAGAGAAAAAGATCACCTACAAAGGAAAACCCATCAGACTATCATCAGACTTCTCAACAGAAACCTTACGGCCAGAAGAGACGGCATGATATATTTAATGTGTAATGAAACAGAAGGCCTCAACCAAGAATATTGTATCCAGCACGATTATCATTTAAATATGATGAGGATAAAACAATTTCCAGGATAAACGAAAAAGTTAAGAGAATTTGCGTCTCATAAACCACCACTACAGGATATCTTAAATGGACTGCTCTAGATGGAAGTACACCTAAGGCTAAAAAGATGTCACCAGAGAAAATAAAATCATAGCAAAGAAAGCAGACCATCCAAATACTAACTAAAGGCAAAGAATAAACACCTATTATAGAAAGAATGGAGGAGGAGGAATAAGAAGGGAGAGAAAGAAAGAAAGATCAGACTGTGTTTACAATAACTTAACAAGAAAGTTAAGTTAGATTGTTAGATAGTAAAGAAGCAACCCTTGAACCCTTGGTAACCACGAATCTAAAGCCAGCAATGGCAATAAGTACATAACTATCAATAATCACCCTAAATGTAAATGGACTGAATGCACCAATCAAAAGACACAGAGTAACAGAATGGATAAAAAAGCAAGACCCATCTATATGCTGCCTACAAGAAACTCACCTCAAATCCAAAGATATACACAGACTAAAAGTGAAGGGATGGAAAAAGATATTTCATGCAAACAACAAAGAGAAAAAAGCAGGTGTTGCAGTACTTGTATCAGACAAAATAGACTTCAAAACGAAGAAAGTAGCAAAAGATAAAGAAGGACATTACATAATGATAAAGGGGTCAGTCCAACAAGAAGATAAAACCATAATAAATGTATATGCACCCAACACAGGAGCGCCAGCATATGTGAGACAAATACTAACAGAATTAAAGGAGGAAATAGACAGCAATGCATTCATCTTAGGAGACTTCAACACACCACTCACTCCAGAGGACAGATCAACCAGACAGAAAATAAGTGAAGACACAGAGGCACTGAACAACACACTAGAACAGATGGACCTAAGAGACATCTACAGAACTCTACACCCAAAAGCAACAGGATACACATTCTTCTCAAGTGCACATGGAACATTTTCGAGAATAGACCACATACTAGGCCACAAAAAGAACCTCAGTAATTTCAAAAATATTGAAATCCTACCACGCAACTTCTCAGATCACCAAGGTATAAAACTAGAAATAAATTTTAGAAAGAAATCAAAAAAGCTCACAAATACATGGAGACTTAACAACACTCTCCTAATTAATCAATGGGTTAACGAAAAAATCAAAACACAAATCAAAGAATATATGGAGACTAATGACAACAACAACACAAAGCCACAACTTCTGTGGGACGCAGCAAAGGCAGTTCTAAGAGGAAAGTATATTGCAATCCAGGCCTATTTAAAGAAGGAAGAACATTCCCAAATGAATAAAGACACAATTACAGAAATTGGAAAAAGAAGAACAAATGAGGCCCAAAGTCACCAGAAGGAGGGACATAATAAAGATTAGAGAAGAAATAAATAAAATTGAGAAGAATAAAACAATAGAAAAATCAATGAGACCAAGAGCTGGTTCTTTGAAAAAATAAACAAAATAGATAAACCCCTAGCCAGACTCATTAAGAGACAAAGAGAATCTACACACATAAACACAATCAGAAATGAGAAAGGAAAAATCACGACGGACCCCACAGAAATACAAAGAATCATAAGAGAATATTATGAGAATCTATATGCTAACAAGCTGGAAAACATAGGAGAAATGGACAACTTCTTAGAAAAATATAACCTTCCAAGACTGACCAAGCAAGAAACAGAAAAACTAAACAGACCAATCACCAGCAACGAAATTGAATCGGTAATCAAAAACTACCCAAGAACAAAACCCCCGGACCAGATGGATTCACCTCTGAATTCTACCAGACATATAGAGAAGAAATAACACCCATTCTCCTTAAAGTTTTCCCAAAAATAGAAGAGGAGGGAATACTTCCCAACTCATTCTATGAAGCCAGCATCACTCTAATACCAAAACCGGGCAAAGACCTCACCAAAAAAGAAAATTACAGACCAATATCCCTGATGAACGTAGATGCAAAAATACTCAACAAAATATTAGCAAATCGAATTAAAAAATACATCAAGAGGATCATACACCATGATCAAGTGGGATTCATCCCAGGGATGCAAGGATGGTACAACATTCGAAAATCCATCAACATCATCCACCACATCAACAAAAGAAGAACAAAAACCACATGATCATCTCCATAGATGCTGAAAAAGCTTTTGACAAAATTCAGCATCCATTCCTGATTAAAACTCTCAACAAAATGGGTATAGAGGGCAAGTACCTCAACATCATAAAGGCTATATATGACAAACCCACAGCTAACATCATACTTAACGGCGAGAAGCTGAAAGCTTTTCATTTAAGATCGGGAACAAGACAGGGATGCCCACTCTCTCCACTGTTATTCAACATAGTACTGGAGGTCCTAGCCATGGCAATCAGACAGAACAAAGAAATACAAGGCATCCAGATTGGTAAAGAAGAAGTCAAATTGTCACTATTTGCAGATGACATGATACTGTACATAAAAACCCTAAAGACTCCATTCCAAAACTACTAGAACTAATATCTGAATTCAGCAAAGCAAAGTTGCAGGATACAAAATTAATACACAGAAATCTGTTGCTTTCCTATACACTAATGATGAACTAACAGAAAGAGAAATCAGAAAAACAATTCCATTCACTATTGCATCAAAAAGAATAAAATACCTAGGAATGTCCCAATGAAGGAAGTGAAAGACCTGTACTCTGAAACTACAAGACACTCCTAAGAGAAATTAAAGAGGACACTAACAAATGGAAATGCATCCCATGCTCTTGGCTAGAAGAATCAATATTGTCAAAATGGGCTATACTACCTAAAGCAATCTACAGATTCAATGCAATCCCTATCAAAACTACCAACAGCTTTCTTCAATGAACTGGAACAAATAATTCTAAAATTCATATGGAACCACAAAAGACCCCGAATAGCCAAAGCAATCCTGAGAAGGAGGAATAAAACAGGGGGAATTACACTCCCTGACTTCAAGCTCTACTACAAAGCCACAGTAATCAAGACACTTTGGTATTGGCACAAAAACAGACCCACAGACCAGTGGAAGAGAATAGAAAATCCAAACATAACCCAAACATATACAGGCAATTAATATTTGATAAAGGAGCCTTGGATATAAAATGGGGAGATGACAGCCTCCTCAGCAGCTGGTGTTGGAAAAACTGGACAGCTACATGTAAGAGAATGAAACTGGACTACTGTCTAAACCCATACACAAAGGTAAACTCAAGGTGGATCAAAGACCTGAATGTAAGTCATGAAACCATAAAACTCTTATAAAAAAAAATAGGCAAAAATCTCTTGGACATAAGCATGAGTGACTTCTTCATGAACATATCTCCCGGGCAAGGAAACAAAAGCAAAAATGAACAAGTGGGACTATATCAAGCTGAAAAGCTTCTGTACAGCAAAGGACACCATCAGTAGAACAAAAAGACATCCTACAGTATGGAGAATATATTCATAAAAAACGTATCTGATAAAGGGTTGACATCCAAAATATATAAAGAACTCATGCACCTTAACAAACAGAAAGCAAATAATCCAATTAAGAAATGGGCAGAGGACATGAATAGACACTTCTCAAAAGAAGAAATTCATATGGCCAACAGGCACATGAAAAGATGCTCCACATCGCTAATCATCAGAGAAATGCAGATTAAAACCACAATGAGATATCACCTCACACCAGTGAGGATGGCCAACATCCAAAACACAACCAACAAATGTTGGCGAGGATGTGGAGAAAAGGGAACCCTCCTACACTGCTGGTGGGACTGCAAATTAGTTCAACCATTGTGGAAAGCAGTATGGAGGTTCCTCAAAAGACTCAAAATAGAAATACCATTTGACCCAGGAATTCCACTCCTAGGAATTTACCTAAGAATGCAGCAGCCCAATTTGAAAAGGACAGATGCACCCCTATGTTTATTGCAGCACTATTTACAATAGCCAAGAAATGGAAGTAACCTAAGTGTCCATCAGTAGATGAATGGATAAAGAAGATGTGGTACATATACACAATGGAATATTATTCAGCCATAGAAGAAAACAAATCCTACCATTTGCAACAACATGGATGGAGCTAGAGGGTATTATGCTCAGTGAAATAAGCCAAGCCGAAAAAGACAAGTATCAAATGATTTCACTCATATGTGGAGTATAGGAACAAAGAAAAAAACTGAAGGAACAAAACAGCAGCAGCCTCACAGAACCCAAGAACGGACTAATAGTTACCAAAGGGAAAGGGACTGGCGAAAATGGGCGGGAAGGGAGGGATAAGAGGGAAAAAGGGGCATTACGATTAGCAAATGTAATGTTGGGGGGCACGGGGAGGGCAGTACAGCTCAGAGAAGACAAGTAGTGATTCTATAGCATCTCACTACGCTGATGGACAGTGACTGTAATGGGGGTGGTGGGGGGGACCTGATGAAGGGGTAGTTTAATAATCGTAATATTGCACATGTAATTGTAAATTAATGATAATAAAATAAATTATATTAAAAAATATATATATATACTGAGGCTCTTTTTGTGGCCTAATATATGATTTGTTTTAGAAAATGTTACATGTGCACTTAAGAAGAAAGTTTATCCTACTTGCTTTTGGGTTTAGTGTTCTGTAGATGTCTGTTAGGTCCAACTGTTCTAATATGTTGCTCAGTGCCTCTGTCTCTTTACTTATTTTCTGCCTGGTTGATATGTCCTTTGGAGTGCATGCTGTTTTGAAATCCCCAAAATTCCTCAGTAATGACCACTGTTGAACTACTGTAAGGGGAAGGGGTAAGAAGGTTCGATCCCTAACTCATACTGTATATTGAAATAAATACAATTACATGAAAGAAAGACAATGATCAATACCCTAACAGGCAAGGAGAAACAGATTTTTTTTAAAGAAAGAGAAACAGACAATGAGTATGCAAAATTTCGATTTTACTAGTTATCAGATAAATGCATGTTAAAATAATATACCGTTTTCTATCTCAGCAACCAACTTATATGAATTATGCTGTAGATTATTTATTTATTTATTCTTTTATGGCACCATTAATATACAACAACATGAGCAAACACTCTGTTTACTGCATACCCCCATTATCAAGTCGTCAGCACATACCCCATTATAATCACTTTCCATCAGGGTAGTAATACACTATTTTCTCCTTTAATTCTATTTTTATTTGTTTCACACATTTAGGTGCTCCTGTGTTGAGTGCACATATATTTATAATGGTTATTCCTGTCCCTTACTGGTTTCACAGGCCCCTCAACACATACTTAATTTAATATTACAACAACAAATACTCTAGTTCCAAAATAAATTCTTTTGAAAAATTAAAAAGAACTGTTAGATTCGAGCCTTATCTATTTAAATACAGTGCATAGCAGAACTGGTTAGTGTTTACCTGTTTGAATGGGATTTGACGGGATAAGTGGGAAAAAGGGCTATTACAATTAGAATGCAATGCACATCGCTAATTATCAGGGAAATGCAAATTAAAACCACAATGAGATATCACCTCACACCAGTTATGATAGCCAATGTCCAAAAGACTAGGAACAACAAATGCTGGCGAGGATGCAGAGAAAGGGGAACCCTCTACATTGCAGGTGGGAATGTAAGCTAGTTCAACCATTGTGGAAAGCAATATGGAGGTTCCTCAATAAACTAAAAGAAATATCATTTGACTCAGGAATTCCACTCCTAGGAATTTACCCAAAGAATACAAGTTCTCAGATACATAAAGACATATGCAACCCTATGTTTATTGCAGCAATAATTTCAATTGCCAAGATATGGAAGCAACCTAAGTGTCTATCAGTAGATGCATGGATAAAGATGAGATGGTACATATACACAATGGAATACTACTCAGCTCTAAGGAGGAAACAAATCCTATACCATTTGAAACAACATGGATGGAGCTAGAAGGTATTATGCTCACTGAAATAAGTCAGGCAGAGAACAAGAAATACCAATTGATTTCCCTCATTTGTGGAATATAACAATGAAGTGAAACTGAAGGAAAATAGCAGCATACACTCAGACTCCAAGAAGGGACTAGTGGTTACCTTATTCAGTCTTTTGTGAGGTTGTCATGTTTCAAGTCTTCCAGGAGTTTCTGGATAATCAACTCAGTAACAGTAGCAAGCAGGGTAATGATGAGGAGGCCGGTCACCAACAAGCAGAACATCCACCAGGGGCGGTGCAGTGGGGAAATTCCCTAGGGGAGAGAAAACACAGGGAACCCCTCGAGTGGATGGCACTCTTGGGTTGTCTTTTTCTCTTATGTTTGCCTTTGCCTCTACATCAAGGATGTGTGAGCACACGGCTAAGGTGGTTGTATAGCCACTATATCTTCTTCCTTTCTTTATTAGATAGAGGTTTGGCTTGTTCTGGGGTCTTGGTCATCGTCCACTTGCGGGCAAAATTTAAAATTGTGTGCAGGGACCCAGATCGGGTTTGGGTTCCCTATAGGGAATATGCATCCAAACCCTCTGCCTAAACCTATGAGGGGATCTGTTCCACGCCACTGCCCCGTTAATGGATCTTTCCAGCATACCTCAATCTTAGTATAAGGTGTTTGGTTAGTCCAATGTCTTTTGAAAAGCTGTTAGCGGCTGATTTTTTGAAAAATTTAAAATATTTAGAGTGAGTAGTGCCATTCTTAGTTGGTCATCGGGGCTTCTTCCCCCTTTTTGTTTTTGTAACATGTTTTTAAGGGTTTTATTAGGTCTCTCGACAATTGCTTGGCCTTGGGGATTGTAAGGGATCCCTGTGGTGTGGCTTATGTGTCATCGGACAAAGAAGTTCTGAAGAGCCTTACTAGTGAAGCACGGACCATTATCGGTCTTCACTTAGTGAGGAATCCCTAAAATAGCAACGCATTGCAAGAAGTGGCTTTGTGCATGTTTGACTCTTTCTCCCGAGTGGGCTGTAGCCCAACAGGCATGGGAAAAGGCGTCGACAGAGACAAAAATAAATTTTAATTTTCCAAAGGCAGCATAGTGAGTAACATCAGTTTGCCAAAGGCAATTTGGTTTGAGGCCTCTCGGGTTGACTCCAGGGGATTGGAGGGGCAGGACTTGCAAAAACGGCAGGCAAGATTTGCAGGATCTGACAATGCTTTTTAAATTCTTGATAGGGATGGAAGGAAACCTGTGATGTGACCCTCTCCAATTAAGATGAGTGAGATAGTGAAGATCTTGTACTTGTTGTAACGGCTACAGTGGCGCAATCGGCCAGCGCGCGGCACCCACACAGCAGCACATGCAGAGCAATGCCAAGGCTGTGAGTTCAAGCCTGACCTGGCGCAATATTTATCTCTGACTCTTGGATCGGGGATCATGCCTCCAAAAAGGCAGAGGTAGAGGGCAGATGTTAAAGCCTCTGTCAGGGAGGTCGCGTGCGCCTGCAAGGCAGCCACCTGGGCCTGTGACTGGTGGGCTTGGGTCCCGACATCTTTAGCAGCAACAATCTATTTCTCTATGGATCACTCTTTTAATCCAGCACAGGCTAATTTTTGATCTGAAGTCATCCCTTCCCAGACTAGCATCTTAACAAACTGGTCCCCAAGGGGCCTGGGGGGAATTTGTGCTGTAAACTTTATTCAACCCTGTCTACAAAGAAGGGGAGATCCTCATTAGCCCTCTGGGTAATTCCGGAGACTGGTGGCTCCAAAGGGCCTTCCTCTAGCTTTGTCCAAGCCGCTAGCCACAGGGCCTCACTTGCTCCTGATAAGGGGCGGGAATGGCTGCCTGTTGGAGCCCTATAGCAAAATGTTCATTAGTCCCGGAGAGCTTCCCAAATGTCATAGGGGTGGGTGGATTGGCAGATTGGCTTCTCCCCGCATCAATGTGGCAATCTTCCTTAAAGAAGGCGCACCACTTGAGAAACATGGGACTGGGGAGAACTGCCTTTGTTAAACTTTTCCAATCTTGAGTGGTACAGGGTTGGTGTGCTAGTCCCTTGAGGATGGCTTCGGCCCAAGCAGAATTAAGCCCATCCTCAGACACTGCTTTTTTAAGTTCCTTGAGATCTTCATGCTCCCAGGGATACCACACAGAGGGCCGATTTCCGCCAGGGTTAACATTAACAGGAAAAGCCTGGTAATGGGAAGGTGGAGGGTCAGGATCTAAAGGCCGCCCACTGGTGGCTTGGGTGGGTCCACGCTAGCCCAAGGGTCAGAGTCAGGTCTACGCAATGAGGGATAAATTTTCTTAGGTCGCTTAAAACCTTCTTCGGCAAAGCATTCCCATTCCCTTTCTGGAGATGTGGGTGCGGCCTCCTTTGAAGGTGACCAGAGGTCGTTTTCAGTTCCCCAACTTGGTGGGGCCACTAGGCAGGAGGGCGAGGGCTGGGGACACACAACCATGTCTTATGGGCTGACAAGGTCGGGTAGAATCCCAAAGGGGGATCTTCTCTTTGATTTATTTCTGCTTTTCGGACCAGTTGCTCCACATGGTCCCAAGTGGATGAATTAAAAAGGTCACAAACAGGGAGACAGGGGGCCACCCTTTCAAGGGTGGTCCAAACTCTCTCAGCTTGAGGTTCTAATATTTCTAACCTTCGGCTCTTAAGCATAAGTCTCAGCGCTTTAAGCGGAGTCTCGTCATCCTCAGAAGGTGCCTGCCTATATTTTCCGGGGGGTACTCACCCAGAGACACGCTTGGCCCGATCAGCCGGTGCTTTTGGTTTTCGTCCGTAATCTCGAGCCCCACATTGGGCACCAAGTGTCGGGGTTTTTATCATTCCACGAGCCCCTCCAAACCTGTGGAGAGGACAGAAGCGGGAGACACGCACCGACAAGGCAGGACTGGGAAGGGTGAGTGCCGACTGTATGCCCGAACACCATCCTCAGCCTCGCCAGTCGAGGCCGGAGACAAACAGAAGTGACAGGGAGCTCAGTCAAAGCAGGAACTCGTTTATTGTGGAAACAGCAGAGCATATGTAACACTCATGGGCCAATCAGCATAAAGGTCAAGCAGTCATAGCTCTTCACGGAGGAAGGCATATAATGCAAGCAAACAGTGTCCATGAGCTGATCACATTCGTGGAAGACTCACGCCACCAATAGGGAGATACCCGGAACACACGTAGACTAACATCATAGCCCTCCAAAATGCCTGGGCACCACCCAATGCTCACCCGGCAGCGATCGCCATCTTGGCAATGCATATAAGGGCTATTTCTAGGCTTAGAAGGTCCTACAGTTCTCTAAAATTTATCAGTCTTGTTTTTGCTCCTTCTATTTCCATTCTTTCCATGATCTATATCCTTTAAAGCAAAATTCCATAATGTTACTCCATTAAAACACAATAAATAAAACAAATCCCTCAATGTTTCCCTATTGCCAACAAATGAAGAGGAAAGAGGCACAGCAGGGAGCTGAGGCTCCTGTACTTCTTGGATACCAGCTTCTGGTTGAAGAGGGTTATTTGATTATTGGTTGAATAAACACTTCTGAAAGATAATTAACCACTATCCCAGGGTTTATATTTGACTCAGAGTATATAGAGTTTTAGCCATTGTTTTAGTCCTTGTCTTATGAGAAGTAGATGCCAATATTGGATTAAACATGCACGAATTTTATTAGGGGAACAACATGTGAGCAAAAATTGGAGGAGCCAGGATAGGAGAGGAGGGCTGTCAGATCATGATGCAGATGTGGTCTCAAGTGAAGGAAAGGGGTGGGGTGCAAGCATCTTAGTCTGCAATGAAGTGATCAGGAAAATTAAACAAAAATGTCAGGGGCATTGTCAGGCCAACATTGCTCCTAAGAGGAATGCAGTCCTCCAAGAATGGGCCTGCTTTGAAATCCCTGCTGTGTTTAATAACTGGTTGAAAGTAACTATGGGAACCATGAACATGGGGCAAATGCAGTGTTGAATGCGGGGCACAGTTCCTAGATCCCCCATACCTAGAGGTTTAAATACTACATTGTCATGGCTGTCACGGGTGAGCAATGTACCCTCAACAAAAATAAAGATTTATATCCAGATCATATACAAATTTATATCTTTTAAGGTTGTAATAGCTGAGAAACACCTAATGGAATTATTATATGGGAAATTTTTGTTTTACTTTAAGAAAATAAATTTCAATTAAACAAATTAAAATACATACTCCTCATGGTACACTACTTCTGAGTATTTAATTCATCAGAGTCCACTTGAAATTGTAGAGCAAGCTTTAACACAAGTATTTCACAGTGATTACCGCATCTGACATTCCCACGAGCAACATACCAAAGTTCTAGTTTCTACACAGCTTCACCAACACTTGGCAGTAATGGACTTTTGAATTTTAACCAATATGGACAGACTTTTGAATTTTAACTAATATGGTAAGTATCGAGCTCTATCGTATAGATCACACTTTTGATATCATTTTTAAGAACTTTTTTGCCTTACCCAAAGTTACAAAGGTTTTCTCCTATGTTGTCATTTAAATACAGTTCTTTTTCTGCATTTAGTTCTCTTACCATTCTGACTTGATTTTTGTATATGATACAAAGTATGGATCAGTTCTCTTTTTAAAATCATAGCATGATTTGCTGAAATTATTCTAATTTCTCCATTGAATTGCCTTTTCACCTTCATAAAAAATCAGTTGTCAATAAATATTAGCTGTCTATTCTCTTCCATTGATCTCTTTTTCTATATTTATGTTAATATCATACTTAATTCCTATAGATTTAGAGTCAAACAATTTTCCCTCTAATTTTTTTCTTCATATTTCTTTTGATTATTGAACACGTTGTTTTTATTTCAATATGCACTTTAGAATCTTCCTCAATTTTTACAAAAAAATCTGCTGTTATTTCATTTTGGATTGTGTTGAATATTTAGATAAATTATGGGAGAATTGGCATCTTAAGTATATTGGATCTTCTTTTCCATGAACATAGTATATCTCACCATTTATTCAATTTGTTTTAACAGGGTATTGTAGGTTTAAGCATAGTTATTTTTATTTTTCTTTTTTATTAAGGTATCATTGACATACACTCTTATGAAAATTTCACAAGAAAAAAGATGTAGTTATTACATTCACCCTTATTATCAAGTCCCCCTGACACACCCCATTGCAGTCACTGTCCATCAGTGCAGTAAGATGTCACAGAGTCCCTATTTGTCTTCTCTGAGCTACCCTGTCTTCCCCGTGACCCCACACAGACCATATATAGCAATCATGATACCCCACAATCACATTAAGCATGCAGTTCTTATAATTTTTATCAGATTTACCTGTGAGTGTTTCATGCTACTAAGATGATATTTTTAACTCTGATTTCTCCACCTTCATGGCTAGTACTATTGATTTTCTATATTGGTTCTGTGTTCCTAATTTAAACTACTAAATGACTTATTCTAGTAGGGTTTTTTTGGTTGATTCCTACTTTTGTAGATTTTCTATTTAAAATATCATGCCTTGTCTAAATAGAGACAGTTTTACTTCTCTTGTGATCAGGATAACTTTGTTTAGTTTCCAGCCTTACTTCACCAACAAGACCCCTCATTAAAATGGAGAATAGAATTGATAAGACCAGACACCCTTACCTTGTTCCTGAACATAGAGGGAGAGCTTTCAGTCTTTCACCATTAAGTATGATATTATTCAGAGTCTTCTTTAGATACCACTTATCAGGCTGAGAAAGGTCAGTTGTATTGCTGACATTTTACCAAAAAGGGCTTCGTAATATACCATGTGTTTTATCTGCATCTTTTGAGATAGCTTTAGGGTTTTCTTTTTTAGTTTGTTAATATAATGGCATTTCTGGGATAAAACCCACTGGGCCTTGATATATTAACTATCAGATATTGTTGGACTCAATAGGAAATTTTAAATAATAATATCAACATTAAGTAAATTTAAATAATGGTAAAGGCAAATATTTAATAAATAATAATAATAAATAATAAATAAACATTTAACATAACTGGTGGTCTTCGTTTATATGTTAATCCATATTTTCTTGGTATTTTCCTTATGCCTTTGTTAGTCATGTCTTGTACTATAGGTCTGGTGGTAATATACTATGTCTGGTTTTGTAGGTCTGAAACTTTTTTTTTACTTTCTTTTTGAAAGACGTTTTTACTGGACATGAAACCCTAAGTTGACATGTATTTTTCTTTTTCTTTCTGTACTTGGAAGATGCTGCTCCACTGTTTTTATCACTTGCATTTTTTTTCTGACAAGAAAATTTTATCATGCCCTTTTTTCCTCTGAAAGCAGTGTGATTTTCCCCACTCTGGTTGCTTTTAAGATTTTCTGTTTATTAATAGTTTTGAATATTTGATTAGAGGGTGCATTGCTATGGGTTCTTCATGTTTCTTGTCCTTTGGGTTTGATGAATTTCTTCGATCTATGGATATATAGTTTTCATCTTGTTTGGAAAAAATACTGTCCATTTCTCCTGTCCTTTCCTGTGAGGATGCTAATTCCACATATATTAGGATTCTTGAAGTTATCTCACAGCTCCTTGATGCTGTTTTTATTTTTTATTTGAATATGTTTCTTTTGAATAGCTCCTTTTGTTTCTTTTGAACAGTTTCTATTGCTATGTCTTAAAGTTCGTGAATCTTTTCTTTTGCAAAGTCTAATCCTCTGTTAATCCCTTCAAGAGTATTTTTCACCTCAAACATTGAAATTTTCATCTCTAGTTCATTTGCAGTCTTTTTATTTCTTCCAGGTAACTACCTAAGTCACTGAACATATGAAATATAATTATAATAACAGTTATAATGATCTTACCTTCTCATCTTAGTATCTATGTCAATTTGGGTATTTTTTAAATTCATTTACATTTCTCCTTAATACATGTCATATGTATGCAGGCCCAAAGTTTAGATTGGATACCTAACATTGTGAGTTTTACCTTGATGGGTGG